>VXAV01006272.1:99624-139117 GCA_013399715.1 Alectura lathami
GACATGGTGATGAGCTTCGTCAACCTGGGTGAGTGCTGAGCGGGGCGGGCAAATTAAGAGAGAGACGTTGAGAGGAAAGGGAAAAGCGCCCTTTTGCAGTCGTTTTGCCCGCTAGCGGTCACAGCCCTTCGTTCGGGGTCAAAGCCGCTCTGCGCCAGTTTCCGCGCGCGGCTGCGGGAGCGCGAGTCGCGCCCGCTCCGTGCGGGGTCCGGCCGGGGATGCGCTTGGAGCTGGTGCGAAGCGCGGCCCCTGCCAGCCGCCCGTGTCCCTCGCATCTCCTTTGGGGCAGTGCGGGGATGAGTACGTGACTCCGCGTCGGCTCCTGTGGTGACGGAGCCCGGGAATGCGATGCAAGTCTTGAAATAAGTTCTGCCAGACGTCAGCCTGCTCTCAGACGGATCGTGCTGGCAGCGCGGTGCTGATGTGAAGGGCTCCCAGGTGGGAAATTCGGTGGGAAAGCCGTTCAGCTTTTTACTTGAAGGAACCCTGAATGCTAGCCTGCAATTAGAAGGAAACAGTGTAATTAGATTCAGCCTGATGTGGAGAATAAAAATATTTCAGTTGGCACATGGCGGTTCCTTTTTTAGTGAATTCCTGTGGTGCTCAAGTGTCTCAGCGAGGCGGCTGAAAGCTGCGTCTTTTCACCAGTGGCTGCGGAGCTGCGTGTCAGGCACCTGCAAACAGCTTTCACTGCTTAAAAAATACAAATATTGGTGCATTTTGTGCGTTTTCTAATCCATACCAATGGTGCGTCCTTGCAGCGGGAGACGTACCAGAGCTCCCACAGAGGTAGATGCTTTCAATAGCTCTGTATTTAGAACAGATTTAGCTTCAGTCCCCGGGGCTGGGAGATTTCTGTACCCGACGGAGATCCCTCCCTTTTGCTGTGCTGCTCCCCTCCCCAAATCTGCCTGTCCTTCGGGCAAGCAGAGCTGCTGCCCCTGTCTCTCTTCTGTGCCTTGGGGACTCTGGGGACCTGTGCATGGAGCCTGTGAATTTAATAAGAGCCGCGTTGGCTGAAGCTTTCTGTGAGCAATCCGCATTGCATGCTTTACTGCAAGGTGCAGGGCAGCTCCCAGAGGAGCTGATTTCAGGGGAAAATATGGGCATGTGGTGTTTTGTAGGTATTTTGGTAGACCTGAAAATATTTGTTTCTTTTGAAAATGAAAACATTCGTACAGTTCAAATCAGTTCCAGTAGTTTGGGTCTAGACACTTATGTAACAACAAGGAAAATTATCCCTGTAACGTAGTAAAATAGTGCACTTGAAACGCTAGTTATGAGTCTCAGGAAGTATGAATCAACTGCAGAAATTTCTCATCAACTTCCAAGTTCCGAGTCATAAACCATAATGTCATTGAACGTGATTGTTACCAAAGCATTTGCAGATCGACCGGCAGAAACCAAACAACTGTTGGGTTGTTTTCTGGAGCTCCTCTGGCACGTCAGGAACTGACAGGTTTTCTTTTTAACATATGTATTGACATTTGCATTAACGTTTACCTTTCCACCAAACAATCATTCATGCTGGAAGACTAGAGGAAGCCTGAGGTTGTATTGCAACATGAAAAGCGAAGGAGTGATGGGAGGAAGCCAGCGGGCGATCCATCAGGGTGGCTGATCAGGACGTAGCCTAGAAAATGTAGGCACAGATGGTGGGATCAGAGCAGAGAGGGAAGACCCTGGACCTCAAGGACACTGACTCTTCCCATGGAGTGTGTGCCAGGCAACTCCAAAAGCTCACAGCTCATGTGTCTTTATAAGCAAACACGGTCGGAAGTATTTTATTTGGGAATTTCTGCATGGGGCAGGCCTCCTATGTTAACTTCTGCTTGGCTGAAATCAGCTTCACAAGAGCCTTGTCTGTGTCCAGCCTTAAAGAGTTGTCTTCCCATTACTGAAATGACAGCTTCCAAAGATGTCTGAGCAGCCCCAGACATTTTTTTTAAGAATCAGAAATGTGTGCTGCCTTCAGGTGCTCATACAGCTTCTGCTGCAGCACGGAGCCAAGCAAATACTTGATGTGATGCTTGTTGGTGGTCTGCAAAGCTGTCATCTCAGTCAGTTCCCTAGAGGAGTCCTGTCATCTCAGTCAGTTCCCTAGAGGAGTCCTGGTTTGTCATCAAAGTTTACAGGTGTTGAGGCTCCTTTAAAAGTGCAAGCAGAGGGACTCATTTTAAAAAAAAAAAGGCAGGGAGGGGCATAGAAGAGTTGGAGGTCCTCCAAACACAGGGAATTGCTATCTTACTGAGAGGACAACAAACACCAGTCTTCAAAGTGTGGAGGGTGGGATTTGTCTTGCCTGCTTAGTGATGTCTGTGTGCACTTGCAAGGTGTGGGCAATAATTCACTGAGGGGATAACTTCAGGCAAACTTGGGAAATTCAAAATTTCTAGGAGGTGTTTAGCACTTTGCTTTGTGAGGCACCTGGAAAGCAGTATGAGGGAGTAGAAATAAGTGTTGGTTCCTGTTGCAAGTGAAAGGATTCACAAGATTCAAACCAGTTCAGGTTTAGAGAATAAATTTCATTTGCCAAGTTATATGCCAAAAAAAATATTTTCATAGAAAAAACTGTCTACCGCAGCTAAATCTTCTTCCTATTATGGGAAGATGATCCCAAAAGTGATCATCAGGCATTTTCACTGGGATGAGGCATTCAAAAAGTGCTTGTTTCTTTACATTTCACACGTAGGAAGCCTGGATATCTAGCTCACATAGAAGCATCCGTGTTTTAGATCTCTGTATTTGAGAGCTATCAGGCCAGCCAGCATACCTAAATTCTGTGCGAAGGGAATGTTTGTCCAGCAGGGGCTGTGGTGCCAGAGTGGGCAGAGTGGATCAGCGCATGTCCTAGTGAAACTGTTCCTCTTCAGAGTGTCCTTGATCAAAATGTAGCACTGACATATTTTGACATGGTGCTACTGGGGGGGGGGGATGCCACAAAACTGTACTCATGTTTCTTGTTGGAATAGTATACCTTCCTCATGGCACCTAGTAGGGTTCTCTCCTCTTTATCCTCTCAGAACGACCTGGAGTGGGCATGGACATCCCTCTTTGAGGGAGTGACGCTGGGCTGACCGCTCGACTTGGGCAAGTGTCCCTTAATTTTGCTTCTAGAGCTGTCTTAGTGAGAGATGCATCAAGCTCCTCCCAGCAAATTCTTGCTCTCTAAATGCAGGGAGATGAGGACAGAGGAGCTGTGACTGACCTGAACTCTCCTTGGTTTCCTCTGAATCGTTGTCGCCAAAGTGAAAGGGAGATGTTCTCCCATCTCTGTTTCACTAGCTGGTGCCTGTAGAGAGCAGTGCATGCCACGTGTAGCAGCAGAAACGAGACCCTCAAAGGCTTTGGTACTTCAGCTGTGATCAGAATTACTCCCTGTGTAATGAGAAGAACAATCTGGATCAAGACAGGCAAGAAGCTTGTCTGGTCCTTCACCCGTGCAGGTCCCTATCCAGACATCCACACTGGGAAGAAAACATGTGTTTCCCCTAGGAGGAAAAAAAAAAAAAAAAATGCAATGACAGTTTTTGTGGGTCTCTGCTATGGCCTAAATCTAGGGCTATTGGCAGCTAGATAGCAATGCAAGAAGAGTCTGATCTAATCCAAACTCCAGAGGTAAGGGCAGTAGAATGTGTGCTTCTGAGGTGTGGTGCCCAGTTATCCCCAGTATTGTGCCTTCTTGTAGCAGACAACAGCATGGACTTACTGTACTGCTTTCCTTTTGGGAGAAAAGGCTCTCCCCTTTCTGTTGAAAGACCCACAGGTCTCTTGGGGAGACTTCAGGCAAAACCAGGGGAACCCCAGACCATCCTTGAAGCTCTTCTGCATGATTTGATTGTGACCATGATGAAAAGCTTCTTGGATCTTTGAATCCCAAAAACCCAGGCAATTCTGCCTTCCCAGTCAGACTTCAAATACCTGGGAATGAGAGTGCTGCCTTTCAGTGCCAGCGAGCCGGTGCAAGGCCGGCTGTGCAAATGCTCTGTCTCCCCTTGCCTGTAAAGCAGCAGCTTATGGATGTGGTGTCTTCTGAGCCATCTCTTCATCTTTTTTGGCAGCAGTCGCCTACCAGATTTCCTTCTAGGAATGATCTTGCATAAATCCATGGCAAGCACTTACACACAAGCACTATGGCTTTTCATGGGAAGGAAGCAGTGCTGCAGAACTCCACATTCATTCCTAAAGCAGATTATTTTTTTTCTTTTGAAGCATCTGGTCAGCCTACCTGTCTTTTTTCTGTGATATCGTGCTTGGTGTCAGGGGATATGAAATTTGGCAACCAAGATGTATCAGGGACATTGCGTGATTGTAGTGACGGGACCGCACCATTCATACTGTCATCCCATCTGTTTATACTCTTGGCCACGTGTTGTAAAGGTCAAGACATCTACTCACAGGGAATAACTGGAGTGTGTGATGCTGCGTATCTGGCTGTGCTGCCAGCTGGCTTTGCAAAGCCTTGCTCCCGGCATGCAAGCAGCATCCTCCACGTGTGTCTGGAGCAGGCCAGTATTAGAAATCATGGAGCTGATGATGGGAGTGAGTTTACTGACATCTGCCAAGTCTAGTATGCGGAGTTTTGATGCCAAGATGGATCCCAAGTGTCAGCGAGCAGCCTTACGTTTGCCGCTCAACTGATGCGGCTCAAGGCCCTTGTTTATGTCATCTCCTTGAAGTTGTTGCTTGCTGGCTGCCTGCTGGTGCAGAGCTGACTCATGGCAGGATGAAAGAAAAGGCAAGCAGTCCTCCATCATCCTTTGATTGCCTTTTCAGAAGTCCTCGGCTCCTTCAGGCTATGAATTTGAGGGACTACAGGGATCCTTCTGGCTTTGCATGAGAGCCCTGGCAGATGCCTATCTCCAGGACCAGCTGCTGACCAAAATCTGCAGTGTTGAAGTTAGTGGAGGGCCATGTTTGGATCAAGGTACAAGTGTCATCTGGACTGAGCTGTTGGATCCGGATCATGTGGGATTAGCCAGGAACTCTCACAAAAGCTTCTCAGAGCTTGAAAATTTACGCTACCTTAAGTTTGGGTGAGGGGAAGAAAAAAAATGTGATTGTAATTGGAAAAAGTGAGAATTGCCGAAGTGGTCTTGATCAATTCGAGCCAAATTTTGTATGTATAAATAAACAGCAAGTTGTGTGTTGGAATACAAACATGGGTGTGGGTTTGTTGGCTTGGTTTTTTTTTGTTGTTGTTATTATTTTTTTTAATCCAAAAGCAGCATTTCCTAATTCTTTTCCCCAATCGAACAAACCTGAAACCAAACTGCTTCTTTTAAAAAGGTGCTCATTTGAAAGTTTCGCTTCAGCTGGTGTGTGTCATCAGCTGATCTGTTGGGCAGCTGCCGTGGATGGCCTGTGCTGGGCTCCTGCAGGGGCTTCTTGCTGCAGCCTTTGCCAAGGAGCTGCTGGTCCGTGCTGAGCCTGGCCCAGTGCATCGCGGTGCTGACGCTCTCTCTTGCAGTTTTAAATATAAACTTTTAAGTAGTGTTTGTGATTTAGGAGGAAGGAAGGTGGTGTTTAGACTTTCCATGCTGTGGAGGCATAGTTCTTTTTAAGTCATCTTGCATCATTGCTGACTTGTGTGGCATTAGAGGAAAGTAGGAGTTACTTGAGACATAAACAGTCCCATTGTGTGCTTCTGCTGTTTCCCAGCAGTGGCACTGCAATGCTCCCAAGTAGAGTCCACCTACCAACAGTTTAGCATTTCCGTTGGACCATTTGTATAAATGGTGATGCGAAATAGAGAACAGACAATGTGCTGATGTTCAAAAACTGCCTGGACATTTGCCTGGGTGCCCTGCTCTGGATCTTCCTGCCTGAGCAGGAGTTGGACCAGATGGTCCCTGCCCTCCTCCACCCTTCTGGGATTCCGTGATCGGCCTGGATGGAAAAATTATTTGTGGTTGAGAGATTCCCATTTACTTTCATAGGATCAGACCAGTGCCTGGGAGATCAGGGTCAAGGTCCAGAAAGTCTTCTCTGTGTGAATGGTTCGGAGGATGACATTGGGTCGTACCACGGTTTCCTGTTTGATGTCTGGAGAGGGCTTTTCAGGCTGGGATTCACCAGCCTTGATATGTGTGAAAACCAGCCAGCGAGTTCTCTTTTGACCTTTCATCCAGCCAGGTCTCTCTGTGGCCCCATGCCCTGTACCTGGGGCTGTTTCCCAGAATGTTGGCTTTGGGGATGGCACAGAGACACAGCTGCTGCAGGAACCTTGCAGAGAAGAAAAGCTTAATTAAGGGAGATGAGCCCTGCTGGGACTGCAGGGGTGTTTGATGGGTCACGCTGGAGTTTGATTTATAAAACTCGCTTTGGACTGGGGCTGGTATTTCCTGAACTTTGTTAGCTAGGCTCCCAGGGCAGGAGACAGCCATGTGGGGTTGGGTGGGTTTTTAGGCTGTGTTGTGGGTTTTTCTTATTGATGTTTTTTATTTTTATTTTTGAGGTAGCATGAGATGATTTTTGTTTGTTTTTAAGGGCACAAAGATTTTGACAGAACTGCCTGCAGCTCTTTTTTTCATGTTGCAGTGTTCATCGCAGCACAATGACAGAATTGAATCAGTGGTAGCAACAGTGCGAATTTTTGGCAAAAAATGTATAATGTAGACAGAGCCGAAGTGTTCTGCTAACTAAAACAGTAGCTGTATTTTAAGAGAGCTAGACATGACTGTTTTGATCCAATGTGGTGTTAATCACAAGAATACATAACTGCTTTCCTATGAACTTTCCCCTTAAAAATATCCAGTGATATCACCTGATGTTTTGCACGAATGCTCAATGTAACCAGAATTCAGAACAGCTGGCTCCATGTAAACTTGGAATATTCGTAGGTCAAATATTAGCGTATAAACAAAAACATTTTGAAAATGAAAACAGAAGCACAGTATTTGAAATATACTTAGTGTGCAGATGTACTTCATGGCTTGAATAGCTTTACAAATTGATCAGGACACTTAACACTTGTTCTGAAGAAGTCAAATTTCCCAATAATAAATGAGAAAGTGTTTTTCAAACAGTATTCCAAAGATGTGTTATTCCATGTAATTTAATGGTCATTTGCAGTGAGAAAGACATATGAATCAGCTATTTGAAGCTCTCTTGTAAATAAGATGTACTTGATCAAACCGAAATCTTACTAGGGGCAAACGGAGACCCACATTTATTTTTTTAAAATCAGGTGTGGGCTGTAAAATATATTGTGTTTAAAACACACGTAAAACTGTGCTACTTTGTGCAGGCGCAGAGGCAATATTCTTATCTTGTCATTTACTTCATAACGTGCGCCTGGTGTATACGGTCAAGGTATTAGACACCGTGTTTGTGTAAGGGCTGGAGGATGACATAATGTCTATTGAAATGTAGTCATGTAGCTCCACACCAGGCAACAAGGCGCATGTGAAAATTGGAACGGATTAAAGCCTGTGGGCAGGTTGTGATACTCACACCCATAAGCAAAGAGGTGTTGGTGAACAGGGTCTGTAGTTCTTGTCCAAAATGGAGGTGCTGCATTGCATCATTGTGTCTCCTGACCGCTTGAGAGATGAGTCAGGGAGAGTAAAACTGTAAGCAGTCAGCTGCAGACTTTTTACAGGGAGTACAATTGTCCCAATGAGCTGTAAAAAATGTTGAACTCTAACAGGCATATACTAGTCTCAAAATACTTGTCTGCTCCTGTCTTCGTAAACTGTGTAATAAAAGCTGTTTAGACATAAACACTTACTGTAGTCTAACTTCCATGTTTTTCAGACCTCACTAAAGGAAGGGAATAAGGATCTTTATCAGGGAATAAAAAAGTGGATGGGGCTTTAATTCTGCTTAAGCACAGTTGAAATATGCTCTCAGAATGATTTGGGCTGAAAGGGACCTCAGATACTACCCAGTTCCAACCCCATACCATGGGCTGGTTGCCACCCACTGAATCAGGCTGCCCAGGGCCCATCCAGCCTGGCCTTGAGTGCCTGCAGGGATGGGGCACCCACAGCTCTTCTGGGCAACCTGCTCCAGCATCTCGCTCTCCGCACTGTTAAACATTTCTTCCTTATATGCAAAGCAGATTTGCATTAATATACCTGTTTCTCCATTGCGATGCCAAGCCCAATTCTTCAACATGTTTGCAGGCAAGCAGTGGGAGGCTTTTCCAGCAGCCTCCATGTGACCTTCCTTGCCTCGCCAGGGTCCAGCATGGCTCTCTGGGCACTCAGAAGCAGGGCACCACAGAGTGCTGCAGGCTGGAGGGGATGTGGGGCCTTGCTCTGCAGACGAACAGTGTACCCAAGAACTGGGACTCAAAACTACATCTCAAGCATGTTTCTGTGGGTTAGCAAGGAACGTTGAGCAGTGATTCACCAGGTCAGGCTTTTCAAATCTCAATAACAGCCACGGAGAACCAGAAGATCCTGAATCCTAGTTACGTACGTGAGTGAGAGAAGATGCACGCTTGTTTTTAAGTATCAACTTTATAATGAATGAACAGAATAAATCTGGTAGCGGTTCCTGGTATCAAGTATGCTTTTCTCATTGCAGTGTGCATCTTAGCAGTTCACAATTCTTAATGTAAAGTGGTAGGAGCATGGTTCTAAAATTTAAGCTGGGTATGTAGTTGGTATTTGATTATCCACACAAAGATTTGGTCTGCAAGTGCAGAGCCCAGGTGCTTGATTGAAATGATGATGTCTGGAGAATAAATCCTTCATTTTAAGAAAGCAGCAGTCTCTTGCCCACAAACCATCATCCTGAGACCGCATTTCAGGCATGCAGACCCTTTTACTTAATTATTATAACATCAAACGTCTTTGACATGAAAGGGACCAAGCAGTGGCTATGCAAGATAATGAGTTGTTTATAAAAATAATTTAAACAGCATATGAAAAGGATAAACATGCGTGTCCTGCCAAAATTCACTGTATGTTCTGCAAGCTTTAGTGATTGTGAATCTCTTGGCTTACCCTTTCAGTGCCTTTTTAAAAAAAATTCCTCTCTCCTACCCCCCCCAAAAAAAAAGAGAGATGTGGAGGGAGTGAAGAAAGAAGGGAGACAAAAAAAAAAAAAACATTCTGGTTTTTAAGGAAGTTCCTACTTATTATGCTATGGAAGATAGCTAGGGAGAAAATACATTTGCTTAACACTGGACGAGATATTTTCACTTTGCGATGTCTGTGTTTTGTCTCTTGCATATGATGGTTTTTACACTTTAATGACTGTAGCAGCCGTCCTCTCCAAAAATGTTCCACTCTGGAGGATGTGGAGGGCTCCTTGCCTGTTTGACAACGCAAGGATATGACTCTATCTTTTATCCAGGGCCTGAAAACATTTCATAAGCATTGAAATACTTATGAGGATTGGAGCTAGATGATCTTTAAGGCCTCTTCTAACCCAAGCCATGCCATACTATTCTACTATTCCATATAAGCCTCACAGCACACTCTGACTAATGTAAATGGCCATTAGACTCGTTTTTGTGAATGGCTGGACTGAGGCTTGGATGCCCTGACCAGACTGGGGGGCTGTGACAAGGTCCATGAAGTTATTGCTATGGACTAACCATGAAACCACACCGCTGGCCTGTCATGCCTCAAGGTGGCTTGCCCAGTGTGCTCTTATTCATCAAACCCCATCCTTCCTCAGGTTCATCAGGTGTCAGTCAGCTGGAGACCACAATTTCTTTCTCCATGAGCACTTTGGTCCTTTCCAGTGGTGAACCTTCCTCACTGGCCTTGCATGATGTTCTATGGACACCCTCCATCAGGGACACGGCTCCACAGCTGTGCTTGTGAGCATCTTGACATCGATGTCATCTCCAGCCTTCGTGGGTGCCGTCTGGACGCAAATATTCGCCAGGTGTCCAATTGTTCTTGGTGTCTACTATTTGCCCTTTCTCACGGGAGCACATGGGATGGGTTAGAGGTTGGTCCATGTGGCCATGAAGACCTGACCAAGACAGGAGGGATTTGAGGACATCTCCTGCCCTGAGCTCTCCCCGCTTTTGAGGGCTTTCTCAGTGGATACCAATGTATAGGGAGCTAAGATTAGGTTTGATCATGTTTCTATTTTTAATGTTCATCAAGTGAGCTGTAGTTGATTCTGTTGGGCAAATAGCTCTGGCCTTATGCATGTGTTGAAGCTCTGCTATGTGGGCATATGCTGGCATCCAAGACGACTTGAATAGTGAAGGTGAAAGGCCACAGGCTGGCACATTCTTTGCTTGAAACTGTTGGAGAGCCTAGGAGAGGTTTGGTTGGCTTTTGGTAACATGAAAGCAGTGAAAGGGGTGTGCTTAGGTTAAGTGATGTGCGTGCTGCAGGGAGGCTAAAAGTAGGCGTTCTGAGTTAACTGATAGTTTTGTTAAGAAACTCTGAAAAAAATGCAGTGTAATGGCTGAAGCCCTTATAATGACTCCTTTATGTTGCAGGAGCTATTGGCATTGGATCCGTCGTATGCTTTTGCTATCGCTAGGCTCAGTAAAAACAATTTTATGGGGTCCCAAAACATTCTGTTGCTTCTGGCAGCTGTCGAGCTGGCAGCTCAGCTTCACTGGGGCTTGAAGAGATAGTTCATTAGCTCATGGCACTTTCCAGAATAAACATGGCAAACCTCCTCTGAAATAACAGACGGTAAATCCTCCTTGTCACTCAAGACTGCACACTTGTCTTCAGAAAGGGGCAGTGAAAGAAGCTGTCCATCTTCTAATGAATGAGAAAATAAATAGCAGATGAATTGTGCATTGTGTCGTACTTGACATGGCAAGGCTTTGGGTAGAATAACAGCAAACCTTCTCTCCTGTGCTTTCCCTGTTAAACATGGACATAAACTAAGCAAGCCCACTGGGCGGGCTATTGGACAGCATAAACATCGCTGCTCTCCAGCAAATGCCCAGTGGGAACTGCAGCCTGCTTTGCTCCTGCTGCGGGCTTACTCTCTAACCCTTGGTGCTTTGACTCCTTTGGGAGGGTGGATTTCAGCACCTCTCCGCTTCGGGGTCCGGGCTCCCTCGTTTTTCGGCACTGCAAGGTTTCCAAAGGTTGCTGCAAGGCTGGGTTGCTCCAAGTGCACAGATGTTTTGTGAAGCTTGTTATTTTCTATGTTGGAGGTTATGAGTCAGATTACTGTTACCAAAATGTTTATGTGAAATCATTTCTGAGTCATATATTTGCATCATATACAACCTGTCTGACAATCAAAACATTCAGCACTCAGCTAATGATTATACTAAGTTTTCCAACGCTCTGCTCCAACATAACATAATTACACAGCAAAGTGCAATATATTACTTTGACAGGGTTCTTCATGCGTCTTGTGATGTCAGAACGTCCTAATTGCTATTATTTGAAATTATCAGATAAATATGTACTTTGTTGCGAGCAACAAAGTTAAAAATAGCGAGATGCAGTCCCTCAGAAATGAAATGCCTCACAACTGGTCCCAGAACTGTGCTTTTTCAATTCCCAAGAAAATGTAAAGAATTTTCATAGTGCTTTTAACCTTGTTCTGTCCAGAAGCATGCCTGATGGGGGTTTGGTGGTGAATTAATGGACAGTTGTGAATATTTGCGTGGAGAAATTGTTTGAATACCAGGATTTCGGCAGCTGCCTGGAAGGCTGTTTGGTAGTTTCTGTATAACACAGTTTATAAGATGGAGCTGGAGTGTTTGTAGCAGCGTGGAAGACATAAACACTCTGTAAACTACAACTTGATGCATGCTGTGTTTATCTGTTGTTTAGGTTCTAGCGTAAATAGGGGTCACTTGCAAAAATATTCTGAATAATTGGGCCAAACATTTAAAATTACATTTACCTTCATGCGTGCGAGAGCTAGGGCAGGACCATTCATTTCTGCATCCCAGTGAGTCCAGTAACTCCTCTGTAAATGTTTAATGTAAAATGGGGTGGGGGAAAACCAAAACACCCCCCAACTCTGTGCCAAGAAAACAGTCAAGGAGATTAAAAATCTCATAGAGGCACAGGGCTGCTCATTTATTTGCTTGTAAGTAACTGTCTGTTACAAAACGTGGATTTTGAAATGGAAAATGATTTTAGGGCTGACTTGTCTAAAGTTTGGCTAACAGTCTTTTGGAGTTGGCTCTGGGAGCTCTGTTGTGAGTGTGAAGGGCACTGGCAGATCCCTTGAAGTATAAAATACCATTGGGTTTCATCACTCTTTCTGAACTGGCACGACCCAAAATGCAGGATGGGTTATGACGACATTCTGTATGTTTGTCGTGAAAAAGTATGGGCAATAGAGCAGTGGACTTCCCTGGCTATAAGTGCCTGAACCATGCTTAGTAGTCAGGGAGCCTGCATTTGGAGCCGTAAGAAGCTTCCCCATGCAATATTAGTGAACACCACCTTTGCTTATCCACTCTCCTTGGCCAGCATCAGTGGCAAATACATAATTGGACTACGAGGACCAATATATTGTGAAGTGTAGTGGAAAATGCCAAAACAAATTTCAGTTGGATGAAGTCCATTTGTCCTGTGCTAATTTCTAGCCCTGTAAACAAACACAGCTGCTGAACATAGAATCAGTGCTCAGAGTGGTTAAAAAAAGTGATGCATTGCTAGTGAGATCACAGCAGAAAAAAATATGTAACATATGAGGCTACAGTAAGGATTGAGACTATTCTCAGCTCTGATTAATTGTTTCTGTTGATCTGTTTTCATCTATTTATGATCCTGTAGGATAACTAGAATGTGAAGATGACTTTTTAGTAGCCAGAGTGTTGAGCTGAGACTGTCAGAGTATTAAGTATTGATGAGCTGGTTGTTGTGAACTTTTGAAAAAGGGTCTGAATTGGTGACCGAAGGCTTAACAGATGTATGATTACATATTTTATATTTCTCTTTTTCATATCAATATGTCATCAGCTTGGTCATCTGGGCTTTGTTATTATTTATTTATGTATGTATAATGGATCTGTGCAGGGAGGTTTGTCTGTCATTTTGTCTTTATTAAAATGCCTGTAGAAGTCCTGGATTACGGAGCAAGGGACATGAGGCTTCAAACATCAGAAACCTTGGGGCCAAGCCTGCTAGGTCATTGGGAAATGCAGCGGCACTTACACTGTAATTTGTCTTGCTGGCCAGTTATATGTTTTGACATTCTTGAGCTGACTAATTGCTCCAGGGGAAAAAAGAAGTAAGGAGCGGTCTTGGTTGCTGCAGTAGAAAATACAGCTTCCAACCTCTTCTGTCCATCACATCAATTATTCAGTCACTGCTGTATGGTCATCCCAAGACCTAGCACGGTAGGGCTCCTATAGCTTGCCACAATGCAATGAAATAACGTGCTAGACGTCATGTTGTGTGTCACCTGTCCTCACCAAGGATTAAAGAGATTTCTTTTCCTCTTTGGCTTTCAAAAAAAGAGAAGGCTAAAGGAGCTAAATAGTTCAGGTGGAAAGCAACGGAGAGTAGATAAGATTATATAAATCACCAAGTATAATTTTTCAGAGGTGTTGTTAGGGAATCCTCTAGTGAAACACACGCATACATGTGTTTTGTGTTGAGGGTGGCGGAGTGAGCAAGGTCTACATGCGGATTCACTTTTAAGAAAGTTCTGGTGGTACCTGTGAGGGCTTTTATTTCAAGAGATTTGCCTGGTCCATGACCAGCTTGGCCTCCCATGTCTTGCTGGGAGTATGTAAAATTGAGATAGAGGTCCTGGCTCCTCTATGATCTACCTGGGGCTCTGCAGATTGCAAGGGAGGTTTCTGTTTGCTCCTGGCTCTCAGTTACTTGTATTTCCTGTCCAGAGAAGCTTAACAAGTTGCCTGGAAGCCCCAGGAGTGGCAGGTTATCACTTTCTGCAAAGCTACATGTGTTTTGCAAAGCTAAGATCTTGTGTGAGATAGACTTCTTCCTCTGAACATCTTCCTCTGAACAGTTCTGGTTTGAAAGTTTCAGGCATACCATAGCTGTCTGGGGCTTCACTTCAAAATTACACAGGGTGTTTCATTGTATGTTTTCCCATGTCACATGGTGGTGCCACCTCTCCAGAAGCCTCTTTGCTCTTGAGAAGTACTTGGGTGTTGACCTTGCTGAGTACACAACTGCACTATCTGGTCTTCTGTCACATCTGTAGAACATGACTTAGACACATCGGTGGCCCAAGTTCTAGAGATTTTCTTTGCCCTTACAAGACTATATTCTGGCATGGAGAATTTAATTCGTGAACTGTCAGTCTGGCACTTTCCATAAACACTAAATTGACTCAGAGTGGCTAGGTCTAGTGCTATAAAACATACTGTTCAGGTCTTATTGCCAAGAAAAAAAATTACCTGTAAATAGCATACTTACAGCATAGGGGCTCATTTCTGCACTTATGCTTTTTACATTTCCATTTTTGCACTAGCTTGGCAAGAAGTTAATTTAAACGTCAAAACTATTTTTATGTAAATATATGCATTATTGAATCTCTTACTCATAAAGCAAATACTACTTTAAACCCACGCAAAACAGCTGAAGCTATATATATTTTCTCACTACTGGATTTGGCTTTTAATAACTTGGAGTTGACTGTCCAAAATAAAGTTAAGGAATCAAGGGCACTTTATTTTCCAGCTAGCAACATATGTATTCTTGGCTTTGGACTGTACCAATTTGAGGTGGAATGAAACTTGGATTTGTACGACAGGTCCTCTCAGCAATTAAAAGAGAGAGACCATGATTAAATAAACACATTACTTTTAATTTAGCCAAATTTTCTAAAATTGTGAAGGAATAGTAAGAAACCCTGAAAGCTTTGATATTGAACAGTGTCTTTCTAATGTGTCTGAAAGCACTGCCTAGTGCCAGATTCAGAGGCAGCAGTTATCTTGAGTAAAGGCTATAGTCTGCAAATAGGCCCATAGATTTCATTGATGCTATTTGAAGAGTAAAGACAACAAAACCTGTACTTAGCCAGTAAAAACAAAAACAAAGCCAAGTTTAGGGATTGTGCACTCAGCCCAGGTCATAATGACCTGGAAGGAGATGCTTGCTGCTCTCATTCTTGGAATAGCTTTTCTCCGCTCCACGTGTTCCGTTGTCCCACTGCCCTCCTCTCCGTGGGAAGTCACCTGAGGTCAGTATCAATTCCCCACTACTGAAGTTCATGCAGACAAGGACTTATTCCTGAATCTAGAAAAACACCTGTTGATGCTCTGCCACAGTCTCCTGGTGGGACTCATTTCTACCTCCCACATGTCAGCGTTAAAGCAGCCATGGCAGAGCTGCACACTGGTTTTGCCTTGGCTTCTACGGTGGTAAGGGCTCCCCAGGCATCTCCCGTCAGTGCCTTCATGTTTGCAAGGATCCAAAGAAACAAGGTGGAGGGAGTGGGGAATCCACTGCAGAGCTGCATCCGATCTGCCAACCCAAGGTTGTGTTGAAGGTTTTAAGTTAGTTATCCAGCCAGCCCAGGCAAAGGAATGTCAGTCTGAACTGTTTGAAAACTACTGTCTTTGGGTTGCAGGGTAGTTGTCACTACGTGTGGCATGAAGCACGCACATCGCTATTTCTGCTCTTTCCGGTTGAATAAACCCTAGCTGTACTCAAAAAGGGAAAAAAAAAAAAAAAAGAGTGCTCCTTGAGAAGATGAGCTGTGAAAGCAGCCCTGCTTGTTTGAGGCTGGAGTTACTATGAAGCACAACTGGGGAAAAACTCTGCAAAGAAGGCTTTAAACTATCTGATACTATCACAAGCAAAATTTGAAAGACTCCACTGGTGTCGAAGCAAATGCTGTGGTTGATCAAGGTGGGCCACAAACAGCTGATAACTGGGGCTGGCCACCTGCATCTGACTTCATGGCCACAGAGAAGGAGGAGAAATCCTGGGGGCAAGAGGAACAAGCTGGATAGGAGAAAGTTGAATGTGCCAGGGGTCCTCGCTCTCATCCTTGCAGTTTTGGGGCAGGAGGAGCACGCATGTAAACTTGAAGGGTGGTGCCTAAGGGAGTCAAGTTTTCTGAAAATAATGTTTCCAACTGGATGAAACTGCTGCAGGTTTTGATCATTGTATCTCTTATTTAATGTTTCCTAGTTTGCATGATTCAGACCTCCATAAACACTAATAACAGCGTCTTGCTGCTGTGAAAGTGGAGCTGTGCTGGAAGAATCAATGTTTATGGGGGCAAGAGGTTTACCATGTTCATTAGGCTGGCTGACAGAGCTGAGGAAACAGGCGGGCTGTCTGTCACTAAAGCCCGTTTGTCCGTCGGATCCTCTGAGCACTCTCCCTTTTCCGGAGCATCCCCATCTCCCCGTTGGCCGTGTGGTGTTCGGGCTTTGGCTGGAGGTGTCTGGGAGGGACGTCTGACAGAGCTGCAGAAAGGGAAATGATGTTGTTGTGCTTCTCTTCTGATGTTCTGTTCTAGGAAAACTGATCATAATGTTCTTTATTCTCTCTCGTTAAATGTGGTGTGTGTTAAGAGGCTGTTGAGAGTAGGCTGGTCTGTCGTTAAACGCAAGCCTTAAGGAAAAACTGAAATAACAGATGAATAAAATGGTTGTGGTTTAGCTTACGCCATAAATACTGTTTTCCTTTTTAAATACATTTTTGGAAGGTGAGGGGAAACTAATTACAATTGAGTTTAAAGTGAGTAGACTTTCCTGTGTTTGACTGAGGTGCGTGATTCATCGTGACTGGCCTTTTCTTCAATTTTAAGTTGTTTTGCTTGTGCAACATTCATTCACTGAGTTCATTAGGTTAACCTTGCCACCTGAACAAATTAAACCCATGTCACTGTCATGGGGTGTTTCTTTAATTAGGCTCCTGCTGGTCACAGTTGGGACATCTAAATTTTCTGCTGCTTCTCTGCGTAGCCAGAGGAGAATTCGTCCTGCAGATTTTATTTTTCCTGCCTTTGAAATCTTTTTTGTTCTTCTGTGTAGATTATGTAAACACATTCTTTCCACTGCTTTAGTATTTGTGTGTATGCTTGGAGTGCAGAGCTAGAGTACAATATTGGTTCTTTCATTAGCAGCGATGGTGCACACAAAAAGCTCAAATCTAGACAAGAAAGGTAAAATGACGTCAGCACCAGCAAGGATCCTCAGGGCCATTGCAGACAACTATGTTGCAGCTCCACAGAAATCCTGTCCAAATTTCCCCCATTTCTCACAGGCCTCCTTCCAGCTACCCTAGGAAAAAAAAAAAAAAAAACTAATAACAAAGAAGTAAAAGACCCAAACGGTAATCTGCTGGGGGAGATGTGTCTGGGAGCAGGAGAAATCAATGGTGCCATGGGTGTCTTAGGTCCTTCCAGCAGTAAAACATCTGCTGGGTGACATCCCCCGGCGCAATGTGGGCTGTCATCGTTCTTACAGAAGAAATTTTGCTGTCTATTTTGCCGATGAGACATTGTCAGTGCCTCAGTAATTGGGTCCCAGACAGCTCCTTTGCCATGAGGGGTGTTGGGATTCTTTCTCTAGTTGGGGTCAATCCTGATGCTTCATGGGAGAATGAAAGATACTACGGCCTAAATGAGTGACGATCACTTCCCACTTCATTGCACGCTGGCAGTGCTAACAAATTGGACGCCTCTGTCCTTGTTTTGCAAGTTTCAGGTTCTAGTTTCGGGAGCTACAAGAATGGTGGTCAGGTTGGACAAAACATCCCCCACATCCTCTCCCAGTTTTTCCTGTGGTTATGTGTATGGATGTGCTCACACTCCTTCTCCCTCATTCTCAACATGATCAGCTTCCTCCCAGGTAAATCTAAAATTTGCAGAGGGAAATGTTGGATGTAGCCTGTGAGAGATGCAAAATACAGATACTGTACGTTGACTGTGGTGAAAGGATCTGCTTTTGTTGAAATTTGGCCTGACATGTGACATCTATACTGATATCATAATGTGCATTAACATTTGGAGAAGCACTGGTAGAACATCACTGCTCAGTAAACATCTCAGACTTCAGTGTTGGTTCAGATGATGTTTGAAATTATATCCTTATTGTGTGTCACTGAGAATGAAGTCAGAAGACCTCCAACTCCATGCAAAATGATTTCAGCAACATTAACAGATTATGTGTCTCTTGGATTGCAAGCACTGAGTAGTAAGTGCTGTTAAATAGATACAAAATTTCAATGACTGTATTCTTAATTAAGAAGCAGCTAAGTAAATATTTCAGGAAAATGGTGAAGTCAAATTGCAATAAATTTTATTATTTAGTGCACTTGTAAGGCCCCTGGAATATATCTGTATTCAGGAAAGCACTTAAGCACATGCTTTCCTGAATAGAGACAGTGTAAGGCTTGCACTTAAGTGCTTTGCTGAACATGGGCCAAAGCCTTCTTCTAAGACTCTCTTCCCTTAGTTAAAACAGTTGATCAAATTTAATAATTAGGTGTCAATTTGCTTGTTGTCATACAGCAGCTTTCTGGAACAGCAGGCAGTGGTGCTGTACAACGAGGTCAGCAAGCAACGACTGCTTCATCAGTTGACATTAGAAGAAGAAACTTAACTTTATGGGCTTCCCAGCAGCTTCCTATGGCAACTGCTGGTGGTCTAAAGTAAATGGATGAGCTCTGCCAGGATGGCCCAAAACTGCTCAGAGGCACCAGCCTGAGCCTGGGGCCCTTGCCCATTGTAGCAGTGCTGAATAGCGCTGCAGTTTCTGCTGGTGCAGCTAACAGATGTAGTTGGGCCACTGTGATCCTTGCCAGATGTTTTGGTCTGTTTCTGTAGATGTTAAAGTTTTATTTGGTCATTCCTCATGAGCGTCTAGTTGCTCTTTTTCTCACTTCTGTGACTGGGGGCCAGTTGTACTAACAGCGCTACCAGATGATGCACAGAAAGTGGAGTGACTGTAGTGCTGCTACTTTTTACCCTCCACCCCAGGATCCTGGCTGGTCCTTGTTACTCTGAAATGTAGGACTGGAGCATTATTCACTCCTCCTGGCCTTGCCCCCATTTGTTGTTCACAGTCTTCTACCTGCAGGAGCAAATTGCTGAAGCAGTTAGGAAGTTGCATCGCTGGGAGGTAGAAGTGGGACATGGCCATGACTAACAGTTGCTACCGACAGTGCCCGGCTCTGGCTTTAAGTGCTTTGGTGATATTTACACTAGTAGTGATAAAAATTAAGCTCTTCTGGAATGCATTGCTAAGAAATCCTTACTTCCTGAGGAAGTGTTCTTCGATAACCTCCCGCCATGTCAGGCAAATATAGAGAAGTAAGATTTTTGAGCAGGTTGGAACTGGATGAGCATCTTTTATGAGAGGATTTCTCTACAGAGACCACCCAAGGTCTGGCTCTGTGGGCTCCCCTATCTAAAGGCCGTGTTGCAGGAGGGCTGGAAATGGAGTTCATTTCTTGTCTTGTAACAGCCTCTGCTGTGGAGGAGGAGATTCACTCTTTGATTTTCTTGTAGAGATAGACTTTAAACAAGGTGCGTATGATCGGAAGCCCTGTGGTATTTTCTTTCTCTCCTCTTAAGTTCATTAGGACTATCCTTTGCCTTGTAACCAAATCAGTTCAGTGCCTTCCCACATCTTCCTGCTTGGGGTTGGCTCCATTGTTACCATGGTTGTCATGTGCAGCTCATTTTTATTTTCTTTGCTCCATAATTTGAAATCTGTAATTGTGGGATAGCCCATAGCAATCTAAGCCGTTGTCTTTGTGTGGATGTCTTCCTCTAAGTCATATCTGTATAGGCTTTTCCTCTTCTTACAACACCATTGCTTTGTAAGTCAGCGTTTACATCCTGAAGTTGACAGGTGTTAACCATGGCCAGCCTTTCAAATACAACACGCCTTGCATTTTCTCCCTTTTGTCACCGAAACAAAAGGACTGAGGGGAGAGCAAGTGTGTGATGCATTCAGAACTGCTTCTGGAGGAACTCCTCAAGCAAAGCTCAGTGTGCTGTGTTCCCCTCCTTCTCCTGCCTGCCAGGTGATGGTCCCTGCCACCAGCTCTGTCTTGCCCCACTGGTTGTAAGCTCCTGACTGAGTGGAGGAAAGAGACTGTCTCTTCTGCTGTAAGATTTTAGGACTTGCCAGCCAAATGGGGGCATGAAGCTTTCTGTCATGACCTTGGGAGGACCTGAGGCTGCTCTTGCCTGTGTCCAGGGCACGGAGAATATGGCTTAATGCCTGTGCTGTAGCACTGTGTAATAAATGGGACATGAGGTTATCAGGTCTGTCCAGTTCCCTCAGTACAGAGGTGAGGAACAAAGGTGTAAGTAATCTTTGTGAAAAAAAGAAAAGAAGGCTTTAAGATGTGGTAAGCAAAGATTGCAAATTGGATCCCTGATAAGTTGAATTTTCCATTTTTTTGAAAATGTGCCAAAATACTTCAATAAAATACATTATGCATTTCTCCTGCCTTCCCATTGTAAAACTTGAGAGTCATGGTGTGCTAACCAGAACCAGATACATCCATCAAGTTTCCATACTCCAAAGCAGCATAGGGTGGGGTGAAGCTGGTATTAATAGGTCTATTCATCACAATAAATTTTCCTGGTAGATGTGGGTGGTTCAGACTCTGTGAAGAAATGGCTCAGAAGCCGTCAGTCTCCACCCAGACAAGCAGGAATTTCTAGCAGGGAGTGTCCCACATACCGGTAATAAGAAAATGATGGCTAACTGAAGAGTGTTTTCTTCCTGAGTTTTATTTTAAATTCAGGTGAGCTGCGATTCAGTTAGCACCGAGATCCTTTTTGGTTTCACAGCTGTTTTCTGCTATAATTTGCTGATCATTGGTCTGTGCTCCGTAGGTAAATCTGCATTTGATTAACAGCTGGCTTTAGGCTGTCATCTTCTCCCTTCTGTCCCAGTACATCATAAAAAGCCCTGTAAAATATGGAGGTCCTCAAGGGATTTAGCATTTGCAGTTCTGACCAACATGAAACCAGCATTTTTGTGAATTTGTGTCATTATGTAAATTGTACATTCTCTTCAGAAATTTATCTATGTATTTGCAGGCGTAATTGCTATTGCTTTTGCAGCAGTGCTTGGAGTTAGGAATGAGAGCTGCTCTGCGCTGGGCGTTGTACCAGTACAGACCAGCAAAGACAGATCTGCCCTTGACAGCTGAGAGGACATGACGGGAAAGTGGGAGTAACAAAAGAGGTGGAGGATAAAGTAACAAAATGCACAGTGATCGACAGATAAATACATGGCTCCCCACATTAAACAAAATTAGAGAAATTGTGTTATGTACCCGTTATGTGGGACCATGCATTTAATGGTATTTCATACCTAGATGCTTTTTCTCTGTAAGGAAAAGTCAGCCTAATTTTATTTGTGTATACATGCACTGTAGTTTTCTGTACCTAATCTTGCTTCCATGTCTCTTGGAGGGGTGAAACTGAAACAGAAAATGAGGCATTGGTGATGTCTGGGTTTAGAACTTGGATATTTGATCAAGAAACGTTAAGAGATGGTTTGAACTGATAGCTCGGTGAAGAGCAGAAGGATCAGTTGTGTTGCAAAATAGTGGACTTTTTTGGCAGTTTCTCTCAGTGTAATATGCAGAATTGTCTTGCGTTTTGGAGAGTGTGGGTGTATGGACTTAGATCAAACAGCTGAACAGAAGAAGAGCAGACAGATCTGTATTTCAGTGCAAAGCCCAAACACAGGTGGAAGGAAACTTTTCCCTTAAAACCAGTTTTTTGGGGGTATGGCAAGAGTTTGTGGCAACCAGGAGTCACTGTGGCCCTAGGCAGCTTGCCATGTGCTTCCTGCACTGTTTTTTTGGGCATCTTTGGAGGACACATTTGGTGGCAAATTCTGAAGAGGAGCTTATGGGCACAGTCTTCCAATGTCTGGTGGATAGGCTTTCTGGCATTTCTCCTCTGGCTAGCCGTTTGGATGTCAACACTGTGAAATCATTGAGTCTAAATGGGATGAAAGATAGACCAAAGCTGTTTGAGGTGATCCAAAATCCAAAAAGGATAATGTCCCATCTCTTGCAGTGAAGCTGATGTTAGTCTCAGGTCTGCATTTGTCTGCTGTGGATCCATCTGCAGCGATTGAAGGCAATGTATGACCTTGTGGAGAAACATTGTCTGTTTGGCTGGGCCATGGCTCGTTACTTGGTAGAGTAGTTCTGAGACAGTCACATTTTTGTGGATGAGTGTGGGAGGCTGTGCGCAGTGTTGCACTCTTACTGTCTCATGTTTTACCATTCAAGTCTCCTGTTTGCTGATTATGGGAAAGCTGAGGTTTCTTTCTTAGGTCTGGGGCTTCCTATCCTTTGCTCCGAAGAAAACATTCAAGATGCGTCTTCTAGGCTCACTTTTCTCACCCTGTGGTTGGCACCAACAAATTGCCGATGGGTTAGACACGGTGGGTACCATGGTGAGCGAAGGCAGTCGTGAGCTACACCGAAATATGTGCCTCTGACGTGGCAGTGAGGAATTCAGACAGTAAATGAGGCCCTTGGTCCGTGGTGGCAACAAGAGACCAGCAGTAAGTCAGGCAGGGCTGGAAGGCAGCCAGAGGCTGCGGGTGGGTGCCCGTGTAGGCCAGGGAGGGATGGTGGAGAGGAGCAGGTAGGCAATGCCTGTGAAATGGGTGTACAAGAGTCTTTCTGCACCGTTCCTGATGGGAGTGAGAGATGCGACTTACCAAAGCCAGAGTGGGCTGGATTTATGCACTGTGTGGACGGGTTTTGCTCTGTGACTGTCAGTAGCTGGGGCAGCACCAGTACCTTGTGCAAAGAATGGGTTAATCATATATGTACTTACATATTTTTAAATTTTCTGTATATACATACATGTCGAAAAATTATATCTCTTTCAGAAATTGAATGCTTTATGTTAAAAGATTGGTAAATAGTGAAATTAAAGAATTTTAGACGTGAAATTAAAGACTTAATGAATCTTCAGAGTTGTGAGATGCTGAATTACTCCAGGAGCAACATGTAGAAGCAGACAAGTTTCCAAAGCAAGTTGCTGCCACTGACTTTGAGTGGTGCTCCAGCAAAAAGTCTCAACCACATCTGCAAGAAGGGGAAAGAGACCCTTGGGCTTCGGATGCTGGGCTTCCTGCTGTAGATTATCCCTCTGTGATTGATTAAGGTTAGCCTCTATAGCCTCCCTCCCTTTCTCTAACTGGAGGGCTTGCTTTGCCCTTTTTGACATATAGCTGAAGAGACCAGGTGGGAACATCATCTATACATATCTGCTTCTTAGACAGAGTCACTTTATTGAATTTGGATTTTTATAGTCAGTTCTGTACTATTTTTCTATATTGTTTTTGTTTGTAAGGTGTAAGTAAAGTGGCTCAAGTTTCCTATAAGAGGGAATGCAGGCTGAAACATATTCACAAGAGAAATTGCAATGAAGTAGCTACAAGCACTGACAAGATGTGACTTGGCTCACCTTCATAGGTGAGAAATATTTTTCTGATTAGTTCTGGTAAATACTGATTTTGATTTTGCTGAAGTGTAGCTTGTTATGAGTTGCACTGCTGAATTACAGCATTATTTTTGGCCTTTTTTTTTTTTAATTAACATTGTAACTTTTGTAACAAAAGAGCTAAAGTGTTATGGTGTGAACTTTTTAAGGTCATGATTCATTCTTCTATTGAAAGGGAAATGAAAATAAAAAGGGAAGGGGAATAGAATGAAAAACTAAGAGTGTATTTGCCATTATAAAATCATTCTTTTCCGTCCTTTTACTGGAATATGTAGTGGATATTTGTAGAAATTTATTTCATTTTTTCAACAGCCCCCAGCCTTTTTTTTTTTTTTTTAAATACTGTTAGTATGAAAAATATCATTTTTCATTTATTTAATTTTGGAGGTTTTTCTCTTGCTATGAGCCCAGTTCACCAGCAGGATCTACGCGGTTTAGATCTTGAATCTATTTTTGTCGGTGGAACTCTGCATACCAGTTGTCCTCTACTTTTTTTTTTTTTTTTTTTTTTTTTTTTTTTTTTTGCAAGAGAAGGATTATAATGAGAGAACCATCCAAAAGATACAGAGTGGGCATAACTAACCTATGTCGCCCAATAAAAATATGCAGAAAATGTACATTGCATACACTGTGAGAAACACCAGGGAAAAAGTATCATTTTTGAAGACCGTCTTGACGAATGCAAAGAAAATAACCAGGTTACTATAGTTTGGGGCAACCTTCTTGCTTTCAGTTGAAAATAATTGAAAAATCAGTTCATTTTGTACACTTGTGCATAACCATTTATTACATAGTGTTGGTATTGCCTCTTCATAACTTTTTCTTGTGCAGCACCTCAGAAATTCCACAGCTGTCTTTCTCCGATTTTATCTCAGCACATATGTTTTTCTCATTAATTTTGTCCTTATGCATTCATTGTTTTACCAACTTTTGTTTGGCTTACGGTCTGTCTACAAGCTGCCTGTATCTTCTTATCAGTCCATGTTTATGTTCAGTTTGTCGTCTCCCCCCCTCAGAAAGGATCCATTTGTATGTATGTCTGTGTTATATTATGAAATTCATTGCCAGATGATGTTGGTGAGGCCAGAAGTATGAATGTTTCAAAAAAGGATGGAGAATAACACATCTACTGGTAGCTGGTAAATGTGATGATCTGCACTTCTCAGAAAGTTGCTAAGATACTGATGGCTGGAAGATTATGTGCTAGAGTTCAGATCCTTCTGCATCCTATTTTTTCTCATGTTCATCCCTGAACATGTCCTTCTGGCCAGCATTGAAGACAAGATACTGGGCTGCCTGAATCTTTAATCCATGAAGGCTGTTTCATGATCTTGCAAAACTGGATGGTGGTCTGGTTGGTACTCCCCGGTTAGTGGTGCAAGCAGCACAAAGCACCATAATGATGGAAACCTGTGGGGAAATGCTACCTATCCCTTGGTTACTCCAGTGCAGAGTTCACATTTTGAAAAGCAGGAGGAACACAGTCGTGGAGTCTGTTTCCTTGCTGTACATGTGGACGTGGCGCTAAGGGACATGGTTTAGTGACGGGACTTGAAAGGTCAGGTTGGTTGTTGGACTTCATGATCTTGAAGGTCTTTTCCTGCCTTCATGATTCTGTGGTTTTATGAACGGTGGAACCACCAGTTGGTAAGAATTGTAGTTCTGAACCTGCTGTGGTGTCTGAGATTACACCTGAAAGAACATTTCCTTGTGTACTGGACTGGCTGATCCAGCAAAATTTCTGCAGGGTGAATTCAGTGCACCTGAGGGAAGGTTTTAGCTGTTCTGTCATGAACCATTCAGTGCTCAACAGAAGGGACAAATCTTTTGTGGCTATGCATAACCTTCTATCCAAAGTACTTTACAGACAGCCAGAGACCAAAAAGGCTTAAGAGGTAGCTGCTTGCTTGGCACAGGGGTAAGCTAAGACATGCAAGTATACAAGCATGACATACTCATATCGACCAACAGACGGAAGGATCAGTCACAGCCTTCATTGCCTGAGTGTTTTGATGAAGCAATTGAAATGGGCAGATCCTTGAGCTTTTTAGCTCGTCATGGAGCAACGTTGGGAGACTGCATTGGAAGTGGTCCCTTCACTTGCCTGCTGCTGGTCCCCATTTCTATGAGGGTTCATTGGGCATTGCCGGTCATCTGGTCAGGAGGTTGTGGACAGACTGCCGTGGGCACACAGCTACAGTTTTTTGTGATTTCTCTCTCATGAGTAATTTTCTGCCATGGAAGCTGCAGAGAGCAGGGTTGCCAGCTTTTGTTTTGGGTTTATTTCAACAGCAGAAGTGAACAAAGAAAGATCAAACTCCTCGGGTCATTGTCTTGTTTTTATCATCTGAGACATTTAGTATTTTTGTTCTTTCTTTGTGGGTTCAG
Source organism: Alectura lathami (assembly GCA_013399715.1). Lineage (NCBI taxonomy): Eukaryota > Metazoa > Chordata > Aves > Galliformes > Megapodiidae > Alectura > Alectura lathami. The sequence goes on from VXAV01006272.1 coordinate 125,359, forward strand.
AGCCTGCAGGTTTCTTTTCTGTTTTGAGTTTTCCTGTAGCAGGCTAGAGAAGTACAATTATATATATAATCTAGTACTAAAAAGGAGCTGGTTTTAATTTATTGGCTGACTTTAGGATCTTTAATATATGAAAACAAATAAAGTGTATTATAAGACTCACGATAAAACTCCTCAATTCTGTAAGGAGATCAAGTACAACAGTGGTTGAACAAGGGCATCAGCTGCACTGTGACTGCAGAAAACTCTTCATGTTGGTCAGCTGGGATGATTCTGCACAAGACAATGAGAAATATGTGGGTGCCAGTAGCAGTATTTCATTTCTGGACCAATTCATCAGAGCTCCATGAGGGTATACCTAAATGTTAGGCTATAGGCCTATAAAAAAGTAAACACACTATTAATACTGGCTTTATGTTATGAGAACACACACGAATGGTAACCTTTTGAGGCAAGATTGTTTAGTTTGGACATACCTACAATTAGAAAAAAAAAGTGCAAACAGCTGTTTCAAGGTTTTGTTTTGCTTTGAATAAAGTATCCACTCCTAGTTCAGGGTTGTTTCTTGCCAAGTTCTGGTTCAAGGCTGGAGGGAGACCTTACAACTGATTTAGAAAGTCCTGAAATTACTCTTGAAGCTGGTGCCAGCACCTGTGGGCACTGCTGACCCCTGGGACCGGGGAACAGCGTTTTGATGCCCCAGCAGAGCCACAGTCCTGGGATGGGGCTGCTTCAGCTGGCCCCAGTCTGTGTGCTGCATGTTGTGTTTTGGGCCCAGCTCTATGCTTCAGTGTGTTTTTTGGAGCCGGCAAGAAAGTGCTTGTGTTTTTGGTCAAGTGAGTTGACGATTGGGAATCTACTGACATGAGAGACAGATACTGATGCTTGAGTTGCTGGGACCTGGATTCTAAATATTTGTCTTGGAAAATGTGAATCATCGTGATTCTAGATATTGCTAATAGGAGAGTCTTTTAATTGTGTTGACTTCAATTAAATACAAGAAATAAAGCAAAAAGTTCCACAGATACATGCTCATTCTTGCAAATAAATTTGTTTGGCTTTATTTGTGCTTCCTTCTATATTTGTTGTCCACAAACAAGTGAGAACATCAGCAAGGGCATTGGTAAAAGGGGTTAAAACTTGGCTGAATATGGGACAGTGAAAAAGGAATTTTGAATTTGAAAGTGTTTGTATTGGAAAACTATTAGAACAAAAGTAGGAGAAAGAAACATTCCTCTCCTGCAGCCTGCAAAAATTTGAATATTGCTGATGCTAAGCAGAAGAGCGTACGAGTTCATTAGGGTTGTACATGTAAATGACAAGAAGGTGCAGATTTAGCATGCACTGCAAAAACTAGTAGGCCAGGCAGTGAACAGTTGCTGTGTGCTGTCTGTCCGCAGCTGTCAGCCCAGGAAATCAGCTGGAGAAAAGACCAGGATGGGTTATGCAAACTGACAGCTTTGAGATGTTCACAAACTATTCATTTTTGACAACTGGCAAGCGGAGGTTGGCGAAAGTAGAAATATCTTTTGGCTAGGTGGTCAGTAACTCTGAGAACGGCAGCTCTTCAACAGGAAGCACTTGCAACTAAATATTAGTTCAAGAGATTTTTTTTTTTTTTTTTTTTTCACAAGTTAAAATTCAGAAAGGCATCTTTCATGGCTACTTTCAGGGAAAGCAAATGTGATGTGAATTGTTATGGCAGTAATCCTAGATGACTGTTTGTAGTATGTGAAGTTTCTTACAAAGTTCCAGTACACACAAGCATATCTCTGAGAGGCTTTTGGTGGTCTCTGCCTCCACTGAAGGCAGCAAGCTAGCAAACTATCGTGCTGAGGTTGAACTGGCTCACACTGGCCCTCTCAGGTTTACCCATGAGGAATCTGCAGCCAAGTACACGCTATTGCTTTGCTGGCTGGGCCAGTGATATTCCAGAATTTGCTTATTCTACCTGCTTCTCTGCGGTGCTTCTGACAGTTTATCTCAGGTCTTCGATCTTATGGTCATTTATTATTTCAGTATGTTCAGAACAGACCCAATTGCAAGTTTGTTGCATGATTCGGGGTCTGTAAGGTGATGGTGACTTCAGAGAACACCACTGTAGATATATCCATGCTGCATGTGGATAAATCCACTGTAAATCAGGTGCACTAACTTCAGGAAATACTTGTTGAGAGCAAGTAGGAATGCCAGCAGCTGAACCCAAATTGTTTCACTGGGGATATACTGAGCTGCTGGATGTGGACCCTGGAAAAATGCACCGGCGCATGGCAGCCCTCCCCAATGGCAGGAGGTGCTAGAACTTTCAGGATCCCTGGTCCCTTCATAGGTATAACTGGATGATTTTAACCATCGTCTGCAGCTGCAGAATGAGTATGTTCAACTTAGTCCAAAACCATACTTGAAAGAAATGAAAATTTCCTGACAACTGGAAATCCCATTTTTTTTTCTGCCAGCTCTATACCTGGCTCTGATTTCATCTTCTAATGGAAACAACCTTCAAGATCTTAATGACTGGCTGACAGCTTGGGACAGAAGAGGTAATGGCAGTGTTAAAGGCAGGAAGCAGATGTCATGGTGCTTTGTTAACTGTCCTGCTGACTCATTCATGGGAGGCGATGACTCAGCCCAGAGCCAGGGTGCTGCCCCAGGTCTCTCGATGGGGCAGGATCACTGTGCAGCGCGGGTGCAATCTGGATCCGAGTGGATGGTCTGGGACTGAATGCTACTTTGGTGCTTCCATGGTGGTGTTGCATTGCATGTGGGAGGCATGGGCTGACAGATGACTTGACTAGGACACTGCCGATACCAATTCAAATTGGTAGCAAAGAGAGGAGCAAGCTTAAATTACCAGAGGAAATTTTTACCATATCTTGGTTCTTTGTCACATTTTTGATTTGTAGCAGTTGATTTTTTAAGGTGGATTCACTGTACCAACAAACCCTAGCATCAGCATTAATACTGATTTTTCAGCCCTGTTCCCTCTTTCTTTATTAGCCTGATCTTTTTGCAGATCTGATCTGGAGCTTGGCTCCACAGATGCTTCCCTCGGCACAACGAGGGGCCGATAACAGCCGTCGGAGCTGAGGGAATGTCTGGAATGGCATTCTGGAATCAGACAGGCAGACAGAAATCTCCACGTTGCCTCCGCTACCAGAGGATGCAGGACATGGGCCTGTCCTCTCAGAGCCAGGAGCTGCTTCTTCTCCAGGTGGCCTAAGAGGTGCTTTGTCTGGTGCCAGCTGTTCTTCTCTTCAAATTACGGCTTGCCATTCCTCCTCCTTCTTCTTCTTCTTCTTCTTTTTTTTTTTTTTTTAACCTTGTAGTGCTTCAAAACAATTCTGTATCTGCTATTTCCTGCTGGTATTCTTGACTGTTTATGAGTAGAAGCGTATTTTTTCAAAGCCCAAGCTACAAGTTCTTTCATGTTCTGATGAACCTGAAAAAATTAATGCATACTCTTCAGTACTACCATGTAGTGCCTTTAAATGGTTTTTGCAAGACCTTGGCTTTGCAATGTGTTCATTAAAAGTAACCCCAAATGTTCTAGGTTAAATCTGGAGCCCAGAAAATGGTGGGAAGCAAAGGCCTGCATTCCCCATCCCTTTCTGTATGTGTGCACGTATACGCACCTAGGGGTAGGCTTGGTTTGTGCAGCAGCCAAATTGTTACATGATTTCATCACAGCTCTAGAAAATGACTGCCTTTTCTGCATTCTGCATTGCCAAAAATCTAGTTGTTTTTGTCATTTTAAGGAGAGATTAAGTGTAGGCATACTTAATATAGATACTGCACATGCAAACATGTAGGAATGAATATATATGTTTACAAAAAAAAAAAAAAGGGAATTAAGTGAAGCTGTGTGGAAGGCAGAGAGTTGCTTTTTGTATTGCAAGAGTCACTGCAGGACTGATGTATTAAAAAAAAAAAAAAAAAGAAAAAGAAAAAAATATACACAAAGAATCCTCTTTGGTGTGAAGACCCTCCGTGCTTTGTTCACATCTTGTCTCTAGGTCTGGGTGAGAAGAGGCTTGGAGATTTGTTGTCTCTTAACTTCTTTTAAGAGGGTTTCCTTTAAAAATCTGTTTATGGTTGGGGAGGACATGCCTGAAAAAACATTTGCACATAAAACAGCTGTTAAGTGAATCTCCACACACTGAGATCAAGAGAACGTGAAGAAATATGTACTTCCAAGGACCTCTCTGCCAACTTGGAGCCTCCTTCAGAAAATAAATACAATCTCCCTACAAGTCTCTGGTAACTTAGTTACTGAAAAATAAATTGAGCTACTTAGACCCTTGAACTGTCTTTTTTTTTTTTTTTTTTTTTTTTTTTTTTTCTTTCTCCCCTCCCTCCCGCTAAGTCTGAAGCAAATGCATAAAATTGTGATGGAATGATGCGCACCAAAGCCAAATAGATTGATTAGAGCGTTTCTGCGGTATGCTGTCAGCTAGTGGAGCGCAGGCAGCGGCAGAGCCGTCTGTGCGCGAACTAACCGCTTCCAGCAGTGCCGCCGTCCTGCTGCAGCAAATTAAATCCACGCTGAGCCCTCCTTAAGCCACCCCTCAATGTCACTCGTGAAACAGTCTGAGGGGGCTCTCAGAGGTGCAGGGTGGTGTTCGTTTATGGTTGAATACCTCTTTTCTTCTTTTGCATGGCCCCACACGCTGTGGGGAGGGGAGGGCTCGCTGCTGAGGCACAGCTCCATCTCCTCTCTTGTGGCTTGTTTTGCTTTAAGGAGCCGGTCGGTGCCAGTGTGCATGGTGTCGGGGTGGCTGCAAAGCCCCAGTCCCCTGCTGCAAAGCCGTGTCCCTTTAAATCCCTCTGCCACTGCAGCAAGGGGAGGTTGGTGGTGTGCTACAGATGTTTTTACAGTTCATTTCCAAACAGCTGCTTTTCCCTTCTTTCGTCTGTTTTTCCTTTATTTATCAAACCCCTCAGGACGGCTCACGGCTTGCAGCCCTGGCAGTGGCTTCCTCCGTGAAAGCCCTCGCACGGGGCCCCGGGACAGAGCCGGAGGCAGCACCTGCTGCCGCAGCGGGGCTTCAGGAACTCATGTCGCAGCCCTCGCACCAAGGGAGGAGATGAACACGTGCTCCTTCACGGCGGTGGGAGCCCCAGGGGCACACATTTTAGTAAGCTTTATCTCCCACTTTTGGTGCTTAAATGTATTAGAATCCTCATATCCGTCATCCTGGGGGAGAGCACACGCTCACCTGCTGCCCCAGTGCATCGTTGGGTACTCTCCACTGCGTGGAGGTTTGTGCGGTGTTGGTACTGAGATGTTTCGATCCCAGGTAGCAGGAAGCAGGAGGAATGAAAACAAGTCGTGGAGCCCTGATTGGCCAGCAGTCAAAAATGTGACGGCAGTTGCGACTCGAGCCTTGGCTCGCGAGCAGGATTTTTTCCCATTCATATACTCCTTCCGCAGACAGTTTGAGGGGTGGGGGGGAATAAGAGTCCAGAGATGAATCCTTTCTCTACCTGCTCTTTAACTAAGTTGTTTGTTCTCAACTTGTTCACAAAATCAGAACTGAATATGCTCCATCTGCTGCTTTTCCTTTTACTTTTGTGTGGCGGTTCCATGGTTTCAGAGGAGCGCAGGCAGGCGTGTGCCATGGGGGGCTGCTGGCGTCTTGCTGCTCTGCTTTCTTGTGTCCTGCAAGGCCAATAAACCTGCGTTTGCCTCTTTTCTAAACAAGGCTTTCAATTTTCTAGCTCCAGGTTTCAAAGACTGCCTGGAACACAGGGTGCTGGGAGAGTTTGTCAAGGGTTGGGTCTGGCTTTGTTAGCTTGGAGGGGCTGTCAGCTGTTTTGTCATCACATTGTCAAGTCTGGCCAAATAATTGTTGGTGACAAGTTAGTAACTCCAAGAAATAAGGTTAAATTTTCAGCACAGATTCTTGGTGGGTAAGGAAACAAGATTGCATTTTGTGCGACTCTTTTCTAGAACTCCACTCGTTGCCACTCATACTGAGTTGAATTAACTGCACGATCTACAAAACCAAGCAGAAGATGCTGCAATTTTCTTGTTACAAACTGCCACCGTGCTCTGGCTTTTGGCGTGAGTGAAACCAGAATGTTGCAGGAGTCGATGCTGGGAGGACTGAGGTGGGAGAATGACCTAGTCCCAAGGAATTTCCCAGGAATTCCAATTTCAGACCTTTTTTAGCTTAGTTCTTGAAAAAGAAGTGTACAAGCAGGCCATAATAACCAGAGGTGGGCTTGGATGGAGCTGGAAGGGCTGAAACATCAACTATTTTCTTTCCACATAAGGAAATAAACATAATTCTGGCTATTTCAGATGCCCTGAAAATGGAGAATGTCAGGTAGCGTCTTTCTCTCTGATGATGAACATTGATTAACTGCATTTTCTGTGGATCAGACATTTGAGATATTTAGCTAAAATTTAGGGCATACAGTGTGGTAGGACAGAGAGGGCTCGGAAAGGCTGATGCTTCTAGGTGTTTTCTGTACTGCAGCACAATTCCAGCAGTTCTCCAAAGCCTTGCACAAAGTACACTTTGGAAGTGAGCGACATATTTAGAAACCATTAGCTTTGGCATGACAAGTGTATCACAGAAGATTTAAGTAGTCTTGACCAATTCTCAGATTTTTTTTTTTTTTCTTAGGTTCTGCAACTTGCTTTTTTGTTGGCATTTGAAATGCTTCACTTCTTTTAGGACTGTTATGCAGCAAGCTTTTCTTCTTGTTTCTTTGGTGTTACTGCATTTGCAGCATTAGCAGATGTGATATTAAAGCCACTATAAGGCTACAAAGGTATATTTGGTTTTCATATTTGCAGAGGTGTTTTTTAGAACAAAACCACTTGCTAAGGCTTGTTAAGCATTAAGACAGGAATTTTTGACATCCTAGAGCAAGACACCTTTTATTGTTGATAAATAAGTGGTCTAACATTTTTTGTCAATTCATATAGACTTTGCCTAGATGCGAACTTTAAGAGGGAGATCCTCTTTCTCTTTAAAACCTGCATGCTTCTGATTTAGCTTTGGGTTCAACAAAAGCTAAAGCTGATGCTTAAACCTGTGTACTTTGAAGAAACTCCTTAAAGTCTGGGTGGAATTTGCGCGACTTGAATGCCATTTTGCAGGACTGAGGCAATGATGCTTAGCATTGACTGAGGATTGACACAGTGAAAATTTGAATGTTCAGCTGAATGGAAGCACTGTTTTCTTCTGTTTAGCTTGAGAACTACATGAATCTTCCCGGGATCCTCTTTCTGCAGACTCTCCTCTTCAAGTTGTTACTGAGTGGCTTGAGGGAGACACCATGATAGTTACATTTCATAGCTGTAGAAAAAATACTCTACGCAAATGCACCCTTAGAGAAAATGATGGGAAAACAATTAATTTCACTTATGTTTAGGATTACTTTTTTGCTCAGTTATTGACCAAAAAGGGCTTAGTTTCAGAATGTAAATGTGAAAATCTGTACTGCATGACTTCATTTATTAACAACAGAAAAACTATCCCATATGTTTTACTGGCAGAGAAAAGAGATTTTTACAGAATAGAATTAGAGCAGAAAATATTATTCCCTCTTGGAAACATTATAGTATATTAAATATGAACTTGGAAGCTACATTTCCAAACAATTTGATTCCAAAACCTCATTAAAATCTGATGTATGCTCCAATATCTTTTATTTATGTTGCTTGTATGTTTTCTAATTAGCTAGGAAAATGTCAATTGACAGCTGTAAAGTTTTGAATGTGCAAATTGCCACTCCTGAGTCTTCAAACAAATCACTTTTATAGGGCTTACTGCTGGAAGTACAGAAGTTTTTTCGTCTGAATATGTGAAGAAAGCATGTACACGAAAGACCTTTTACCCTCTGAAGAGCTCGCCCATCTCTGAGTTGTTACTTCCATATTGGTGGAAACATTTACATTTATGAACATGCTGTTTTGTTCCTGTTATGGTGACGTCTGGAGGCCTTGATCTGGACTGGTCCTGTTGTTGTGCAGGGTGCTCTACATAGGGATCAGTCCTTGTGGTGGGGAGTTTACAGTCTAAGAAAACAAACAAACAAACAAAAAAAGCAAGTAGATGCAGCAAGGAGCTGTACCTAAATGCCAAAAGGGAATGGGAGGAGTTAAGCACAGTGTTTTTTGCTGCTTCCAGATTCCCATTTAAAAACAAAATTCATAGCAAAAGTGTGAAAGCAGTATTTTAAATATGGTACGCTTTGTGTTATTTCACAGTAGGAATGTGTAGCAGCAGTGTTCAGATGGGGGTTACATCGGTAGAAGGATCTCCTGGTGAGAGCCTGGGTAAATACAAAGCCGATGGAGACACCTCTGCTGGAGTCCTGGGCCTGAATGCTGCAGCTTCTGCTGTCATCTGCTTGGTCTGCACAGGCAGGGTGTTAATGAACATCTCTGCGTTAGTCATACTCCTCCTGTGCCTCTGTGGACAGACATTAAATACAGCTGTACCTGTGGATGATCCCAGGTTGATACCGGCCTACTCACTGAGAAGAGCAAGCTGCAGCTCATGGCAGTGGCAATGTCATAGTAATGCGGGAGAGCTGAACCACTGTCTGATCCTTCTTCGCAGTCCTGAAAGGCAGATGTAGGATGGACAGCAGCAACACACCCTTTGCTGTGCTGTCACCCTGCCGTACCCCCTCTCACGAGCCTTTCTGCAGGGGCTGGCAGGGAGGACTCCACCTGAGATGATTTCCATATGTTGGCATTTCTTCTTGAACCTGGACTGGAAGGAAGTTCTTCTCTTCCTATCATGTTCCCCTTGTGAATGGTTACAAACATTTCAGCTGGACTTTATTTGTTCAGGGCATGCTTCAACACAGCAGTGCCAGTAGGAAGAAATCTTTGTGAAAAAACTGGTGGATATGTCCCCAGTTCAGAAGCATACCTGCATCATACTGAACTTACTGTCTTTAAGAAAAGGAAGACATTTCTTGCTACTCTGGACAGATATTCAATCAGCTTCTTAAAGAGCGTTTTAACACAGTTTATTAGTAGAGGCAGGGGGAGGAAAGAACTCTTTTCTTCACAAGAGATGCCTTCAGGCAGTAAGTGGAGATCAAAAAAATATTTAAAGACCGGCGTAAGCACATTTTAACAATACTAGAAGAAACCAAAGGCAAAAACCATGGTGTTTCCTTTGTAGCTGTTTTTTTTTGTTGGCATGTGTTCTTCTATTATCATCACCACTGTCTGGTCAGAGGGCTATTTATACACACATTCATTAGGCAGGGCAAGATTGAATATAACTTTTTTTAGCCTCCGTCTTTGTGTTGCATTGTGTGTGATGTTCACATGTGCTTTACTGGATGTTGAAGCTGGTATCTTGACTTGGACCACAAGTCAGTTAGGATTTGATTTAAGATACTTGACATGGAACATGAACAGAAAAGAACTAATGAATTCCTGTGTCAGCTGGGATCACAGGACCTCCTTGAAAAGGCTTCAGGCATTCTTAAAAGTCCCACCCATAAATAATTCTGCAAAATGCCTCTTCCCTCCATGCACAGAAGAAATCTAGGAAGCAGGGTGATTTGTCACAAAGCTGTTCCAGGCTGCCTGGGAGAGAGGCAAGCTTGCAGGCAGATGGGTGCTCCTTTGCTTTTCTCTTGCACTGCTGGATGCTTACCCTAAAGCCAAAGGAGACTGTGTATAGAGTGAATTTAGGAGAATTGGAAACTGAGCCTGTCTGGCTCGACTTGAGGTCGGTCTGGGCTCCTGCAGCCGTCCTTGGCATCAGTAGGGCTTGCGAGCAGCACCGCTGGTTGGGATACGCCCCAGTGTTTTTAATGAAGCCCTTGCTGAGGCTGCGATTGGGATCTTTGGCCAATGATGGAAAAGCTTCCATTCGTTTTGTTGGCCTTTGGGTTAGGCCCTGTGTTTTGCAGCTGTTCCTTAATCATGCAGGCGCTGAAGAACAGTCTGTTTGTTCTTACCAGTCTTCCCATTACTACCCTTGTTTATGGACTGGTGGCAAACGCGCTTGTCGGCTCACCGCCTCGCCGTGCCCACGCTGTCTTCATCACCAGATATTTCCGCAGCAGAAAAGGGGATTAGTCACAGGAGGAAGCAGGTGTGTCAGATGTATAGGAAAGAGCATGATTAAACAGTGGTATTTTCTGCTTAGGCTTCTCCAGTGAAGTGATGGAGTCATCCTCACCACAGCATCCCCCATGGCTCAGCTGCCATGCTCAGGAAAATGACTAGCCGCTGGGCTAACACCTGAGCTGCTTGCTTTTTTTTTTTTCTTTTTTTTTGTACAAAAACAAGTTGCCTTTAACTGCCCTGTAGGAGGTTTTCTCATTTCTGTAGCCTCAAGGGGGGTGGAGGGGGACACATCTTCACAACTCTGTCTTTCCCCATGAAATGTTTTTTTCTTTTTTTTTTTTTTTAACAAATTTTGCTACCCCCACTCCTATGATAGATCTGGCCACACTTATTTTTCTTTTGCCTATAAGTAGGCTCATATTTTAGAGACAATTTTTCTCATAGGTCAGACTGCCAACACTTGCAGAGGGAAAGTGGGTTACCTTGGCTAAGGTTGCAAAGGTTAATGTGAATGTATCAAAATGACTGGAAATCTGTGCTTTTCAAACCTGGCTTGCAATTGCTGAGAGACAGTTTGGTTTTCTTTTTTTAACCCTAAAAAGTTTTATTTCTGGTTTTATCATATTTTTTATCACTTTTATCATATTTTGCCCAGAGAAGTTGTGGATGCCCCATCCCTGGCTGTGTTCAGGGCCAGGCTGGATGGGTTCCTGGGCAGTTTGATCTAGTGAGCTAGTGGCTGGCAGCCCTGTCCACAGCAGGGGGCTTGGAACTAGATGATCTTTGAGGTCCCTTCCAACCCAAGCCATTCTATGATTCTATGATTCTATGATATGTTGCTAGACCTAAGATGAGGTCTTTGTCATCGTGTTTTGTTATTTTGAAACCTGGCAGAGAGTTACCCTTGAGAACTGACACTAAAATTGGCTTTTGCCAATTTTAGTTGGATCTGAATGCTTCTTAAGGGGAGGCAAATCCAGGTGAAAGGAAAATTTTTTCCCCTTCATCAACATTTTGGGAGTAAATTTCACCTTGAGATGCACCTGTACAACTGCCACTGTGGCAAAGGGGGGAATATACAGATAGTCACCTCCATGGTCTGGTTTCCAACCACACAGGAGAATTCATGGACGTACTTTGCTCAGGAAGCTACTTGCTGCATGACTGATACCTCAACCAAGTTACAGAATGGTAATATATCGCTAAAAGTAATCCCTATGTGTTTTGACAGCAGCTTCAAGAAAACCCTATCTAGTCAGAGGATTACCTTAATCTGGGTCAAAAGAAACTGCTGAGAATTTGCAGAAGGCAAAAGCAGGTCGGGTGGCATTATTTACTTCAAGCAGCTAAAGAGAGGTCATGGACAAATTCCGCAGATAGTCTAATTACAGAGGAGAGTCAGCATATCCAAAATGAGCAAGTGCAGATGCTGTGTTTGGCGTTCGCACCATCTTCTGATGTGATCAGACATTTGCTAGCAGGGTAGCTCTTCTGTCTGGTGGTCATTTTGGGAACAGCCTGACACACACCTGGGGAAAGAAAACAGTGGTAGAAACACCAGGGGAGTAGCACTTGGGGGTGGAGTAGAGTTAGGAGGTGATGGTTGTTCAGAGGAGTCATGGGAAGATGATGGGCTCAGTGACTTGCCTGTTGCTTCTATTTCTAAATCCCACGGTTTGGAGGTTAAATTGTGAGGAGTTGGCAAAAATTTTAGGTCATCAGCAAGTGAAAGATGGTGAGGAGGAGCATGAGAAGACACAAATCATCTGGGGAGGTTTGAATGTGAGTGGCCATTCACATTAGTGCACACTGAGTAATTTTGTTCATAAATAAAGTGGTGAAGCATAGCTGGTCAGAAAGTGGGATGCAGATGCACAGCATTCAAAGATGAACCCAAAGTAGTTTTATATTCTTTATATCAAGGACAGAATTACTTTGGTCTTCTCTGTCAGTAAACTTTTATTTGAGAAAGAGACTTCAAGACTTCATCCAACTGGTGAAAGGGGCCAGCACCATCCTTCAAGTAATTGTATCCACTACAGAAGATTTCTGTCTGTCAAAGGAGCCCAACTTGATTCATCAGGTGGCTGAGGGGCTTCTTTAATTGCTTTGAAATGATGGTTTCAGTGATGGACACGGAAAGCATTAATGTTAGGCTTGGCTATTTACCGGCTTTCTGGATAGCAATTAATATGTCAGAAATGTAATTGTGCTTAAGGGAAATGCTGAAACTTTCCTTGCCTCCTATTAAAAACCTCAAATGGAAGTCTCCTGTAAACTAATGAAAACAATCTGGCAGTGCTTGGGGAAACATTTTAAGAGAACCTGTTTGTCACTGGTGTGACCTGATCATTGCCTGTGATGGCTGTAAAGAGGACTTCCAGCAGCTGTAGCTTTGCTCTTGCTGAAAACAAAGGAGATAATGCTGTGTGTATGAGGCTCATTAATACCCTTGGCAGCTGTAAGAATTTCCAAGACTATAGAAGCAGCTTATCTCTTGAGAAGGAGAGCCCCCTCCCCTCCTGTTCTCCCCCCAGAAATTAGACAGATTAACTTCCTAAGAAATGGAGGGTTGTTCCACCCCAAACCGATGCTGTTCACTCAAGCTAATCTCTGGAGGGCTGAAAGGCCTCTTGTCTGTGATTGGAATCATATGATAAAGCCTTGCTTGCTTTCTGTTTTATTGTGCCAAAAAGTTTGTCTTGCTTTTTGATCTAGCTGAGAGCTAAAGCAGCTTTTAATGCATGTGTTCTATGGAGCATTTTGAGATGGAGTCTTGGGCCTTGTCTCACTGGGCTCCTGGCACATGTATGTCCGTGTATCCCACGTGATGCTCTCCTCAGGCCTCTGCACTATCTTCTTCTTCTTAATGATGGTTAATAGCATCTCCGAGAGGGCTTCTCCATGGATGCAATGAGATTTTTCAGACCTGGAGCAGAGTGCTGGCAGTGAGCCTTTCCAACCCTGGTCAAATAACGCACCAAGGCCTTGGTGAACGGCTCTGTTACACAGGCTCCTGCGGGGCTTCTAGGCTTTGCTATGAGCCAGAGTCTCAGCCATCTGTTCTGAGAGGCCAGTTTAAGAGGCTGTTCTGTCCCCTTAAAGCAATGCTAGGTTGAGAAGATCCTTGTCCCTAGAGGTGGGGAAAGATGTGGCCATGCCACCAAGCTTTACAAGAAAAAGCTTCCACAGAGAGACAGCTTCCACAGGGAGAGGAGCATGATTGCCACCACATCCAGGATGATGGCTGAATAAATTCAGAAACTAAAGGAGAAAGGCACAAAATGTCACATTCCAATATAAAATATTAACTTGCATTTGATCAGCCATGGGTTCCTTCTTCTTCTGGAAAGAGATGGACTGAATAGGAGGTAAAGCTGCTATCTTAATTTGCAGATTATATTTCAAAGGCAGAGGAGAAAAGAATGCTGCAGGCCAGAAAGGTCATGTCTCCCCTCCTATGTCCTGTCCCCACGTTGGGGCTGGCTCTCAAGTCCGTCTTTGCTGTCCTTCACAGCTGTACTCAGGTGTGACCTTTAAAAAATACTAGTGGCAAACACTGAATTGGGCTAGCTGCACAGTAATCAGTAGATGTGTTGGATAATCTCTGCCCTGACTTTCACTATAATCCACTAATCCTCACCTGATGGACACTGAATTTACTTCTGAAGAAGTCTAGCTTTGGCTTAGGCACTGCTGAAGGCT
>VXAV01006272.1:148869-185074 GCA_013399715.1 Alectura lathami
TTTAATGGCTTCAGATGAAAAGCGTGGGTTAGAAGTAGTCTGAGAGGTTGTATATATCAACACCTCGCTGAGACATCACCTATGTGGAATTCTGTACTGGGGTGATGACACTTTAGAGAACGTCCGAAAGAATTCTCTTAGGCTACCCAGGTGAGTAAATCAGGTATTCACAGTTCTTCGGAAAAGAGACAGAAAAGTCCACCAAAAAAACCTCCTCAGAGTTGGCCTATTTCCTGTAGTTTTCTCAAGAGTATCAAGTAGCCAAAATCTGTGGTCTAGACTGGTTTGTTCTGCTGTATTTTTTTTTTCTTGGGGATTTACAGACCACAGAGAGTTGGAATGGATCAGAACAAATATTTGCTCATGTACCTACTGGTGAGAGCTTTCAAAGTCCCTAGTCTTGTTACAAGTCACATGTGAGCATTAGCATTCACATAGGCTAGGTAAATATGAGGGTTTTCCTCCTACCCCAACCCCTCTACCTCAATTTCAGTTTAATGGAGACAGCACTTCAAATGTGGTATGTCTTCCTTCTGGTGTCCTTTGGTGTTTTCTGCCTGGTAGTTCTCTGAGAGACCATTGCTGTACCAGAGAGTGTGTTTTTTAGAAGCCATTTTATCCCCCGCCCTTATTATCAAGCATCTCGTTACTCATCTTGGAGCACTTCAGCGCTGCTGTTTCTGAGTTGGAGGTTCCTCCAAGTAGGATAGCAGCTGCAGCTAATAAGGTGAAGTACACAACGTTGACGATCCTGCGCTCCTATTTCAACTGGGAGAAGCTCTTTGCTAGGACATGCAGTATCATCGTTGATCTCCTGTCTGCATGCAAACATTTCACAAAGCTTTAGCCTTGCTGTGTGTGTGTGAGGACTGCAGTAAACGCATTTGTCCATGCAGGCAGGAACCCCGCTTGTGAGGGTGGTTTAGCAGGCAGAGGGAAAAGCAATTGAATACATGCGCATTAAAAATGTTTTGCTTGTCAGATCACCCTAGTGCCTGTATGTGCATCAAGAGAGTGTGCTGAGAAGCTGGCCTGATCCAAACTTTCTAATGATTGATGGCTTTCTTATTAAAACCCAACCAAAAATTGACCGGATGTGGCAGCTGTCTCCCTGGAGTCCTTCTTACACTGTCAGATCTATAGCATCGCTATGTTGCAGTAACTTGAAAAAAAGAAGAAAGATGTTAAAAGATTTCCAAGAAAGCTGATTTTTTTTTTTTTTTTAATCTAATGTGCTCGGTACTGAGTCATAAACTAAATTCTGTGTTTGGGCAATCCACCAGTTGACAATGTTAAAAACATTTCAGGCACGACAACAGATAAAGACAGATTTTAAGGCCAAATTTTGAAATTGGTTTGGTCTCTCTATTTATCTTTACTAAAAATTGTCAGGGTCTCAATATTTTTCTCCAAAGAAGGCATGTGACCAGTCAAGACAAGAGAGGAGGGCATTAGTTATAGAGAAGGAGTGGAAAAATAAGATCAGTGATGACAAGGCTGCATTGGGTGGGGCAGAAAACTGCTCGAATCACCAAACAGCCGGGACATGAGTCGCACAGAGCGAAGATGTAGAAGCCAAATGTCTGAAAATTAGTTTGTAGGCAAGCAGCTCTGCTGGGTAATTTAACACATTCCCTTTTGTTCATTTTAACTGCTGTCTTCAGGACCCTGATAACTTAAGGAAAATGGTCTGACTGAAACCCAGAAATGCCTACCTACTGGTCGCTTTTTAAACCAGCGAGGTTTATTCATTTCCTATTCGTTAACCTGAGGACTTCTTGAGTCAATGCATGTGCTGTTTCTTTAAGACCATTTGTATGTAATGTTGATTTTAAATGTCTAGATCGTAAGAGTTGCTTTGCGTATTTAGTGAAATTGAGATGGGGGAAAAAAAGAAAAAAACTATGAAGAGGGAGACCTTGGCAGAGTCTGTGCCTCTTCCTGCTGGATGTTTGTCAGGTGAATTACCTAGCTATGCTACTGTGCTAAAGTCAGGCCAGCTGTGTGGAACTAAGGATTATTTCACAAATCCCACTTTAATAGTTCTTTTAATGGGGGTTTTCCTCAACTCTTACTTTTTCCTAGCATTTCCCACCCCGACCAGGATTCTCCCACCTTCTCCAAAGCATTGCATCGCCCGGGCTTTTGACCATGCTGGGAGCCACAGCCAGAAGCCAAAGCAGCATGTCCCGTGGGTCCTCACCCGACACGGGGCTGCAGCCTCCAATCTCTTTATCAGATGGGCAGAAGCATTCCAAGTATGCTTCTGGTCACCAGGGGATATGGGGATGTGAAAAAGAATGGAAAAGGAAGGCTTAGAGAAAAGCTGCTAGACAAACAGGGGCTTTTTATTAAGGGGTTTTAATTTTATTTTTTTAAACAGATTTTTTTGCTTTTTTAAGGATGAAGTTCTTTAGCCCTACACAAGTCATTAAAGCAGTGGGATGTAATTTTCTTTTCTCTTTGTAAAGCCATGCTTTGAGAAACTGAAAGGCTGCAGGTTAGGTAAAACTATTAAAGACCATTTTATGACCTCTGTTCCAGCCTCCCACAGCAGCCACAAATTTCTACACGTCCGATGGCTGCTTGGTTCTCCCCAGTGTTGTTGTGTTGGTCAACAGCAGGCAAGATTTCAGAGGTGAATCTGTGATTGCGAATGGGTGACAAGATGCATTCCAGGGTCAGGAAAACACCATGTCCATTTGGATCAGTATTGGATATCCTTGCCCTGTTCTTCTGCCTTTCTGCAGGTGTCTGCCCTGGGTGGGAGTTTTGGCTGGAGCTGGCTCAGCCTCTCTGGTGCTTCTGCATGAAGGTGGCTTCATCAGGGAACGGGCACATGGGGTTGTGTGGGACACAGAGCCGAGTCACAACCTGCATGGAAGTTGAGGGCCTTGAGTCAAGAGTGGGAATGAGTTTTGAGATGGCCCAAGTGTGGAGAGAGAGCTTTGTGAAGTTTTATTGCCTTGGTAAGGGGACAGTAGCCTCATGTTGATGTGATCACTGTAAAATACCCTGGCATTGTCGTCTCCTGTTAAACACCAGGATACTCTGGTGCTTCCATGTGGCTTGACACCTTCTGAGGGCCTGGCTCCTCCAGGCCATGCAGGAGTTGCCATGGTGGCACAGGGCCCCAGTGGCACTTCAGAGCCTCCAGGCCCTGTCAGGCACTGGAGGTGTTTCCTCCAAATTGGTGTGCCAGGTTGGCATGCAGCAAATGGAGAAAGTGAGGGGGTTTGCTCCCAAACCGCACTATTCCTTAGGCAAATACACTTGAACACGTGTAGTGACTTCACGTATCTTCAAACACATCACATGTTCTCTGTCCTCAGTCTTCAGAGCTGCAGCATCTTGTCACCTTGACTGTCTCAGTTGACAGCTCTGTGATTGTGTTGAATTATTGAGAACTTTTGACATCTCTGGACTCCTTCTTACCCCTACCGTAGTTTCTGCCCTCCTTGGGTGCAGTATTTCCTGCCTTTCTCATATCTCTCTTCTCTTTCTGATAACAATTGTGTTGTCCTTCAGTTCTCTTTTTCGTACAGCCATTTTTTCAGTGAACACTCTACCAGTTTCCTAAAGCCCCTGCACTTCTGTGCTGCATGGAGACGCTTGCTTTGGCCAGACACTGCTTCATGCAGTCATTTGGAATTGGAGCCCTGTGTGAAATGCTAGACACTAAATCATAACACTCAGTGACGCAACTTATGGCGTCCACAGGAGTCACAAGTCACGTCAGTGACACTGCAGTCATGGCTTGGTTGTTTAGGCTTTGGAGCAGTACTGCTAATTCTGAAGCACAGCTGACTTTTTCAGCTGGACTACTGAATGGCAAGCTGCCTGTGATGCAAAGAGCTGAGTGCTCAACAAAACAAAAGCGAGCAACATAGCTTGCAAACATTTTTATATTGCCTGCCTTCCTACTTGCTGCTGGTTGATTTTAGGTCCTGCTGATCCATATTAAAGCTGCCTGATGGAAAAAAAAAAAAAAAGGACAGAAAGAAATGTAATAAAGCCATGAATGTTTTCCTGTCTGCACAACTTCAGATTTGAAATTTAGCTCAAGTGCACAAGTGAATTGGTTAGGACTGGCTTAAATTCCTACTGAACAGCAGATAATTAGAGAGAGGGTGCAAGATAAGCCAGTCAGCTGCTGCACCATTTAAAAATCCCTGAAAACACTTCAGGATTCAGCTGATGCGCCCTGGGCAGCTGCACAACTGCAGGGAGCTGCCATGCGAGCAGTGATTGCAGCAGCAAGTGCAGCGTGGCTCATGTCAAACCTGGATGATAGGCCATGCAGCCGTGGGTGCGAACGAAAAGATGAGGAGTAGAAGAGAAGCAGGACAGGGATGTCCTCGTCCCTCTGCGTGCGTGGTGGCAGAGCGCTGCCAGTTGCGTGTGGCGGCTTCCACAAGCATTGCCTCTGCCTGCACGAAGCCTGGCTGTGAAGTGTGCGTGGGGTTTGGAAAGCATAATGTTATTTTAATCATAAATTATTTGGAAACTCGATACAGAAGTAGTTGCAGATCACTTATTCCAGAGAGGCGTTTTGTTTTGCAGTCAGGGTCTTTATCAGCTTCTCAGTGGGAACTGCATTAACATTGCCACAAAAATGCAAACAGTAGTGCCTTTGATAAAGCAATTTGGCACTGCTTAAGCAGAAAGATGTTTTGTTTTGCTAGGATACAACACTGTTTTCAGTGCAGGGACCTGCCATATGCGCCAGCATATGGGAAGAAAATACCAGTTTTGTGTTCAGAAGCTGTGGGTAAGCGATGTAGGAGGAGGCTGCCTCTGCTGCTACAATGATGGGGACAGTGCAGGAAGCCCAAAAATTAACACTATGGATGAAATGGCCATGGTCTGCAGTCAGTCTCCTGAGCTTAGCCCCCCAAAGCACACCACAGATGCCTCCTCACCCTTACACGTGCTGGTGCAAGCTGGTCCCCGTTACTGCCTGCTGGCTGGTGCAGTGGGAACACCTTGCTGGCCATACAGTAGGCGTCATGGTAGATAGTGTGAAAATGCCCTTTAATACTTCCTGGTGTCCCATGGGTATTTAATGTTTGGCTAGTGTATTATTTTGATTTTTAGACGGCTTTTTGGTTCAGGAATCCTGAAAGGAAGCTGTTGTGCAACTGTTCTAATCTGATTTTACAAGTCGGTTCCAGCTTGATTCCCAGCACAAAGAGACAAAGAGAAGCTCAGCTGTACTTTTCAGCCAAAAGTAGAAGTCCCTCCTCTTTTGAAGCTCTGCTGTAGAATGCTGTGTTTAGAGGGTGATTTGCTATTGTTTAAACTTAATCTCCATAATTACATTGGGTTTGGATTAATGACAGGTTATTTTTCCAAATCATTCTTTTCTGGCACCCAGAACTATGGAGTATAAAGCCAGGGTTTCATCGGATGTACTCTGGCATTGCTCCACAGAAGTTGGTGGAGCAATTCCATTATAAAATGGTGGTATTATAGATGTTTCTAAGAAAGCGCCCTTTTGGAGTTTGCTGGCCTTTAATCTTTTGTTTTTGTTTTTAAGCTGTCTGGGCATTAACTTCCAATTGCGTTACATTTATGGTAACAGAGCTAGACCACCTCTGCTGGACCCAGAGGGATAAACAGCAGGTGCAGTACGAAATTCAGCCATGAGTATCTTGGCTCCTTTCTGCTGAAAAGCTGCTTTTATCGTGAAAAGTGTAAGCCGTTGTAAGTGGGGAAGATTCACTGTTTATGTTCAGCAAGCGTCAATGTGCTTCAGAACAGACTGTTCTGCTCGTGGTGTCTAGAATGCTGTCCTGCAGGTCCAGAGGAGATGTCTGAAAAGCAGAGGGCCTAAGGCAGGGAGGGAGGAACTTTGGGAGACCTGGCATGTAGGAGAGTGTCATTAGGAACAGTGGGAAGCATGCTTGACATAGGGGATGGATCCACCACTGTGATCATGGCCATCTGAGCCCGACACCCATCACCCATACACCACCGACAGTGGTGTATACTGTAGTCTAATGTGGAAAAGAGACAGTAGGGATCCTTTCCTCACTACTTCCAGGAGCTGTCTGTTCTTGTTGCTGTCTTACTGTCACACCTGCAAGTGCACTCACTGCAACGCAACTCCTGTTCCCTATTAACGAGCAGAAAATACATGTGAAGCCTTTTACTTTTCTCTTCTTCCCGCTGTAAGAAGCTGAATGGGTACTTTGTACTCTTTGGGTTGTACTCGTCATGCTCTTTGTTCTTTTTTACACAGTGTTTAGGAAGAATTTCATATTTTAGTGATAAAAGTCAGTTTTAATCTGTAAGAGCAGCACTGCTTCCATAGTTGGGCAATTTGGGAGACCTGGTGTCTTTTTTCAGATTGACTTGATAGATTCAGAACATCCAGACAAGCCTTGAGGCGTGTCCTGAGCATCTCTTCAGAGCTGAAGAGGACCCATTGCAGATCTCAAACTTGTAGATCACTGTGTTTGAGGGTCTAGGTAGGCACATTTTTTGACATAGGAAGCAAATTGTAAGATCCAAATGAAGACCAAGTTTTTCACTAAAAAGTCACCCATGTTGGATATACCAAGATCTTGCACATACAAAGAGCTTTTTAGCTTCTGCATACATTTTGTCTCGGGCAAACTATTTATAGCTATTATTTAAGAAATTCCGTTGGTATGACTGTAAGGTTGCAGCAGTAGCTCAGTCACAGATACACACGGTCCTTTTACTAGGGGTGGCTGCTGAAGCTGTGGTAGTGCTTCAAGATTTGCAGCCTACTCCACTGCTTCACTGCTCCAGATGTGATCGATCCTGTTGACTTAATGCAGAAATTGGTGAAGTAAAATGAGCTTTTTCTTTATCTATGATGGCATATCTCCTGTTAGCGACTCTAGTTCTCAGAGGCTTTCTCATTTTATTAGGGGAGGCTGAGAAGAAATAACTAGTAATGGCTTGTATTTGTACTCAATTTTAATTCATGAATGCTTGTGCAAATCTGTCTCTGTGCGAGCAGATGATGAATGCTATTCGCTGTTGCTGGAACGTGGTTCTGACGGTCCTACAAAGCCAAGTTGTCGCTGAAGAACTTTGGGTGCAAAAGGTTCTTCAGAAGTTTTGGGCTTGCTGGGGACAGGATGGACGCAGAACGCCCCATCACAAGTAGCTGTGCCTCGTTCACTTGTGATCCCTTTCCTTCTCTTCCTCCTTCAAGGAGCCAAGTTGCTACGAAAATTACAGCTATTGAATAGATAATGTTTGCTTTTGAGCTGTATGTTTTAATGTTTTTGGTTTTAGCTCCTAGCACGTGAGCTGAAGACTTTCTTAAGCCACCATTGAGACTGTCATCTGAACACCTGACCTAACACTTTCTCAACATCTAAGAACTTAAAAAAAATACCAAATATCATGACTCTTAGAGCTGTTGTTCTGAAAGAAAATTGTGTTTATGCAGGGAAGTCTGTTGTCCTGTTGTTTCTGCATTCCAGTTACTTCAGACCCAAAGAAATGCTGAAAATTCCTGCCTGTGAGAAGAGTTTATTTCAATGACTACCATCAGGCTTAGATTTCCTTTGGTCCAAGGTGTATGCCACACACTGATGGAAGTAGGATGGTATTGTAACCAAAATAGATACACTGTGTTAATTTCTTAATATTTTTATTATTATTCTTGTGCAGTGCTTTTAGAGTAACAAGTATCCAAGCAGTATGCTATTTTTAAACCAAGGACATTTTGTGCTGAAATTGACAATTACAGAACTAATTTAGAATTAGAATACACAAAATTCAAAACCACAGTAACCCTAATTTTGACATTCTTGCCTTATTAACTGCTCAACAATAGTGCTGTGTTTGTATAGTATTTAAAAATACTTGTAAAGAGAAGTATAAAGAGCTACTGGCAGGCTTCCCTGTTAACCCTTTGTGTGCGCTCACACATTCTACTCAGAAAGAGTTGTCATGAAAACTCCCAGAGTCCATAGCTCAGACCCTTCTCTGCTTGCAATGTGTGTGCCTGGATCTGCAGCCTCCAAGGCACTTCTCCTGCAAATGAGTAATAATGCTTAGAATAACGGTGTAACACTGGGGATGAATTTTAACCCGTTGTAGCTTGTGTCATAACCCTACCCATGCCTATTTTTGCCTGGCTTGTTCCCAGTGTGCTGGCTGACACTGGGGGGAGGTTATGGTAGGCTGCTTGCATTCAGCCTTCAGGGCTTTGCGAAGTTGGGACGTGCATGCGTCCATCTTCAGAGAGAAATCAGCTTTGGAGTTACCATGTCTCTGGTCAGACCAACCTGAACAAATTCATGTGGAGGAAAAAAAAAAAAAAAAAAAGGAAAGCAGCCTGAGAAA
Organism: Alectura lathami; assembly: GCA_013399715.1. NCBI lineage: Eukaryota > Metazoa > Chordata > Aves > Galliformes > Megapodiidae > Alectura > Alectura lathami. Next base: position 157,204 of record VXAV01006272.1, read on the forward strand.
TGGTTTCTCCTTTTTGCTTTGGCATGCGTCGTCTGCCTTTTGAATAATGGGTCGGTCATCTGATGCGATGTAATGTGATAGCAATACAAACCGGGTAATCCTGGGAACCAGCGGCTTGGGTCTTGCCTTTCCAAATTTTACTGTTCTAAAAGTTGACTTCTTTGTTAAAAATGAACTGTTTCCAGGGGGTAAAAAGCCCCCAGAGAAGAACTGTTGGCATTTTATATTTTTAAGCTGTCTTGCTGAATGAAAACTGTTGATTATTGACTTGATGGGCTGACAATGAGTGTGTAGAACTTAAATATCTCACCACTCCCACAAAGAAAAAAAAAAAAAAACACCCTCCATTGTATCATGGGAAGATACATAGCCAAAAAAACTTTCCAACTCATTAAACTTTTATACTACTTCATACAAGCTTAATGTAGGCTTTTTTTTTTTTTTTTTTTTTTTTTTNTTTTTTTTTCCATCCTGTGATGGTGCAGGGACACTTCTGAACATAGCTGGGAAGGACACCATCTACTTACAGCCTTTTTTGGATGTGCCTTTACTGTAAAAGAAGAAGCTAAATTACTTAATCTGAAGGTTTAAAAAAAGGCTTCCTTGTTTGTGTGTTTCAGGTTGTTTACTCTGCCAGCCCTGATAACAAAATCAGTTTGAATGCTTCCCCCGTATTCAGTGGGGTCAGCTTTTCTGATTGTCGGGGGTGTTTGCACGAGGACAGGGAGAAAGGAAGAAAGTTTTAAAAAACAGGAAAATACTATTGTAAACATGTCACAGAAGTTATAAACTGGGAAAGGGTACTCAGAGTCAAACTCCGTACCTGCAGCTACTCTTGATGCTCTGTGGTGGGTGTTTGAGTGATTTGTTTCCCCTCCTGTGGCTTGTGTTTGACTTTTTAGTAGAGGGACAGGTCTACATCCCATTTAAACTACAGATTTTGTAGCTTGTGGCTCATCCCGATGGTGTCTTTCCCCTTATCCTTGTATATCTTTCTTTACCACGTACAGTGGGGTTGCTGCCCACTGTCGTCAGCCATAGCCTGGGGGACGGCAGCCTTTCTGCAGTGCATCGTGCCCTCGTCCCACTGGCCACGTGAGAGCGGACGAGGGTTTCAGTGGGTCATTGCACCCATGAGCAAGGATGTTGCGAGTGCTAAATTGAGACTCGTTGCTTCACCCCTCCGTCTCTCCAAAACAGCTGATGTAGACGTTCCCTCACCATTAATTACATCCTCTCGTCTTGTAGCAGCAAGCAAGAGGCCAGGCTGGGCACGTCATTCAGCTGTGGATGGCCAAATGCAGCTTCTGAGTGGTTGGACCCTGGCAAGTTTATAAACATAAGCAGCTGTTCTGTTTTGGAACACGTGTCCAGGATGTGGGGTCACCGGGCAGCTCAGGCCCCTTCCCCACAAGCACCCACATGAGTCTCGCCAACCAGACCAGCATTTCTGGGGCTGCTACTGGCTAAAAGCAGAGGCAGGTGCTGCAGAGAGAAGCCCAGATCACCCGTAACTTGTGGCCAGTTAAGTAATTCCTTGGTGGCGCGTCGTTTAACTTGGTGCAATCTGTGACAGAGATGCTGGGCATTACCGCCTCCTTTCTGGAAGTCGCAGGGTCTGGTCACTCACATCTTTCAGTTGTTTGACGTTTAAACTGTACAAATAACAATGTGAGAGTCACAAAATTGGCAGGAGCATCTGACTCGAGCAGTGATTTGGTTTGTCCCGTGGCAGCTTTTAAGGCAGCACGTCGAGGCGTGGTGTCCCACAAAGTGCTCGGCAGCAGTCATGCGGAGGTGAAAGGATTTCCAGGCGAGCTTCAAAGAGAAGGATGTGACTAAGTGTCTCGCAGGGAGCCAGGACGCGCATCCAGCCAGATGAGGTAGCTCACACGAAAGGGCTGCCAAAGGAAGGAGAGAGAACGCAGACAAAACCGAACAGGCAGTCGGGAAAGGTAGAGGGGAAAATCTCCGTGGGCTGTTTCCAGTGGCCAGGAGATGCATCTGCTCTCCAGGGAAGGTCACCCATGGGTGCGGCAATGAAAGTCAAGCGTGTTGGCCATCGTTCCTGGCCCCACCACAAGTCTGTCCGTGGACAAGTCACTTTTCTTGTGACTCAGTGTCCCATCTGTAAAACAGGGACTGCGGCTTACCTCATAGGGTGTTGTGAGGGTAGTGTTGTGGACGCTCTTGCACTTTGATGTGTCAAAGAGGGAAAAAAAAGAAAAAAAATAAAAAAGCGAGCACGAAAGTGAAGTGACAAGGAGTCTGCACTTCCATCACCACCTCCTCTGAATTTAATCATGTCTCTAACAACAATGGAGTGGTGACTTATTCATCACTGATGTATAATGCTTCGATTGCATGGGTGGGAATTTTCTGGGTTTAGTTTTACTTTTCTCCAGGGCCTTAAAGATGTAATTACTTATGTTTATATAATGTGTTAATGTTTTAAGCAATTTCTAATAGAAAATAAGAAGAAATAATGAACAATTAATCAAATTCAGGCTATAGCTAGATGTAGTCAAGCAGTACAAGAATAGGATGAGAAGTAAAATATGCAAAGGGCTCCCAAAACAGAGAAAATGCAAATCCTCACGGCTGAAGAAGGAAGGCTTCTGGTTTGCACCTGAAATGCCATACCTGACAGCTTACCTGAGGAGGGCTGTGGCCAGGGAGGATGACTGTGGAAAGCAGACAAGGTCCTCAGCTCACTCGGGCTCGAATAAATTCCTGCAAAATGAAGGGGAGCCCAGTGTTTGGTTATCTTTAGCCCTTGAGAGGAATGCCGTGTTAATCTTACTCCAATCACAAGGAAACCTGATGGCTAAAGCAGAGACCTGGGAGCCAGAAAACTGCAGCTTTTAGGACCATTAGGGAACAGGTTGACCTCCTGCTAGCACTTAATTCTGTCTTTGCCTTTATGTGCTAAAGTAAAATGATTGTCTCCTCTGCTGGAGTAGTGGTGCGAGGCTAATGGAAATGCCATAAAGAGCATGGAGATCCACAGGCAGAAAATGCTGGGGGAAGTCACAACTTCAGAGTTCTTGTGAGATGTTTTAAACAGAAGCAAAATGTGTGGTCATATTTCATCTGTCAAAGCTGGCCTTTCTTTAAAAAAAAAAAAAAAGAAAGAAAGAAAGAAAGAAATCACAAAGTAACAGGCTAGAGAAGACGAATGTTCATCTTTTCCAAGTACTGTATTTGAAAGGCTTTAGCTGCATAAGATTTCCTGGCACTTGTCAAGGCCATGTTTGGAGAACTAAAGTGATTCCTGTTTTCTTGAAGGAACAGGTGACAGCTTGTGGAGACCTTTTGTTGTTGAGTTTTAGTCACGGTTCCTTTTTGTCTTTCCTTTCCTCTCCCATCTGCAGTTGAATATGACAAGGAGTTCACACCTCACCAGCGGCACCACAAGGAGTTCAAGTTCAATTTGTCTCAGATTCCTGAGGGCGAGGCCGTCACAGCCGCCGAGTTTCGGATCTACAAAGACTGCGTCGTGGGGAGCTTTAAAAACCAAACCTTCCTTATCAGCATCTACCAAGTGCTGCAGGAGCATCCAAACAGGTAGGCCACCAGCCTCTGCCTCAGGGAGGGCTGATGCTGGAAGGGAATGCTCAATGGCAAGCAGTTCTGTGCACATGAACAACGTGTGTAGCTGCACAGTCCTTCCCTTGTGGGAAATGGGCACAGCGGAGCGCACAACAGGCTTCAGCTGCAGGAAGTCTACGGTATGACCTTTCTGATGCCTTGGCAGAGCAAGCATCTGCTGTAAGGCAACAGAATTTTAAACCAAAGATATATGCTGGCATTGCTCATGCATACTGAAATGCATGTATCTGCTTTCACTTGATACTATCAGCATAACAATCATAGCCAGTTTGCAAATTGCCAGTGATTAGCGTAATCGTGACCTGCTTGACACTAGAACAACACTAAGGCAAATAAAGCAGAAGGAAGTTCAGCATGCTAACCCACGGGTACAAAATCACTCCTGGGCTTTCATTGACAATGAGGTAAGTAAAAGAGAGAGACAGAAATGGTGACACAAAAATCCAAAGAAGTGTAAACTGATGGATTATTTTAAAAAAGAGCATTTCTGATGAAGGAACCATGCCAGGTAAAAAAGGTGGAAATATACATGGTCAGTTAAATGTCAGAGTAATGCTGTTGTACAAAAGAGTTTCATTTCTTCTGATGGGGCATGTCAGGACTGTAACTGCTACTCTGCTGCAGAGTTCAAAAACAAAACAAAACAAAAAACAGAAACAGCAGTGTTTAAAGAAGCTCCATCTCTTTTCTGTGAAAATTTCCTAGATGTTTTCCTTTGTGGTCCATCTTTGTCCAGCAGTTCCCCTGGTCCCATTTGAGGGATCTGCCTTTGATGAAGAGCCATTCTGAGGGCGGTATCGAACATCTGACTGTTATTCCATGGGGAGTGCTGCCTTCGGGGCAATGGAGAGAAGTACTGGATGTATAGGTGTTAGTGAAGAAGGTGTTTTGCAGCCTTTGACCTTTGAGTTGTTGGTTGGCTGGAGCGTCTTCTAGGGTCATGTTAAATCAGTGCCCACTTGAAGAACTGAAGGGAGTCAGATGGTCATGCAGATTCCATAGATGTTAGCTGCCTTGTTCATCTGTGGCTGCACAGAACGGAAAAGTGTAAGTGTTGATCTGTTTTAGATTTCACAGATACAGCTCTCATCGCTATAGCTGGAGGAAGATCTTTGCCAAGTGTCTGCGGAAGTGGTAGACACACTGTTCTGTGATGGTCAGCAAAGCAGGGCACCGAGTACGTCAGATCTGAGGTTGCCTCTTTCAAAGAAAAATGATGACTTTCGTATGTATATAGCAAGCAAGTAATGTACTACCAGAAAGAATAAAGCACAAGCTGGACATACCACCTTCATAACAAATCTGTGAAATCTTTGTTTGGAAGGTGGCTGTTCGGTGTACAGCAACGATGCTGGCGCCTTGTACGTTTATTTCAAATGACATGCCAGAAACATGTCAAAGCAGGTTGTGCTGTGAGATTGCAGTTCACGTCCCTTGGCGCTAGGTGCTTTAGCCTTCATGCATTCTGGGCAGAGACCTCTGTACTTACAGCGCAGAGGCAGCATTTTGGAAGGGGGTCATAAGGGTGTTCTCAGCTCACACCTGGTGAGCGTTTCGGTTCCTTCAAACCCCTTCCATCGCTGTCCTCCTTTCTCCTACTGTTGGCCGTGCCACTGGGACTGGGAATGGTGAGGCAGCTTCCTCTAGGTCCAGGCCACCAGCAGTTCATCCCTCCTGCCATGGGCTCAGCATGAACTGCTGACCCAGAGATGAGCGTCTGTAGTTCATTACTAACCCCTGACTCATCCAGTCCTTCCAGGCCCCCTTTTTGTTTCTTTTTCTTCTTTCTCTATTTATTTTTGCTGGTGGGAAGGAGGGAGACATTGGCTGAAGGAAGTCGTGGTTCGGATGAGTCTGCAGGACTTGTCACACCATCTGCACATAGAGGCGGGCAAAATGCAGCTCACTGATTCTTCCTGCAGTGAAGAGACACCCTTTTTGACACGTTGTCCTTTCAGCCCAAAGGACTGTTTTGTGTTTATGTAGAATATAAAAACACGTATGAAAACGTGTTTGGATATAAATGTATACACATATAGATATTCTCCATATGTATATGTGTATAGAGGTGCATATACATTAATCATCCCCTCTGTATTAAAAATATGCAGGTGTTAAAAGGCAGTTAAGGTACCAGAAGCTGCTTACCCTCAGCATTACCTTCAGTGTTAAGTTCTGACTCTGTCAGCTGCTGTTCCTGCTGTAGATTCAAACATCGCCATGCTGGTGACATGGGTAGGCTGTGGCCAATAAATATTCTTGAAAACAACCAGTAAAAAGTGGTAGTCGTTCACTAATATCTTTTAATGGAGGAAAAAACTGTTGGTTTTGTTTGTTGGTTTTACCTCAGATTCTTCTGGGATGCCTAAAAGAGTGGTATTCTTTGAGTTGTTTTTAATTTTATCATCAGTTCATTTGCTTTTACTGGAGGGGTGGGGGAGGAAATCTAAGTGCTTTTTTTACCCCTTTTGTCTCAGTGGATTAATTTGGAGTGTACTGTTTTCCTGTTGAAAACAGTAGAAAGTTAAAATCCCAAAAAAAGCATTATTTTTTAAGGAACTTGCTAAATATTTGTAAGACTTCTGTAGCATTTTAGCAGACATCTTATGAGCCAGAAAAAAACAGCTGCTTTTGACTTAAAAAAAAATATTGTGTCACACTTCCTTTAGACTAATAGTTTGAATAACAGCCTGATATTTCCTGACATATGATGACATTTTATTGCATAAAGAAGAGTCTGTACGGATCGTGAAGTCTAGGTCATGAGCTAGCAGGTGAAACATAAGGAGTTGAAGTAGCAGCTTTCTTCATCTTATTCTGTTGGCAAATATTCCTTCTGGTCAGGAAAATTCACCTGGGAATGCCACAGAAGATGCCTGTTAAGTCAACCTTGGCAGTCTCAGGAGAAAGTTCAAAGGCACCATCTTAGTCTTGGCTTTTATAAGGTTAAAAGTTGTCTGTGGCAATTACTGGTAGCTAGTAAAATACTTCCAGGTGCAAACGATTCTTACCAGGGCAGCTGGGCTGTATGGGTTTTAACCAGCACTACCCAAGAAAAAGGCAGCGTGCACCTCTGAGGCTACAAACAAAACAAAACCTGAGACTTAAGATTTCTGCCTTCTGCTGAATTGTCAAACCTATTTTTGCCAGCACAGACAAGGCTAAAAGCAAGGATTATGTAGGGTCATTTGAGACTGTCTCCTAGGTAGGGGTGTGTGCGGAGGGAGCGTAGATGCTCAGAGATCAATGCTTACTGAAACAGCGGGAAACCTTAAGGGAGCAACTTGCACTCTCCGTGTTAAAAGCAATCAGAAATATGAAAGCGATACTCGTGGAGTCTCTGGGCAATGAAGTACGCATTGTGGACAGTGTGGTCGAAGCACATTCTCTCTTCAAAAAGAAAACATTTTTAATAGTGACTCACTTGTGTCCGTAATATTTTCATCTCCCCATTCCTTCCACCCTTTCGTAAGGTTAAAAAAAATAGTGCCTGGAAACTAAGCGTTTGTTTTATAACCAAACCACGGCTTGCGGCCACATTTTATCATAACACAAACTGCTGGTGATGCCAGAGGGATGTTGCAAAGAGACGAACGAAACTTTCAGGACAGGTCAGCCGTCAGTTGCTGGGTTTCTGACGGCGTGGAGCGGAGACATGCCAAGCAGGGCTGGGGCCCTCTGGTTCGCTCTGAGCAGGTTGGCGCTGGGGACTCGGATGGGCTGTGGGCTGTTTGAAGGCTAAGGCGGGATTTTTCTTCTTCTTCCTTTTTTTTTTTTTTTTTTTTTTTTTTCTATTGGTATCTGTAGAAAGGGGAGAGATTGGCCAAAGCATCAGTTTATAGTAACACAAGTGGAGTTGGCTTTCTGATGCTTGTCCTACTTGGGCTAAGCGTGGGCTTGTTTCTGAGGTGAAAAACTAGCAAAGCCCTCCGTGACTTCCGATACTTTTTGGGAGTGGATTGCCATGTAAGCAAGACCTTCACGGGGGAAAGGAGGAAATTAGTTTGTCTCTGGAATCAGATCATTAATTTCTTCTCCTTTCTCAAAGCTTGCTTGCTCTCATGTAGCAAGGTGTCAGGTCAGGAGCAGGGAGGGTTGGCAGTCTGTGGCTGATCAAAGATGTTAGTCCTCGTTTGGGTCATCAGCGTGTTTTCAAGTGTAAATATCCTGTTAATGCAGACCTCGCAAAACTCCCACGCTGTCCAAACAACTGACCTGTGGAAAACACAGCGGCCTGTGCTAGTGATCAAAGGAAGATAGGGTACCTTAATGGCCAGCGTTTATTAAACAGCTTCATTTGCACCTGGAATGAAATATGAGAACTTGATAAAGATTCCTCCTATGTGATGGGACACGTGTGGGTATCGGTGTGCCCTCCCAAGCCGCTGTCTGAGCAATGTGTTCTTCTGCTGAGCACAGCTCCGTAAGGGTTACGGCTGTCGTTGCTTTTTAGCTGCCAGTTACAGTGATAATAAAGTCTTCCTCTTTGCAACAGAATATTTATACAAATACAATCCAAGCTTCTAATCTAAAGGGCAGATTGATTTGCCAGCAGTGTTTATAGCTCAGAAAACAAATAACTGTCCTCAGCTAGATTTTGGGCTGGGTTGTGTAACGCAAATGACAAAGCCAGCATCAATCTGTTTCAAGTTAGGGTCAGGTTTGTATATAGTGTGCATATATTTGTATGTGATAGAGCTGTTTCCATGATGCTATGGAGAAGTGTCTGTCTGCATTTCAGTTCAGCTCCCACTGTGTGTATGCAATTTGTTGTTGTTTTAGGGTGGTTGTTTTTAGTAGTTTAAAAGTCAAAGTTATTCTGGATGAGACTTATGGTTTCCATACCAAGATGGCTTTTTCTACCAAAACTAAAGAATACTATATTAGTGCCTTATTCATTCTCTTAAATACCACCCATTTATGCTCTCACCCATCATCATGGCTCAAACTGCATTGAAGTGCTGACATGTTACGATGCTCTTAACCATCACTACAAGTAGAATGTCCCTTTTTGTCCTTAAATCGTAGTCAATGAAGTGAGAAATACATGTCATATCCTTCTGATCTGGAATGAATTTTTTTTCCCCCCCACTATTCCTGCTGGTGAAATGTTCATTCCTGAGAGCTGTGAAGCACACAACTGTGAGCTGGATGCGGGAACACACCTTTGCACTTAAATATCCATGTAGGCTTTGCTGAGGCTTATCACAGACGTGTAGGCTGAGCTTCCCCCTGTCTTGGTGTGAGGGACCCCATCCATCCAGCTGTAGGCTTCTCACCTCTTTGCCAGATGCAGCCTTAAAACCCCTCTGCTCTTCCAGTGAGCCTACAGGAGTTAACCTCCCGCCCCTGCAGACCCTACCTGCAGGGCCCTTGCCTGCAGTGACAGAAGACAGCCTTTTCACCACATCAGATGGAGCAGTGGCGGTGTGAGCAGTGTGAAGCCAAGCCTGTCCCTTCTGGTGTGTTCCTGTGCACCATTCTGTGCTTCTTCCTGCAAATCAGTACCCAGTTACTGGCCTCCTATTTCCTCTTGGAAGTAGCTTCATTTGCAGGCTGAGAGTGCATAATGTTTCTTTCCTCATTTCTAAGGGATTCCTACAGGACGTGCACATTTTTTCCCCTGGCCCAGAGATTGTATGGCTTCTTCAAGTCAGTTAAGCTGAGTCCTTCTTTTTTCTAGAACAATAGAGACTGCCTTTGCTTTCCACGACAGCTCGTTGCAGGTGCAGGCATTTTCTTGCCTGAAGCTCTGTGTGTATGAACTGAGATGGGCGAGATTTTCTAAGGTGCTTTGAAATCTCTGGAGTGATGGCCGTTTACACCTACTAAGTTGTTAAGGTTTCATATAGTATCTGTTGGCAACACCTCGTGCTATACGAGCTCCACATGCTCTACAAATAATAAACATTTTTTAAAAATTCACACTGGGAACTGCATCTCTTGAAAGATGGTGGATCTACAGTTTTGAAAAGGCTGTGATTTCTGGGTTTTATTTTACTTAGAGATCCATTCAATTCTGTGACTGTTGTGAGTGCAGTTAATTGTCATTAGCTGATAAAAGCCAATAATCTCGGTAGTTTTCTGTGTGCAGAATCATTTTTCTAGAAGCTTGGTGTTTGTATGAACTCAGGACTGGGATCCAGAGGTACACAGAAGAGAAGAGTATTTACAAAATGTGTTAATTAAAATGTAAATCCCACACACTTCTGTTCAACATTCCCGTTTGAGAAACTGCTGTTAGGCAGTCTAGACTATTATGTCAACTTGTCTTTGAAGAAAAGTAAACAAAAAGGTTCAGCTGAGGAAAGTTTTAGAGACTTAGAGTAATTAATGCTTTGGTAAACGGCTGTTGATGCGTAACAATCCTTTAAACACCTGGGTAATTGCAAGCTTTGAAGTTGGGCCAAAAATGTTGTTCTGAGCTCTGTAATTAAAATAAGAGACCTTTAACTTGGTCATTTTGAAGGTGAGAGTTCTGTTTATTCTCACTGTCTCCCTGGTAAAACTTCTGCCCAGTCAGGGAAAAAAGGCCAGGGAGGGTGGGAAAGTAGAAAACCTAGCTCCACATATGCTTCTTTACATTTAGCTTTTTATAGCTTCAGTGTTTTTCGTGTAGCAAAGTTCCATGCTGTAATGTGTAGACAGAACAGAGGAATTATTTTGCTGCAAATATTTCACTAGCTATAGTAACTGAGATTAACCACTTGACCTGGTTACTAATTTGACTAAATTCTAATCTAATTAGTGTTCAGTTAAAGAGAATTAACACCTGGAGACATTTTGTTGAAAGGTTTACAGAGAGGTTTCAGTTAACAAAATATTTTTCTTATGGGGGGGGAAAGCACTGAAATTAAATGCAAGCTGTTTCTCCTATAAATGCCCTGAGTACATGGCTGGGATGCCGGTGTTAAGAATAGTAGCTGTATTTGATATTTATATCTGACAAATCATATTGCTCTCTGCGGACACTGGAGCTAAATCCTGCCTTCTGAATCACACAGGCCACGTTTCTCTGGTAAACTGTGTACTTCTTGCTGTTTATTGCAGCCACTTGTGATTGCTCGGTTGACCTTAGCTTCTCAGTCCTCCTCCAGACTTTTCTGAAGGCCGTGGAAAGGCTTCCATTTCTTTCCTGGGACTCGAGACCATACTTTAGGGCCCTGATCCAAAACGGAGAGCTCCTAGTTTGAGTTAGGAATCCCTAACTTGCATCTTCCCACTTAAATGTCCTATCTTGTCTCAGGAAGTTGGTTTAGCTCATTGCTTCATTTTCTCCCATCCACTTGCTTCCCTTTTATAACACATATTGTGCCCGCAGCACCCTTATTATGGGAGTTATAAATTAAACCCATCCTGATGGGTTAGGCATGCTGAAAATGAAGGAGAGACTGTCGAGCATGGTAGTAACGGTGAGATATAATGTCAGTTGTATAAAAAATGCCTGTTTTGGTGATGACGTTTCTCTTCTGTACGCTAAATTTTAAAGCTCTACGTATGGCTGTGCAGCTGCCAGGGGCCCTGTGATGTCCATAAACGATTCTGTGATGCAGAATTTTCTATGTGAAAATTCTAGGCTGAGAGCTACAAAAGCTGGTGGCATTGTTTAGTGCTGGTGGGAAGCTGATGCATATAACAGTGCGGGCAAACTGGCTCTGCTAGATTTAGTTGCCAGCTTCAGATGGTGTTTTTTCTTTATCCAGTATTATCCTTTACTTGCAGGAAAGCCCTGCTTGTCTGCTGTGTGTGCTCCAACTTTTGCAACAGGTGTAAGGTTGTAGTGTGGACTTGGTAAGCAAACATTGAGGACAAAATAGTCCCTGCCAAAATCAACCTGCAGTCCAGCATCAGGAGTGGAAGTAAGGCTGTTCAGCTGCTTTAGCTCTCTTGCTACCCATCTTTCTTTTGCAGTTTTAGTAGGAGAGGAGTGCAATAAATGTGTTCTCTGTTGTCTTTAGAAAGCAGAACTGGATGGAAAAACAAACAAGCAAGCAAATTCAGTCAGGTGGACGCATTTCTCCATGAACATAAAGGGGCAAGACTGGAAGTGTGGGATTGACATCACTGAAGCCTGACACCACGATGATTGGCAGCTATGTTGCCACAAATGCAGCAGTAGCAGGTTGTTCCCCTCTGTGAGCGATCCCTACATGAAGGTGCCAGTATCTTACCACATGTTTGTAAAAGCAGAGGAATGCTAAGTCGCAATGCTGTGCAGCCTAGTGATGTTCAGGTGGCAAACATAAACTGAAAACAGGCTTATCAGAAAATGTGAGCGTCTTACCTGCTAATACCTGGTATGCACGGTATCTGCTGTATCTGAATCTGTGTTGTCGGCTTCATGCAGCCAAACAAGGCAAAAGCCAGCTGAGGAGCTGGCTTAAAAAAAAAAATCAGAGGAGCTAATTGAAAATCAGTTCCTGTGTGAACCCTTTTTTTTTTTTTTTTTTTTTTTTGCAAATAGTTAACTGGATTGGAAAGCCCAGTTATCCCTTTTTCTGTATTTTACAAACAAATGACAGTATGTCCAGAGCCAGTGTGAGATACTGGGCTAAAGTGAGCATTCTCATTTGGCAGCACTCTACCTTGATCAGACAGTTTGCTTACTGCATTTATTGAGGACTCCGATTTAGGGGAGACCCAGTGCAAGACAAGTCCATATTTTGAATAAATGAATAATGATGGAGGTTTACTCTGGGGAAAAAAAAAGTGTGATTTGGTAGAAAGAAGTGTTACATTTAGGTATGACAAATCAGTGATGTAAATACACCTTAGGAAGTGACTGGGTATTTTGCAATCTAGCAGCATGAATATAAGGATTATAGTGAATCACAAGGTGATCATGAGTTAACAGTGTGGGTTTTGTGAAAAAGCCAAAATACTGTTCTGAGGTGTGTGAGTAGAAGTACAGTCTCTGAGACACATGAAGATTATCCTTCCACTGTGCTCTGGATCAGTGAGATCTTAATTTAAGATGGGTTTATAAAATAGCGATGAGAATAGCGGAGTCTAGAAAACACGACTTGCAGGGAAAGATTGAAGACTTGGTGTTGTTATAAGAAGGGGAGATGGTTGTGCCAGTTAGATATTATAGGTGAAATAAAAACAAACAACAACAACGACAAAACCTTCAAGTGAGCATATTCGACTTCCTGGAAAATTCCAGAGGCTGCAAATCTTGAAGATCAGGTCAGGCAAACATCTCTGAGGAGTGATGTGGAGGTAGTTGATCCTGTCAGGAGTGCAGGGGACAGATGCCGTGTGGCTCTTTCCAGATGTACAGGTCTGTGATGGCCAACTGCCTTCACAGAGTGCAAGGCAGCGGGAATTAAGGTCTAATGCTCCTCTGGACGTTTTTGAACTCCTGCAGAGTTCCCAGAATCTGTGCAGCCAGACCTGTTTGGTTTGGGTGGACACAACGCTAAAGATGCCCCCACCACTCCCTGCTGTTGGCGGTGAAGGTCAGAGTGGCTCCCGAGCCCTCTTCCCGCTGGAGGAGCAGTGGCAAAGGCTGCTGTGGGAAAGGCTGCTGAGTCAACCACAGCGGCTACCAGTGAGGTGGAGGAAAGCCTCCATGCTGTAAAAATAGCCACACGAGGAGCCCTAATATACTTAAGTGCTTATTTTTCCATGTGTGATCTCATGTAAACCAAGCTGCTGGGCAGTATGACATAGCAGCTAGCCAAAAATAAAATGTAACTCCTTCAAAACTTCTTTTTTCTAAAGTTAACCTTTGATGGATGGAAAGGACAGGTACACAGTTTTTCATTTCCACTAATTTATTGTTAGAGAAAATTCCAGGGGAGGAAAGACAGTTGAAGGTGGAACTGGTGCATGGTATCTACTTTGTGATGCTGGTCACAGGTTAAAGACAGGAATTGTAGCTCTTTTACACAGGAAAGTTATGCATGTAATGTATACACAGAGGATTTCTCACGATGCTTCTCCAGTTGATTTCATTGAGCTAAATATCAGTGGGTGTTTGATCCTGCAGAAAAGACATAGATTTGATAGCATTTGAAGCTGAAGCCCGTGAACGAGTGCCAGTACCAACATCCTTGGAACAACACTCTCTAATCCATGTTTCTAAACCTGAGCAAGATGTTTTTAGGGGCCATATGGAAGTTCATTTTCCTTCACTGTTTGATGCTTGGCCTGTTACTTGATTTTTTTCATTTTTATTTTTGTCAGTTGTGGTAGATCTGCATTGTGGAAGTCAGGCTGAAACCACGAAAACCCTTTCAAAAAAGTCATTGAATGCCTGGAAATGCTGGTAGTTTGACTGCTGTCCTGCCAGGGCTAGAATTACTCTCTTCAGGAAGAAGAGTGGCTTACGAATCTTTTGCTGGTGGAGAAACGCCCAGACCTAAGGACTGAGATTCCTTTCCTCCAGCCTAGAAAACAGTGGAAAAAACTTTGCAATTTTTAATTTCACATGGAGAAGCATGTGCATCTCATAGATGAACTCTGGATACAAACAGGCAGACTTTGGGGGTTGTTTTTTAATAGCTGTAAATCTTGTCATTACTCTTCTCTGCAGAGCCTCTGACCTGTTCCTTCTGGACACACGAGCAGTGTGGGCCTCGGAGGAGGGCTGGCTGGAGTTTGATGTCACCGCCACCAGTAACATGTGGGTGATGAACCCTCAGCACAACATGGGGCTCCAGCTGAGCGTGGTGACCCGCGACGGTAGGTCATGGGCCAGTTAACGCGAGTCGTCTTGAGAGCCTTTTGAATGCTGTCTGGAAGTGGTGTTAACAGTGTCCGGTTGTAATGTTGGGGGTGAGCAACCTGCCTTTGTGGGCTGGTGAGGGCGGCTGTAATGACAGCATTTCACAGTGCACAGGAAATTTGAGTGGTAGAAAAGGAGAGGAGAGACTGCAAGAGAGAAAGAAATTGAGTGTTGCTGGATAAACTGGGGAAGAAGGTCAAGGCGAGCAGAAAGTAACAAAAAAAGACAGCAATGACCTCTTACCTCTGTAGAAACGTACCTCTGACCTTATGTGTTCTTTTTATCACTTCATCTTAGAGTTTGGTACACTTGTGGAGTCAAATGAGACTAGAGGCACTGCCCTAATTTTGTTGAGAAAATGTTAGTGCCAGCCTCCATTTCCCCAAATCTGCTGAGGGCCCATCCCTGTGCTCTTACCAAAGCACCTTGTCTTTTTACCCCCTGTTTTCCCAAAGGTCTCCTAACCCCGTGTCTGCTCCTTGTATTTCACCAGCAGCAGAGCTAATATCCTGAGACATTTGAGCTTTGTGCTTTGTATACCCATATCTATACCTGTTTAATGCCTAAAATAGAGTAGAGATGCCATAGGGGTACCAAAGGGATGCCATAGGGGTGCCATGATGCAGCCACTTGTCCAGGGTGGATGGGATGCTATGGTAAAAATGTCCATAGGTTGTGGTGGCAGGAGGGGAGTGTGTAGCAATAAAAGAGAAACAGTGTGATCACGAGGGAATCCCTATTGCTGGAAATAGCAGTCTAACTGCACAGTTTCTCTAACACTCACCTTTCTGTTTGATTTGAAGGTTTCAGTGTAAATCCCAGAGAAGCAGGCCTTATAGGGCGAGATGGACCTTATGACAAGCAGCCTTTCATGGTGGCTTTCTTCAAAGTAAGCGAAGTCCATATCCGGACCACTAGGTCAGCGACGAGCAGGCGCAGGCAGCAAAATCGAAACCGCTCCACTCAGGCTCAGGATGTTTCCAGGGTGTCGACTGTCACAGGTAATCGTGAAAGACCCATTCTGTCTGGGAGCTGGGGCCCTCTCGTGTGATGTTTCTTGTTGCCTTGGTGTGCAAAATCAAGAAAGGGGATGTGAGGTGGGGTGCTTCTCTTTGAGGGAGCAGGTTGCATCTGCAATGAAATGGGAGTGGGAATCTTATGTAAGGAGTCTTCTTGCAGGAGTCCTCAAACGCAGGGCAGAATCCAGTCCCCACTGTGAAGTTATGGCCATTGAATTTGTTATTTGCTTAGAATCACACTGTGTGAAATGCCATATTTAAAAGATTCCATCTCAGCGTACACTGGGATCTATCATATTGCACATATGCATTTCCGGCAGGATCCTTTTTCAGTTTTCCTTGGAAAAAACCCTAGTAGAACAGCATGGGATCTCTTTCCCACCCCATCCCCCACCCCCTCCCCAAAAGAAACAGCAGTATAAATGGTGAGGTGCATTTCCACTGCTTGCTGTGGAAAGTTTGCACGTTGCAGGTGTTGTACCACAGCCTTATGAGTGCTGTTACGTGATGTTGGGACAACTCTGAAATTCTGGCAGAAACTAAGAAAGTCCTGCCTTGTGCGTCTTGTCTGCTTTCCAGCTGCTCTGCCCTATATCACAGTACTGCAATCCTTCATTTAATCAAGTACCTTCTTTCCTCTCAAACATTTCAGCCCATTCCAAGTTACTTGATTAATTTGCTTATGCTGCCCCCTTCTTTTCCAATAGGATCCCTGCTTTTTCCATGCCTATAAATGACTGTACCCCCAGGAACAGAGGTTGTTGCCTTTTGTCAGTGTACCTTCAGACCCAGTGTGGGGAGATGAGTCAGCATGGCCAAAACTTCACCAGTGTGAATCCATTGGCTGCGTTCTCTGGTGTGCTGGGGCGTGGTGGCCCTGTACATGCTGGCAGGGTGAGCGTATGGCTGGCAGCAGTGGTGTGCTGGAGGCTTTGTCCGCTGAGGCTGGCAGGAATGCTGGGGAGAGTGGGCTGGGAGGAGAGCCAACATCCATCCAGCACTCCTTCCTGTTGCACTTCGTTGGGGTCTAGTGAATGAGCAGCCTGCCTGCCCAGAGCATGGGTACTGTTTATCCATGTAGGTTCTGGTCGCAGAGTCAGGATGGGCTCCGGCTTCCTCTCTCTAGCTCCACAAGCTTCACAGCACTAAAAAAAAAAAAATAAAAAAATAAAAAAATGTTTTGAGTACTACAAAGCTCCAGAGGGAAAAGATATATTGGGCAGAAATTGCCATTTCTACCCTTCTGCTTTCTTGACTACACCAGGCATCAGATTATAAAAGTATAAAAAGACAAAAAAAGGGAAAAAAAAAGTAGCTGGCTGGCTGTTCTGTGGTCTCAAGTGCTTTTTTGGGCTCTCCTAGCTCAAAGCCAGCTTTAATTTAAAACTTGGAATTTGGCAGTTCAGTCGTCAACAAGGTATAGTTGAGCCTCTGTGGATTTAAGGTGGGGAAAAGGAGGGGAATTTCAGGTTAAGATGAATATTTGTTTGGTTTCTGTGTTTAGAAAAGAGAGACTGTGTCAGCTTATTTTCCTTTCTAAGTGTGACACTCTCTGAGTGTTCTCCATTAGAAGCGGTTGATTTAGTAGCCCAGGAGGCACTGATGACCCAACTGGGATGACTCCACGGACCCATGTGTGTTTTTAGCATTAAAGAGGTGGCAGGGATTTTTTTTTCTTTTTCAGTTGGGTTTTCTTTTTCAGTTCCTACATCCACGCCCCACTGATGCACAGCAGGGCTGGGGAAGCGTTTGCCACGGGGCAAAGCAGGATGCTGGCCCGGAGGTTATGCTGGCGGCCGCTTCACTCCTGGGGGTGCCTCAGATGCATTAGGACCTAAGGCAGCTGCAGGACCACAAACAATCCTGGCCTGCACATCTTCCTCTTTCCCTGTATCCTGTGTCTTGTCAGATGTTTGGTGCATGATCTTCCCACAACTGAGATTGATACTATCCATCAGGGCTTGAGGGTAGTTTCTCTCCTGGAGAGACAGGCAACTGGCTGGTGTTGGTGCTTTTTTGTCTATTAAACCTTCACTCCTCTACGTTAGTGAACACTGTTGTTCTGTTTCATTGGTGTTTTTTTTTGCTTCAATCCAAAAGTGAACCCCTTTCTCAAAAGATGCTGTGATTTAGGTTAGGGTAGAAAAAAAGCCCAATTTAGAACCAAAATACAGAAAAGAATTTCAAGTCCCACTGTTAGCAGCCCTTGAAGTGTGCTGCTGGACTGGCACTGGACCTGGTGAGCCAGGGATTGCGCGAAGACACGCTGCTGCCTGCAGGACTGGGACCCCGCTGTGTCCCTCGTGATGTGCAGTTCCTGTCCTGCAGTCAGTACCAAGCACTTAGAAGCTAAGATTATGGCTGTGGCATAAGAATCCAAATAGTCTGTATTTTTTCGCCAAGAACGCTCATTTCCCTGAATTATGAACATGTAATTATGACTGGCTTATATAAAGCAGAACTGAGTAACCCCCATGGTTAGGAACTTCTTTGACATAGAGTCCTGCGTCAATGCATTCCTGAATCTGAGCTCTGCTGTTCTGCAGAAGGAGGATGAGCAGGATAAAAGGAAGAATTTTCAGCTGTTGAGGCAGAAAATCTTATGTCAGCTCAGGCCCAGGACACAGAGGCACGAGGTGGCTGGGAGGGGCATGCAGGTGTTTCTCCATGGTTGCCTGCAAGGTCTGGAGGCTGTCATCCAGCCGTATCTTCAGTGGGCTCACCACATGGCCCCAGGCTCTGGGCCAACCTACCCAGAAGAAGTGGAGAATCTTCAACCCAGCAGACAGTGACCCTTGAGCATGAGAGCATTGCACCTGTGTGGTCAGCCCCTACACAGGTTACCTGAAAGCTGGTTTCTGCACAGGGCTATCTCCTTGCCCAGTGGTGATAATCTTTCTTTTCTCTTGTGTGAATCATCCCTCAGGCACATCCCACCTAGCAAGCCCATCCTTAAGGAGGGAGTCTTGTGTAAACATCCAACCCCTACACCTGGGAAGGGGCAGCCTGGATATATGTACAGACTGGGGGTCAAGAGGCTGGAGAGCAGCCCCACAGAAAGAGATCTGGGGGTTCTGGCTGATGGCAAGTTAAAAGTGAGACAGCAGTGTGCCCCGGCAGCCCAAAGGGCCAACCGTGCCCTGGGGTGCACCAGGCCCAGCACTGCCAGCCGGGAGAGGGAAGGGATTGTCCCAGTGTGCCCTGCCTGGTGCGGCCTCATCTCGAGCACTGGGTGCAGGTTTGGGTGCAAGATAAGAAAGACATAAAGCTGTTAGAGAGTGTCCAAAGGAGGACTATGAAGATGGGGAAGGGTCTGGAGGGCAAGAGGTGTGAGTAGCGGCTGGGGTCTCTTGGTTTGTTCAGCCCAGAGAAGAGGTCTCTGAAGGGGGGCCTCATGGCGGCCTACAGCTCCCTCCCAGGGGAGCGGAGGGGCAGGCGCTGATCTCTGCTCTCTGGGGACAGCGACAGGACCCGAGGGAACGGCATGGAGCTGTGTCAGGGGAGGGTCAGGCTGGGGGTTAGGAAAAGGTTCTGCCCCAGAGGAGTGGTGGGCATGGAACAGGCTCCCCAGGGCAGTGGGCACGGCCCCAGGCTGCTGGAGCTCAAGGAGCATTTGGACACTGCTGTCAGACACAGAGTTTGGGTTTGGGTGGTCTTGTGTGGAGCCAGGAGTTGGACTCAATGATCTTTGTGGGTTCCTTCCAGCTCGGGATGTTCTATGATTCAGTGATGCATGAAATACTCCCTTCCTGGGTCCTTCTCTTCAGTCTTGGACGCTTGGATAATGTGGATAATGTGAAGTGCTCCGTGAGAGGCAGAGAAGCCTTCAAGGTGGCACATCCACGCAACGCTGCATATGTGTGCAGCGTTCCAGCACAGGACAGGTTGCCCCGCGTGTGTGGGAGCCCAATACCACAAAGGGCAGCAAATGCAAAAACTGAAGGCAAATAAGACCAAATGCTCCCACAGTGGCAGGGATCTTGTTAATAAACGTCATTGTCTTGCTCTTCCATTTAGTGGAGCGTTCAGGTCCTGCATGGCCAGCATTCCCATTTGTGCCATCACATGCTTGTCCTCTCCAGCCCAACATCTCCCCTTCTTCCCACGCAGCAGGCTGCCTTCATGTGAAGTGGGCTGTTGTTAACCACACAATTGGTTTACGCCACCTTTATCCGAACAAATCACCAAAGTAAAACACCAAGAAGAAGGGGCCGGCCTTAGAGACCTCTGTCAGAGCTATCTGGGACGACAGAGACAATTAATTACCCTGTGGAATTTGGTAAACTGGCACCTTAGGAGCAGCGAGGGTATTCTCAGGCAGATCCACCTCAGTAAATATTTATATCTTCTCTGCCAGCACTTAACGTGGGAGAGGTTATAAGAAATCTGAGGTCAGTGCTTAACTGCCTGTAGGAGGAAGTTCATTAGGGTCAGACTATTCTCTCTCCCCTTTCAGTGATGCAAATGCGAGTGTCCAGCCTTAAGAGAAACATCTGTGCTGGCAGAGAGGCAGGCTTGCATCGCGGTGTGACCTGGGTGAGGGCAGACAGCCTTCGGAGCAGGCACACCGTGGAAATGAGCCATCCTAGCTCAGCTGCTGGAACTGCCTTGCTCTGGGGGCTGTTTTTAAGTGCAGAACAAGAAGTTCTGGGATTTTTTTTGGTTGTTGTTGTTTTTTTGTTTTTAAATCTTGCAGCCTCTTGCAAGTGCCAAGCTGGTACTCCGGACCGGAAAATTTGCTAAACCTACAGTGGGTCTGTAGGAACTCCCAAAGCAGCTCCGTGAACTTGCAGAGGTTGTGGATGTCTCTGGCAAACATCTTACACTGAGAACGGCAATTTGGGCTAAAACAGTTGAGCATGCTGGGCTGGGGCAGCTGATGCTGCTTTCCAGGGACTGTGGATGATGTGCCATGGAGGCCAGGTTCATTAGTTCAGTGAGCTTGAGCTCTCAACCAAAAACTCATCCTTTTCTGACTCATAATTGGAGTTAAGTGGCTCTAGGGCACGTGCCAAGCCCCAAACCATCAGGAATTGATTGTTATTTGTGTCTATATTGCTGTGTTTTTCTCCTGTCTGTAAAGCCACTGCTAAGGGTCAGTTGAAGGTTTGTAACATCCCTGAAGTTGGGCTAAAGGAGATTCCCCATTAGTGCAGAGATAAATAGAGCACAGCGGGCATGTTACTTGCCAGCAAGACTTGCCTGATGCAGTGCAAACTGAGGGACAAACCTGAGAACAAAAGCCTGGAATGACGGACCCCAGGTCCTGTGCATTCATCATGGAAGAGGCCCCCCGAGCTGGGCTGTCCAGCAGAAGGGAAGCGTAGCGTCACAGCAGATTTGGGAATCATTGGCTGTCGTGAGCTTGAGGGCCGGATGTGGTACCATGACATTGTTGTAAGGAAGCCTCGTGGATTCACGATGCAGTAAGGATTCAGGATGCAGTAAGCAAACATATAACGTGGGAGGGAAGGGGAGTTTGGGGTGAGGATTAAATGGGTGAGAGTGCAAATCCCAAGAAAAGCGATGGTCAGTATATTGATGTATAGGAAAGCAAGGACTGAGTTTGGGCAAGTGAGGAGGTAGAGGTGGCTGTGTCCACTTAGGATGGAGCATAGCTGATGCTCAAGGCAGGGTGTAGATTGGTTGACACTGAGGATTTTTTTGGGCTAATTTCACACAGTGTAAAAATACTCGTAGCATATTCTGTTTATTAAGCAGTGTTTTTTTCCTGTTTTTTTAAACTTCTGATTGCTCAGAGCCTTCATTTCCACTTGTGTTCTCTGCTTTCCTCACCTTCTCCCCTTTCCCATAGCTAACTGAGGTACATCGCAGCTGTATTTGGGATCTATTGTAGTTCTGCCTCCATCTTACCAGCCACTGGGTAAGGGATCCCATCCCACCATCTGGCAAACTCCATCTTACCAGCCACCCTAACCTCCTGTTAAATACAGATGCATTTCCCATGGCAAACAGCGTGTTTCCCACAGACCAACAAAGTCATGTTTTCAGGTACTTAAATGAAAGCCTTTGACCACCAGAAGTATCTTCTGCTCAGTTATTTTCTCCCCTCTTTATGACAAGATCCTTTAGAAACATCTCATGCTAGAAATTTCAGGGACTGAAAAGCTTCATCTGAAAACAAAAAATAAAAACAACAACAACGAAAAGCAACCAACCCATGCCCTGGTTTTTGCTGGGTATGTCTGGTTTGCAAATGGAAAGCTTGATCAGAATAAGCCCAAGCTACCAAGCGTGGCTGGAATTGCACATTTATGCTGCAGCAGCCTGAGAGCCAGCTCCGCTCACCTGGTTACATTTGTGATTGAAACGAAGCTATTGAAAGCCTGAAATGCAATCCCAGAAGTTTCGAACCCAAACTGCTTCTAAAAACAGCTCTCTAATCTTTGGTGGTTTGGAGGCTAGGTTTGTTTTGAGGTGCAGGGCTTTTTTCAGACCTCAGTGTTAACTGTACCCAGCTGTAACGCTGGGCTGCCCTCAGTGTCAGTTGGATGTGCTTTTAGTATTATAGTTTTTCCTGTGAATAAATATTTGCATTTGTAGTTCCCAAACTTGGGGTGGGGGGGAGAGAAGAAAAAGAAAGGCTTATTCAGAGCCAAGGAAAAAGTCACTAAAAATATTTTTCTATCCCAGCTGCCACGTTTGTGGGAAGCTGCGCTGGGCCCGTGCCCTTTCACGCAGCGTTAGGGGCTCTGGGGGGATTCTTGGCCACAGGAAGGCCTTGGCATCTGTGCGTGGCATCTGCGGAGCCAGGCCACAACTGGGGCAGGCGGCAGGAGTGGAGGCCCCGTGGGTAGGGCACAGGAGCCTGGATCCAGCCCCCAGGCCCTGCTTGCAGGATGAGCATGTCAGTGTCATCATCCACGCTCAAGGCTGGCTCTTTTGCTTCCCATCATGGGTGTTGTGTTTCCTTGGCCCTGCCTGCTGCTAGGCTGCCGCCCAGCCCGGCTGGGTCTGGGCAGCCATGAGCGAGTGAAAGGCCCCTCTGTCACGGCACGAGTCCTCCCTTCCCAGGTGCTCGCACGCGGAGCCGCCTCTCTTTCCAAACATAGATGGGAAATTCCACTGGCAGTCAAAAGCTGCATTTTGTAGGGCCGGCAGGGCAGCTTCTGTGTGGATGAAACATCGCAGTGCACTGCGCTGCAGCGAGGGTCAGAGCTGGGCACCTTGTGCTCCTCTGTACAATGGTGGCAGTACAGAGCAAGTTAACGTTGAGAGCCTGTGAAATCCTGGGTCATCTGCAGATCGGTGTGTTGTGGTGGGCTGTGGGAAGAAAATTTCCCAGTGGAAATGGGATGTGATGATGTGGATGATCAGGTTTTGGAGGCACCTCAGCTCTATGTGGAGCCACACGCGGGGTAGGCCAGGAGGAAGGCAGAGGCTGGGACGGGGCACTGTGCTGGCTACAGGACATCAGAGCTGTGCAAGGACTTCTGCTAACCACAGGGCAACGAGGAGCCTCCTGGGCTTGGACTGCTCTCGGAAATTATGTGCGTTGCGAACGTACTCCCTGAGGCAGCATGCGTCGGCAATGTGGCGCGTGCCGGGCTGACAGAGCAGAGATTTATTTGTAAGAAATGATTTTTGTGGAGGTGTTTTACAAGCACCGCTTGCTGGGTTTTTAAGGCAGGCTGAAGGAGTTCTAAGCGAGTGACTGTGGCTTGGGTGCCAGCGTTCCCGTGGGCATCTTAAAAACTTCAGCCCTGCTTTGGCTGTCCCTCCACGCCCTTCGCTGGGCTGCTGATCCCTCAGAGCACACATCTGCCCAGCTGTGCGCTCCAGCAATGCTCTGCCTGTTTTACTTTCTTAATTCCTGTTTTGTTCTTTTTTATCCTAACAGATTACAACAGCAGTGACTTAAAAACAGCGTGCAGAAAGCATGAACTTTACGTTAGCTTCCAAGACTTGGGATGGCAGGTGTGTGATGTTTCTCTCTGGGTAAACTAGACATTTTGTTATGAAATGTTAGCTAAACAGTGTCACGGTAATTCCACTTGAGGCTGCCATTATGCTTTAAAATGTCCCTTGTGCATCCCTGCTAAAACCAGTCATGGGGAAGGGCAAATAAATATTGACAGTTGTGACAATTGATAGAATCCAGAGGAAGTATGGTATTTTATGGGATTCAAACGTACAGCCACTGTCACTCACAGGAGTCACAGCAAGGCCTCATGTCCGTGTGCCTCTAATAATAAGGGAAAAAAAAAATGGTTTAAGTGCCAGTTTTAATGAAATGAAGTTTTTCTAGTGATCATCGTAATTATAACCTTGGGTCTTATGTTAAGATTCCTCACCCATGCCCCCAGGGGGGTTAGCACTGGCTGCAGTGGGTAGACCAAAGATTGGTTTTACTTGCAACGCTGCAGGGCTAGAGGGGTGTCTAAGGCAAGTTATTTATGGCCAGGCCACAGTGTCATTAAATGTCGCATTTCAGTGAATGTCCTCATCTTCTTTTTTTAATTCAGTACTTTTTTTGTGAGTAGAGCTAGCAAAACCTCACCTCCCCACACCCTTTGCAGTGCTTCCCTTATACCGCACGAAACCACAAATGTATTTACATAATCAGCGCTTGCTTCTCTGTCAAGAGAGCGACTGTTTTACGAAGAGCAGCTCGCGTAACCAGGAGCAAATTACGGGTGAGCAAGTACTGTAAAATGAAGGAGCAGTTTTGGTACGCCCAGGAATCCTGGTGTCAGCAATCACACCCCAAACATAGTTAAAGCTCTGGCAACAGTTGCTGGCTGCTTACTGACTGCTATAGCGGAATTCATGGTAACCCAGAGGTGTGTTGATGCATACACCTGACACTGAGGGAGTAGTGTCTCCTGATAATTGGTGATGATGGCTCTTTAAAACCACCTTCCTGCACTATTAACACAAGGGCCAATTTTTAGTTTTAATTTACCGTTGGCTCTTTTGTAGGAGCAGGAGGAAAGCTGTAATTTTGTGTTATCCCTATGGGGAAATGTCACCTTTTTTCCATGGCATTGTGCTCACTGCCGGGGGACCCCTGCCACCTGCAGCTCAGGCAAGCTGTCCTCCCCGGCATATGGGGCTGTGGCAGCAGTGCAGAAGAATTTAGACAGATGAAACTTCCTACAGTGGCCCTAGGAAAGGTAGTTCAGCCAGAGGCCCTAATCTGCAGGAAACGCTGGAACATAGAAGCATCCAAACCACAATCCCCATGAAGCACCACAGCAGCAGTTTTAGAAATAAAACTGTTTTCATTTGTGGCAGTTAAGCTGTGCATAGCAATGCACCATTCTTTGGACGCGAAAATTAGTGTGTCCATGGAAAAGTCACAGCTTACCCCCCCACCAAAAAAAAAAAAAAATTCAGTGAAAACACATTTTCATCCCCAGAAAAGGTTAGTGGAAAATTTTCAGCTGTTCTTAATTGTGTGCAGTTGTATGTAGGAGCTGGCAACTTTTTAGGTTAAATCACGTTCTGCTTGTTTCCTAAAAAGGACTGGATAATTGCTCCAAAGGGCTACGCAGCCAACTACTGTGACGGGGAGTGCTCGTTTCCACTCAACGCACATATGAACGCAACCAACCACGCCATCGTACAGACTCTGGTGAGTCTCCGGAAAAATCTGTGCTGAAGCCATAGAAGGGTTTGTAAATGAGTTACCATTGTACCCATTATGTTTTCTTTCTGACAACAGGTTCATCTTATGAATCCTGACTACGTTCCCAAACCATGCTGTGCACCCACCAAACTAAATGCCATATCTGTTCTTTATTTTGATGATAATTCTAATGTAATCTTGAAGAAATACAGGAATATGGTAGTAAGAGCTTGTGGATGTCACTGACAAACAGTCTTCACATGGACTCTGCGATTCTACCATGAACATCCATACTACCTTCCACATTTTGTGAACTACCTGACATTGGGGAAAAAAAAGGTTGATGAACCACCTTTCAAAACACCATTTACGTGCCTTGTGCAAGGAAAGGGCTTGGGAACTGCACGCTGTGGTGTAAGCAAAAAGCTGGAATTCTTAAAACCCAACCCAACGCTGCAGTGGCTGCTCAGCCACTGGGGCTCTCAAAGCAGCAATATGCCTGCACGTGTGCTTTACTTGGCTGGGATGGTCTTACTCTCACATAGCAGCTTGGCCTCATCAGTTGCTTGGAGGTGTGCTGCAGTTTAACCGGATGGACATCCAACACCCAAAACTAGTGAGCTTTTTGAGGGGAGAGAAAGAGTGACAGGGTTGCTACAGAACGCATTGTTAGTACAGCAGGCTTAGAACATATATCATGTACAAGACGATATGAAATTCCCAAGGCTAGATACTGCCTTTTGTTTAGAAGGACCAGCTACTACACCTCTGCTGCTAGTCTGCTGAAACTTGTCACAATAGTACACAACTTAAATTGTGCCAAAGCAAATGTTTTGGGTCCCTTGGTCTCCAAGCACAGTTTAAATCCGATGCTGCAAGCGTTAAGATAGCTTGGCTGCACCCTGTGTTAGCAATACTAGCATGAACTTGGACCGCGGCTGGTCTTTCCCTGTCAGTGGTTGACTGGGCAGTGTAGCGTTACACACTTGCTCTTATGCAATTTCCTTCCACCCCCCAGGTGGAGCTGCCTCATCTACGACCACTTGCTGGGGAAGGAAGTCTGGACACTTCTCCAGCTGTAATTCAGCTGTAAAGGTTTAGGGGCCATTCATTCTCTAGCTGGACAGTTTATTTACAGGAAGACAGAATGTCAGCAGCTTATTCAAGTATTTGGCCAACCTTTCCCCTTCAACTCACGCAACTAACAAACTGGTATAAAGGATTCATTCACATGGTAGCCACAGTTTGTCTAGCAGAAGCTAACAGCAAATTGTTTTGATCAATATTAAACTTGTATTAAATGCACTTACCTCTGATTCTTGCATTTAAAAGGCTTCTTGTAAATACAAGCTATAATTTATTGCACTGTTCACTGTATATTCATTGTGCTGTATCATTTATAGAAAGACTGCTTTTTTAAAAAGTTTTTATTTAGAAAAATCTCAGTGTAAACAATTGTACCACTTCGATTTTATACAAGAAACTCATGAGATTGTGCTTCACTAGAAAGTTGTTAAAAATGTGATAATAAAGGCTTCCTTTAAGGCAGAAGTATATACGGTGATCTAATACATCTGCCAGTACAACACTTAGCTTTCATTGTGGATTTTTCACCCTTACACATTTTCAGATTGAACAGAACCAAAGGTTCTTGGCAGACAGTGAAGTGAAGTACCAGGAGCAATCCACCGATTGAAAAGTTCATCACTGTTTTGCTTTTCTTTTTAAAAAAGAAAAAGAAAACAAACCTACTCCATATGATGGACAAAATCAGCACTTTGACAGATGAGTCAAATCAGCCTGCAGTCATACTCATTCCATGAGTTTCAATGCACACGGGATGGCAGAATTCAGGCCTCGGTTCGCTGCTGCCATCGTGTTGTGACAGCATCTGCAGTGTACGTTCTTTGGCTTTCAGTTACATCAAACGTGGAGCATCTTACGCACCAAAGAATAGATCCATATTATAATCCAAGGCAACAGAGAGTGCATGGGCCTAGCATTCAAACTTACCAACACTTACAGCTTGGAAAAAAGGTTAAGGCTTGAGAAGAGTGAGGAACTACTGTCTGTAGACTGTCTGTAGCTGTTAGACTACTGTCGAACAGCTGAATGGAAAAATTAAACATTGTACTACTTGATGTTCTCAAGGTGCTCTGAGTGAAGAGTCGGTCAACACAAAGTCTGGATTCAGGTGAGAGCAAGAAGCATATGCCAGCAGCTCTGAGGTCTAACTGATCATTAATGAGTAGCTATAACAGCACCGATACACTTTGGCTCTAAGTAGAGCATAGTTACTCCTCTGGAGCTGGACAGAAGCAGCCTGCAAAAAAAACCCCACCTGACACGTACACTGAGGCATCAGCAATGTTCAGGCACATGTTACAGTACCATTACTTTCGGTATGGCTAGACCTCCCATGCTGAGAGGATTAACAGGAAACAACCAGCTCATGGTGGCCTGGTATCTTCCACGTGTGTGCGTTTTCAGCCTCCTGCGACCTTCCATTTCTTAACCAGCAGCTATGTTAAGACACACAGGTTGTAAGTACAGCCGTAGAGGCAGAAGTTAGTTAACACAGCTGCAGCTTTTACCTTTCTAGCAATAGTGTGCAGTTTGTAAGGATTACTTTTTTAACCAAATTGAACCCAAAGACAAAAATATTCTGCTGGTGCCCTTAATTTGGTTTTCTTAATGTATTTTAGTCTCAATGGAAACCATTTACACTTCATTGCGGGAATGCAGAAATGTAGCAATCCTGAAAATATTCTCAGTTGGCACAGTAACTACTTGTTAGTTTTCCTTCACAAGCAGGGTAGCAAGCCTTTAAGACACACACAGAGGGAAGATACCAATGTTTAGTACATTCAATTTCCTAAAACAAACCAAACAAAATGCCCCAACTCCCACCCCATC
>VXAV01006272.1:185188-204107 GCA_013399715.1 Alectura lathami
GCCCCCCCCACCCCCCCCCCCCCATACTATTTGAAAATTAGCAATGACAAATCCCTCCACTACTGTACAAAGACAGCCAGGGACGGAGCGTTGAGACTTTTATTACAATTCATCCCTTGCCTGACGCAAAACAAAGCTATGCAGTGATTCAAGGTCTCTCGTCCCGTTGTGTTCGCTGACTTTCTTTCCCCCTCGGAAAAGCAGAAGCGTAGGATAACCGCGGACCTTCAAGAGACACAAACACAAGAAAGAAACTTGTCACTGATTTCCAGACCCACTGGTATTTAGCTAACGCTGAAAAGCCACCAAACCACTCTAAACCAATAAGCCAATTCAGTTCAAAACAAAACAAAAAAGCACCAAAACTTCCACTGCCAACCTGCAACTTCTAAAAATGTTTAGGTGGGAAAATACATGGTACTCTGGGCTCTTCCGTCAGCAGCTGGAACGCCCGCTGCAGCTTTGTCTTCAACTGTCTGGCTACAAGCTCCAAAAGCCAGCTTTGTTTTCTAGGAAGTGAACTTTTCAGTGGCTACAAGACTGCTCTGCTGGTTTCACAGAGGGCTGCTTCTTAAATTAATCACACCTTCATCCAACAGTGAGAATGACCGAGTCTGAACAAACTATCCATGAAAGAAACCGTGCCGCCAGATGCTGTTCTGGGCTCCTGTTTTTTTTGCTTTTTGCTCACAGAGAACAGGGTTGCCCTGTCACCAGGCACCCACAACACCGCAGCCAGCTGGGCTGCACGCTGGAGCTTCAAACACTCGGTACACAATACCACCCACTTCATTTCAGCTCTTTCACACTTACAGAAAATCTGTTGCAGACGTTACGTTCCACAGTGCAGTCTACTTCTGCTATTTTGACATCAGTCAAACCTGGAAATTGCTCTTTGGCAAGGTTCTCCCAAGTTGGAGCCAAGTTCTTACAGTGACCACACCTAGAAACAAAGAGAGAGAGCTGTTTAGCAGATACACCTTCCCGTTTATCTCCGCTGTCTCACTGCAGTATCTGTCAGTGTAACTAGCTGCCCTTCCTATCCCCTGATGGGTTAGGCCTCCAACTCCCCTGCACTATTATGTCAGTAAATGAGCTAAGAAAACAAATTGAGTGATTTCATGCAAGTTCGGCGCTGAAGTTGTTTCTGGTCTTCATTTGCTTCTTCTAGAAGGGTATTCTGGATGTCAGCATGTTAACATTTTGCTTTACGGAGGAGAATGAAACCAAATGAAGATGAGCACAGAGAATACTTAAATGAAAAATACGATCACACATAAATGAACACGTTTTAAATAAGATATAGACTGTTTGTAGCACAAATTAAGTTTTTCAAACAATGAATTAATTGGTAATAGTAGTAGTGTATGCCAGTTAGGTTTAAGCTACATAGCCTGAGTTTAATTACTTAAATGAAATTTTAATTTCCCTGCTGAATTTCATCCAGTTCCTAATTGACTCCTCGAGCAATGTAGCATCTCCTGGTGCTGGAAATTTCATTTCAACAGAAGCATTTCTCAGCACAGATTCTCTTTTTAAGGGACACGCTAGTAGCTGAATGCACTTTTCCACTTACAATGTATGAACTTTCTGGGAAGAACTTTGGAGTTTAACCACTTCCACCCTACTTTTAGGTAGTGCCACAGTGGAGTTGTGTGGTAGTCAATAAGCTTCACTTAGCAAAAGGAAAATAATATCCGATCCTGCTCTGATTTGCATGACATAGAGAATCATTCCAGTGATATCAGCAGTAACACCAAAAAGCCTATTTCTAGTTTATTCCTTGATGTTCTAGAATAAGGGACTGAATTCCTTCAACAGCAACATGAGAATGCAGTCCACAGAGCAAATGCTGAAGGACCAGTGTCAAAAGAGAAAATGATACTGTAAAATGTCAGGAATTATAGTAAAGTATTAATTTTGTTTATATTTTGAACTTGGCTCAGCCAAGATGAACTTGAACTTCTTACTGCCCTCAAGAAGAATTCCCAAAGCACTCGAGAATTTAAGGCTGCACTGCTCATTCTATTCTAACCCAGCTGCACGTTAAATGGGTAATCAGAACAGTCCCGTAATTGCCCTGAGGCTAGATCAGGGCATTTACAAAAATGAAAGATGTCTCTGCAAGAGTTTTCTTAACACAAGCCTGTGTATATTTAAACCACCTTGTTAATGTGCAACAGTATAAAGGCATTGCTGACCACGCGCATACTAGAACAGGATGGGTTTTGTGCTTACTAGGCAGCTTAGCATTAATATTTATCCAAAACTAACCGAAGGACAGAAGTAGGAAGCAATATAATAGTGTTTGCTGAGCCCAACATAAGTTAATCCACTTGGAAGAGAAAAAGGCCATTTACAGGCACTGTAATTGTATATATAAACATGACTTTGAGAGCTAAAACCAGGATATCGGCTCCACAAATATGAGCAGTATGTTCCTAAATGGTGGCTGTCTGAACACTGCAGCCAGGGAGAACACCCTGCTTAAGAACTTGATTCTCTGCAATGCGGTCCTGAACCACCTGTTCTCAGCCTGCCCTCTGTGGGACACAGCAACATCCCATCAGGGTATCACAAGAGAGGAGAAGATGGCTGAATTGCCGTACTCTTTAGAAAAGTTAACTAAAAATGGAGCGTTTATCTCAAACTTTTCCAGAAGATTTTCAGATGACGAATTCCTGCATCTGCCAACAAGCTCTGGGTTCCAAAATCAAACCAGAATCTTTCTGCTGTGTGGACAGGTGCACACTGAATTTAACAACCAGTTGTGCTGGTGGCGTACAACAGGCAGAGAATCGACCTCAGTCCCCACAGGATAAAGGAGGTGAAGGAAGAGCAGCAAACATGAAGGTGTGTGGGCTCAGGGCTGTTTCTTAAGACAATGGTGGCAGATGCTTTCCCACATCCAAAAGCAGATCTTTCAGACATAGAAGAGCACAGAAGTGGCCCTCAGGCAGCGAGCCACACTGCAGTACAAAGGGCGACAATGCTGGAGAAGGCTGCGCCATTTAGATGAGGCAGAAATGCAGCTTTCCCTGATAATTCTTACCTACTATCAGAAGCACAGTCACACCTACTGGCATAGTTAAGAGGCAGTATTTTGATGCTCCTGAGGCACATTTTAAGATGGGCTGTATTTGCCTGTGTCGCTTTGCAATAGCGATGATCTACCGCCACAACCAAAATATCTTTCTGGATTGTTTTATCTGCCCTCACGGGATGCCTAGTGATGAAATCAGGGATGCGTCATCTTTCACACCCTGAGAATCAGCTTGATTTTCTCCTATCCTCCCACACTAGGCGTCTTTTACTGGCTAGAAGACCAGGCAGTGGATGAGAAAGACAGCAAACAGATTTCCTGAAATTCAGTCAGGCACAAGTAAGATGAACTAAAACTTTCTTTTTGTCTCAGAAAGGGAATACTAACAGAAAGGGAGGAAATAATTGTTCTGGGAGTTTGTAATGCTGGGTTCTTATCCCAGCTCGAATCCCAGGCTCTGCAGGACATGCCAGTAATGGCAGAGGCCACACAGGACATCACTACTTTTTTCTCCCAGTGCTTTCCACTCGGTGTCTACACCTACACCATCCACATCAATCATTTCTGCCAGGGGTTGCTGAAAGAATATATTACATGGAAAATACTCTTAATAACAAATCAAAATTGTCACTTGTGCAAATTAGTTTATCAGTTGTTTGAAGTTTAACAGACTGTTTTCCATAGCTCTGCAGTCTGTACCAATTTCCAGGTGCTCCTTCCAAGAGAGGCTGGTTGTGGCAGGAGAGGCCTCAAAGGGCAGCATGTTCTTGTTTCTCAGCCAACACTGCTGACAGCCTCCCGGCAGCTTACCCTAACCACGGCATAGGAGCATGCTAAGCCTGTGAAGAAAGCTTCGCTCTCCTTGTTCCCTGCCATTAGCTGGAGACTGACATAGTAAAGCTTCTCTGCCAGCCTTTCCACAAAGAGGAATCCCAAGAAAGCCGGGACTGAGTTTCTTTACTGTAACTCCTGCCAACACGCACATTTTTCAGTTAATTTGCGCTTGAGATCCAGACAATAAATACAGTACTACAAAGAACTCACAGACCTACAACAGCTAATGCACAAACAGGTTAGAACAGCAATAATTCTGAAAAATGGATACAAACTTCTTACCATGGAGCATAGAATTTGATAAAGGTGATTCCCCTAGCAATGGTTGCATCGAAGTCTTTTTCAGAGAGAGAGAGCACTGCAGCCTGCTGAAAAAGAAAAAAGAAAACAAAAGCTTTTTGCATGTATAACATTGGCCAAATGAGCATTTAGCTACCTGAGAGGGAAACTCAACCTGGGAAGGAATATTACTGATGACATGAACATAAGATTAAAAGCAGCATACCTCACGTTTACCCCTCTGCTACTTTCCTCCCTTAGAGAGCTGTAGAGGAATGCATATTTCAATGGGAATCTCATCCACATTTGGAGAAACAAAACATCCCTGCTTCTAGGGGATTTTGCCTGCAGCCAAACTTATAGATGTTGGAAAAAATCACCTTCATCTCAATATACTGTCATGTGAGCATTTCAAGGAGTGATGCTGAGAGCGGCTGGCATAAAGTCTGTGCCAGGCACTGGAGAGTTAGCTGGGCGGGGTATTTACGGCATATGACCGATGTCCTGACAGCTTCTCCCCCTGCTCTGCATCCCCCTGCTGCAGACATACACAAAGCTGCTACCAGAAACACTTCTTTGCCTGCCAAGGGAGCACGACCACACTCACATGGACCCCATGAAGAATTTTTACTGCTGATAACATCAGGAGCAATGGCATGGGAGTGAAGGGAGGACAGCACATTGCTTGAAGACAGCCTCACACATTGCATGAGAGCACAGAACCATCCCACGCTTCACTTTTGCGTGACGCCTTTACGGATGGGGAGGATTCAAAACAAATAAAGGAGTGAATCTCACGCCTATAGAGGCTTCAAATTCAAATGAAAGCAAAACAGAAACAAGAGCACAACTGACAGGATTATCACGTCTACAGAGAGGGCTTTATGAAGAGAAGCCACAAAGAAACTTGAAATCAGAACTTAGAGGTACTGGATAAACTTCTACTGTAAATAACTGTTAGTTCATCATATTAAGTCATTCCATTAAGCTGAAGTGCTGGTGCCTCTAAAACTTTATTTGAAAATTAGAAGTTACACTTCTTACTTATTAAATGAAATAATTACAAAATACTAAATGAAAAAATCTAAAGCAGATGTTCCAAACATCATTTACAATCCAGGATACCAAATCTGTAAATCCCATAAATAATGCCCACAATCTTTTCCTGTTTGTGTGTGTGGTGGTGCAATCAGGGCCTAAGTGGGAATTTGCATCACATGTGCTTTGTGTTATTTCTCTAAAAAGAGAGAGAAGGCTGATTAACTTTCTGCATTGTACTAACAGCAGCTTCTTAGTGTCTTCCAAGTATGAGGTCAATTAAAAAATAAATACATAAATACAATAAATACAAAACATTATCTTGTGAGAAGCTGTGTATTAACTGTATTTATGTTAATCATAGGAACACTTTTTAATTACGTAAGTTCAGGCTAAGTCACCATCCCATACTTTCTGGGCAGAATTGTGTTTTCCATGTTTGATAACAAGGTATCCTTAAAAATCATCCCTAATCTGTCCAACTCACCAGTTTTACATTCAGCTGCAAGAAAAATGGCAGATGAAATGCAGAAGTGATTAAGAAAGACAGAAAATTACATGACATGAACTGCAGCTGTGCAAAGGTGATAACATTGATCAATTCCTTGGCAAGGTTCCTGTACCTCCTACAACCAGTATTAAAATAGCTCTCCAAAGCCAAGGAGTTTTATTGCCACAGCACACATTACCCTGACACATCTAGGTCAGTCTTCATCATTGCTTGCTTGTTGTTTCTGCAGGCAGTCTGCAAGAATGGGACTATGGCTTTTTTCAGTCGCTCAGTTCTGTGCGCCGTCTCCTTAGGTTCAAGTGAGAATCTTGCAAGTGACAAGTGACATTCATCTCCTTAGCAACCATGTGCTGTCACAGAGACAGAGGTGCCAGCAGCTCAGCACACCAAAGACGACCACACTTATGCCACCCTGTCTAAATCACTTACTGCAACCATAAAAAAAAAAGGAGGCAGATATCTTTTACATTCCCTAATTCATCAGGTTAGTAAAAGTATCACTAAGATTTATGGTCTGATTCCACTCATTAATTGCTTAAAAAAAAAATAGGAAAATATTAGGTTTACACCTAGCAGCTGTCGGTCTGTCAGAGGGAGAAACACATGGAAGACTCGGACAGGCAGCAAAACAGTTTGGACACCTACCTCAGCCTGGGTGGGTTCTGCGGGTGGCGGCGGGGCCTCCGTGGGTTTACTTGCTGGTGGTTCTTTCCCAGAGCTCTGCAGCTGGGAATCCACATACTCCTTCAAGGAATCGAAGTCTCTCTTCCCTCTGTACTGGTCGCCCTGCAATTATCAAATAGCTTGTGTAAATGTGCATGAGTAGTTAATCCGGCAAATAATTATCAGAAAAACCGAAGATTGCCAAGTG
Source organism: Alectura lathami (assembly GCA_013399715.1). Classification (NCBI taxonomy): domain Eukaryota; kingdom Metazoa; phylum Chordata; class Aves; order Galliformes; family Megapodiidae; genus Alectura; species Alectura lathami. Next base: position 191,765 of record VXAV01006272.1, read on the forward strand.
GACGTATATTCATAATAAATATGGCTGAGTTGTCTTTAAGCCTCTCCGTGGCCTTCCACTCACTCTGTGTCTTCAGGATTTGTCTTAGACTCTGCTGTACCAAAAGGGAACAATATAAAATTTCTCTGAAGAGAGAGGTATTTTAGAAATAAGTATCTAGAAGTAACCTTCGGAAACATTTCCACTTTGATCTTTAGCTCTCACTCCAGCCAGCATTCTCAAGGGGGGATTTTGTGAACCTAAAGCTGCCATAAGGAACACTGAAACGCCCGGCACTGTTTGGTGCTGGTCTCTGTTACCGGGAGAGCCCTGTCCAACACATGGGCCTACTATTACACAGGAATTAAAGCTGCCCTTGAAGCCTGTACCTGCTTGTTTGCAGCCATTTCAGCAGGGCTTGCAGGGTCAATCCCCACGCGTTCCTCCCAGGGCTTCTGCTACCTCCAACCAACACGCGTGTTGCGACGCCAGGTTTCAGTTATGACAAAAGGGATGATGGCATTATGGACAACAATGCTGGATGGTTGATGCGGTCCTCCTCCTCCCCTTCCTTACTGAGCAGCACAATAGGGGCGAGAGGGATTTCCAGGAATCTCTGTGTCACATTATTGGAAAGTTGTTGGACTTGTTTCTGTGGTTTTTTACTTTAAACTACATTGTATCAGCCCATGAAGGAACATGTGGTTCTGGTGGCAGTATGTCACCAGGGAATACCATCGCTGCCAATGGAGAAAGGCCGCTTTGATGTCCGCAGAAATGCATTGTTCGCGCTAAGGGCTCAGATTCATCTTGACCCCATGCAACAGCAGAGATCTGACATCTGTCACTGCATCCTTCATTCAAACAACCGAAGCAACTTCAACTTCAATAATTACAGTGGATCCAAAAAAAAAAAAAATGGTCTGGCTCATTGAGAAAAAGCACAGCTAATTTTTCTACACTGAGATACTACAGCTCTGCTGATGTGTCTTGCCCTTTGTAGCTACATAAATAAATAAATAAAAATTAAGCAGACCAAAGTTCAACTACCTGAAATTGCCTCTAACCTTGGATGTGCCACCTCATCTGCCCTCAGCAGTTTTCAGTTACACACGATAAGTAACACTACTATTTTTACTTTTTTTTTTTTTTACTAGTTTGCTGCTGTTCATATACACGGTATTTATAAATATTTTACTTCCCCAAAACTTCAGAATATGATATTTCTTTGAATTTCTACACGGAGAAGCGTAATCTAGATGCACAGCACTCTTAACTCACTGAAGTGTTCAGATTTATAGGAAAGAAAACCTGCATTCTCAGACACCACTCATTAGGCAGGCACCACTGAGAGATGAGAACCCTCTGATACACACTGTGAAAACTGCGCAACTTTTTGTTGTTTCTACTTCAACTATGTTTTTGTGTTCCATAGAAGGTATGGTATTAACATGAAGTAAAACCAGAATTCTCTCACAGAATAGGATACTAGGAAATACTGCTTTCAGATTTACGAATACTGTGACAGTTATTTGCAGAGCACAAGGAGCAAAAAGCTCCAACTTTCATCAGTGGATCAACTAACATCTTCCAGTACCAGTCTGAACCTCAAACAACTTCTGTGTCACAGGTGGACTTTCATAAACGACCAGGATCTTCCCGGGGTCTAAGCACAGTCAGGAAAAAACGCTCTGATCTTTTACTGAGCTTGCAGACTCACCTTTTCACCATTCCTAAACCAGAGGAGTGTGGGATAGCCACGAACTTGATTTTCAGAGCAGACCTCATAATGCTGGGTACAGTCGACCTGCATTTTGAAAAAAATTATAAACCATTCAGTGTGTAAAATACACACACAATAAGCATGACAGACTCCTTTATATTTAAAAATCTCAGAAAAATACATGAAAATCAATACATGGGTCTGGAGACGAGGAGGCTCAGGGGAGACCTTACTGCTCCCTACAGCTACCTGAAAGGAGGCTGCAGTGAGGTGGGGGTCGGCCTCTTCTCCCAGGTAACAGTGACAGGATGAGAGGTAACGGCCTCAAGCTGTGCCAGGGGAGGTTCAGGCTGGATGTGAGGAAAAACTTCTTCTCTGAGAGTGGTCAGGCATTGGAACAGGCTGCCCAGGGAGGTGGTGGAGTCTCCCTCCCTGGAGGTGTTCAAGAAACGCGTAGATGTGGCACTGAGGGATATGGTTTAGTGGGCATGGTGGTGGTGATGGGTTGATGGTTGGACTGAATGATCTTAGAGGTCTCTTCCAACCTTAGTGATTCTATGGCTTGGCAAAAGCCAATGCCAAACGCTGTCTTGAGAGTGGTTACGTCTGCCTTCCAAACAGCGGTTTGCTTGGGTAACTGGAGGCTGTGTGTGTGTTTGCTTTTATTTCCAGAAGGATGAAGGAGGTGGTGGTGGACACACAAGGGTGTAGAAACAGCAGCAAAGGACAGTGGAAACATAATTACATATTCCAGTTAAAACAAGTACTTGGAATACTAACCTGTGAGAGCTTTTAAAAATTGATAAGCCAATAAATCTTCACGTAAAAGTACAACTGCTCTTCAAAATCAGAAAACATGCCAACAGCTAGCAAGCTAACTTTACTCCAAGGGAAATTCCAAGTGCATAGCAACATTCAATTCTAATTTGTCATAAACCAATCTATAAATTTACAAGTTCATAATCTTTTTTGAAGCAAAGAAAACTGATAACTCAGGCACTAGAGCCTTTGCTCTACACTTGGATTTTGCCCCAGATCACTCAAGATCAGTTCTAAAGATTAAATATCACCCCACCAGTAGACAGCATTGCTGCTACGACACAGTTTCCCCAGATTACACGAAGGTCATGGTTCAGCCTTCTTGAAACAGTGGTGTTTCCTGTTTACTTACAGACCTACCATCTTAGCCAACACATTTCAAATAGTTTCATAAGTTTCTATTTTTCACACAAAATAGACTAGGCAGCAAGACAAATCTCAGTGCCTTTATTACGTAGCAAATATCAGTAACAGTAACTGGGAACACAACAGACAACTGAATACAACAGAAGTTTTGGAAAATGTTGGTTTCTATTTTCCTGGATAACAGAGGATGGTAACTTCAAGAAGATAATGAAGCTAAGCAATGATTTTATCAGGCATTTCACGTTCTCAAAAAGGAAATCAGCATATACAAGTTTGGTGCAAAGGGTATCAAAAGAGCGTTAGCCTCTGATATTTTGTTTTCAGAGGGAAGAGTATTTTATATCAAACAGGTCTCAAAAGTAGACGCATATCTCCTCTAAAGTCCAACCATGCTGATCTGCTCTGTACATCTGTGGCATATCTCAATAAGTGATTTTCAAAGCGTTTCATAGAAAAAAAAAAAAAAAAAGAAAAAGAAAAAGAAGTCAAGTTCATCACCCCTAGTAATAGCTGAAAACACCGTGAGGGCAGAGGTTAGATGGGGCCCTGGGCAGCATGATCCAGTGGGGGGCAACCAGCCCACGGCAGGGGTTTGGAACTGGGTGGGCTTTAAGGTCCCTTCCAACCCAAACCATGCTCTGATTCTGTGATCCTGTGATTGTGGCTTTCTTGTCCCTCTGCAGGACTGAGAACACTGCTAACTGTTAGGTACTCTTTCAGACCAGTGGAACCAACCTGAAAGCTTAAGAAGATGGAAGCTGGGCCTTGCCAGCTTTCTGCTGCTGGCAAATACAGCAGATAGAGATTCACACCATCAGCCACCTTGACTTAAGTATGGGTCAGCAAACAAAGCCAGTAACTGCAGTTGCCAGACCACCTCCATACTTCTGCATAGAAGTCACTCCATGTACAAGTAACAAGCTCCCATGGTAAATACACCACAGAATCTGGTTATCATCCCTAAGGGAAATAGTAAAGCAGGCCAGGATATCAGTTTTTAGGTTGGAAGACCCCCTGAAAACTTTAGCAAGTTCAATGGGGGTAAACAGGAAAAATAAATAAAAAAACTAAGTATTTAGACATTCCCAAATCTCTCTGAAACTCAGGGAGCAGTATTTGATGTTTCCAACAAGTTCTTGCTTGAAATGGGAAGTCCTCTTGATTGTAACAAAACAGCCACCTCTTTCAATATAAAGAGAAATACTGAATGTGCAAGAAAAAATAACCATCTCAAAATTAAAATAGGAACGACGAATATAAAAGGATTTAAGAGCTGTTGTTTGCAAATCACAGAATGAATAGCATGATACTTGACTGAAACATTTATTTGCACTAAACACATCTTCAGATTAAGAAAAGAGTCCATCACCTACCTTGCCAATCTTTACGGTTCCCGAATGCTCAAAGGCTTGAGCCAGCTGCTCCCAGGTCGGGGCCAAAGCCTTGCAATGACCACACCAAGGGGCAAAGAATTTGATGAAGTGATTGCCTTTGAAGTCAAAGGAAAAAAAAAAAAAAAAAAGGAAAAAAAAAGAAAAAGATTTAACTCTTTTGGAATTACTTTGGCTGCCATTAAAGCTAGGTATTAATCTCTGCCTGCAAATTTAGCATGGGATTTCCTGTGTTGAAGATAGGAAACACTGCGAGTATCATGCCAGGGCAGAATATTTCAGCAATTAGGTTTTCAGAATCCCAATCAGGCCCCAACAGTGTTGCCAATTTCCCTGGCAATCCAAACAGCTTCACAATCTCAAGCCAACAAATTAGATATTCAAACTATGGCACTTTTAACCTAACCATTTGCTAGCATGTCTAATTCTAATCACTTGTCCTATTACAGAATACAAAGAACGAAGGAATATGTGCCTGTAACAGCACAAATTAAAGCAAATATTAGACTTCAAATTAAAAATTTTGAAGCAAACACTACTGCATCGAATCCACGAGCTACCTAAATAATTTGGCACAGCTTGTAATTCTCCAGCTCGCTGTCTTGCAAAAACTGCTGTCTTTGTAGAATTTCATGGTGTTTTACAGAGGAGAGCCTCTGTACTACTTCATAGTAATGTCTCATCTAGAAGTATTCTCCTAATTGCAGAGTACCAGAATGTGTAATTTCCTTCAATTAGAATTACTATTAATTCAAGATGCTGCCTGCTCTCGCACACAACAAAGCAATGCTGTGTTAATACTAAACAAAAATGAACTTGATTCAAACAAGAAAAATAAATTAATTTGAAGGAAAACAGTGATTGTAGGAAAATTCTTTTTAACACAGTCCTTTGAAGACCACTATGGGGCTGATATTGCTAGAACTTGTAGTTTGAGGGCTTGGTCACAAAAGAAGGCCAGGCAAGAGACAACACAAAATCCCCAGGAAATGTAAACTGCAATGGTAGTTTACTCTTGACTTGGCTGTTCTCATCAGGAATACTTTCAAACTGATTGACTTGCTCTGCTTTGGCCAAGTAAAGAGCATACTGAAACTTCTCACAAATGAATGAAGAACATCTAGCTGAAATCAGCTGTATCACATACTCAGTGATATACTCTCCCCTCCAACAGAGATAAATTCTTCTCGCCCTAGAGCACCGAAAAGGTAGAGGGAGACTATTTTTAAGAACAAAAGTCGACCTTCCAAGTGGAACCGCTAAGCCTTCAGCTAAATTTAAGCCCTGAACTTCCTGTCCTTGAAGTCAAGAAAGGACAACAGCTTTACAGATGATCAAAAACCTGCCCAGCTATCAGATATCACCATGAGAACACCTCTTCCATTGGTGTACGAACGCCAGAGGCCACAGCTTGACGCATTTACACACACCAAACAGTACTTGCTCAGACTGTCAACTTGTTCCATGCTCAGTGTGTCCCTCATGGCTGAAAGAAGCACCCACATCAAGAATCCTGATGTGATTCTCTGTTACGCCACACATACAGGGAAGTTTTATGTTTGCTGCACAAAATGCTCCTTTACGCTTGAAAATATTTCCAATAAATTAATAGTTACTTTAGGAAGCTTTAGTGTCTATCTCATTCACGTTATCAGACAGTTAATTTACTCTGGCCTTAACTCTACTGTCTTCTAACTGCACTGCTGTTCTTAGACTTTCTCACAGTGTGCAAAGTGTAATTAAACTCCAGCAGTTTTACACAGTGAGTAGTTTCATCCTCTTTCATTAGGCATTACTGGAAAATAAAGTGGGAAGGAGGAACCTTAACAACTAACGTTTCTGTTTCACCCTTCCCACTGGTTAGGTCTCTGTACCTCGTGCTTATGAAAAGAAGTTACCTTCTGCTATGTGCACCTTGAAATTGTCTGCTGAGAGTTCATACATTCCCTGCTTTGCTTCAGGGGCTTTTGGCGGTACCGCATCAGATTCTGGATCCTGTTCAAGAGAAAAGTTGATTTTTATTTGTCTCCAACAGTAAGCGCACTATATCTGGTTCCTGTATCATGCCATTCTGTGGTAGAGTTGTAAACCCTGCACTCTGAAAATTTCTGTTCCTAAAGCTGTCTCCTAGTTCAGCTTGATTTAGGTATCTAACAGTTCCTAATAATTACTTGAAAGCAAAATGTGAACAAGACAACTGCACAGCCAAGAGCAATCACAGTTACTGGGGTAACAGAGCCTTTCCCCACGCTGCAGTACAGTCACAGCGCACAGCACCTGCTATGGCATTCACAACATCACCATGTATGAGCACAATTTTAGGCAAGGCTTGTCCAACATATGTAAGCGCTAGACTCGGTGGTTTTCCTAGAGGTGATATTAGTGTAACTTACTTAACTGATTGTTTTAAGCTCTTTCTGTAGGCTACTACATTATCAGTAAGAACTGAACTAAAGATGGCAGCCCATGTTGCTAAGAGGAAATTAACCCCAGCAGAACGGCAATTTATCCCACATTATAGCTAAATTTTCTTACTCTAGAGACCTAAAGGTGTTAACTGAATTGATGCAAATAATGGTATCTTAAAATGTCAAAATTAAAATCAAAAATCGCTCTATCTATTGTAGCTTCAAATACAGGAACAAAGGGCAGGTCACAGGATAACAGCTGCAATTATTATTCTGACTTATGTGGAAGCTGCTCCATATTGTTATTCTCACCTGACTTTTATTCTCAGGAGCAGATTTCCTCCCGGAGAGTGAAACCTAACCTACAGACACGACAGATCGGCAAGTCTGCAGAAGGAAATATTTCCTTTTCCTATTCCCGTTTCACTTACAGATGGTTCCTCATTCAGTTTCTCCAACATCCAGTTTTCCAGTGCCTGGAAGTCTCTAGGGCCTTGGTATTTCAGAGGTTCTTGTCCTGGTTTAAGCAGCTTTAAACTGAAGGATTAAAACGTAGAAGAGAGTGAGGTAAAAATTTTCACACAAGAAACATTCCCAGGAAGCTAGCACGCTCTACTAATTCACAGCAATCCAGCTCAGGCTGCAGGAACAGCTCTCCTGATCGTTCACATCAGCGTCAGGCATCTCCCTCAGCTTGAAGGGTAATGTCTAGAACTTAGGACACCTTTTTCATTGCCATGTTAAGTCTTTAAAAAGGATTTTAAAAATAGCCAAAAGGAATATCATGCTAAAAATCAACATCTCTTAATGTTACTTTGATCAAGAAGCAAGAGCAAATAAAACACTGCAGAGTTCAGTCTGAGGTTAATCACTTATTATGCCTATGAATCCTACTTTGGTTTGCCAAAAAGCATCATTTTTGCTTTGTTCTCCCCTCTCCAACACCAAGGAAAGGAATACCCAATGCTTATTTTCCCGGGAATTTCTTCCTCCCGACTCCAACTTCTCATTAAACTGATTAAAACCACACTGAAACAAATCAACAGGGTAAGCAGATACGCAACTACTTGCAGGGGCTGAAGACTCCATGATTACACCATTTAATAACTGCTATCGAAACTTTTTCATAGACGACCTAAAGCTTTTACTATTAAATATTTAAGTTATAATTGGAAATATATTTCATAAAAGAACAACAGCAACTTCTGACCTTTTAAAGGAAATCACAATAAGTTTCAACCACTGCTGTCACCCAGCCTCAGTTTCCCCTGCCAAGCTGTCATTTTGCAGTAAGTTTTTTTTTTTTAAATGCTAATATTTCTCTTTTTGTTCCACAAGTTGGAAAAACAATGAACATCTGAAAGTGCTGAAAAACCACATCATGCAAATGATATTACATAGCCAGAAATGATAATATCCATTCAGTTTTTCCCTACTCAAAGTCTCTGCCATTCTTTCCATTTTATAAGGAACAGTGCCAGGGCATAAACTATTCAAATACACAAACGCAACCAGTGCTCGCTTCTGGGGATACTAAAATTAAGCTGTAGAATTCATTGTTTCTTGGTATTTCTAGTGGAACTAAGCCACAAATTGCCCTTAAGGACAATTCCTATTTCAGTGAGGACTTTGCTATTTTTAGCTCCCAGCTTCTAATCAGTGGCACTCATCTGCGTCAAAGCAAGCGCTGCCACGAGCGTGTGTCAAGTTCAGCGTGTTGCTGAGGTCGGCAGTAACAGTACGCAAAGCGAGCCAAGGGAAGGAAGCTGAGAAACGCAGGCAGTGGAAGGTGCTTGAGAAAACAGGCCTCTAAAAGAGGACAATTATGGACTTCATTTAAACAGTTGTCCTCCGAGACATACAACAGTTTCTTCAAAATAAAAAACAGAAGAGTAAGAGTAGTATGTATCACATGATGCTTGGCAAGACGGTAGAAAGGATTTAACTGAATGTACGAGATCCAAAGGGCTACAGCGAAAACTCCCAAAAAACAGAGCTTGGTAGTTGGCTTCAGCTAGTTGGCAGCGGACAGTGGAAAACTGAAAAAGAACGAACCAGGCCCAGGTCTCCTTTCATACTTACGTAGGGTACCCTCGGACGCCAAACTCCGAGCACAGTGGAGTGTCTGTAGTGCAGTCCACTTTAACAACATAGACCTGGGGGTTTTCCATGCTGTTGTACTTATCTCCCAGATCATTCCACGTTGGCTGGAGACGCTGGCAATGTCCACACCTGCAAGAGAATGAACAAAATATGTGCTTAGAGTTGCTCTGTTCAGAGGGGAATGAATCTATGGAAAAATCACACACAGAATGGTCAGAGATTTTGACAAATTTAAAAATGGTTAAGTTAGAAAACTTCCATACTCAAGCACGGTAAGTGACAGTGAATACTATCACGTATTGTAGGGCAACGCTGCAAACACTTCGTAGAAATTGTTAAGAGAAAGCCCACTGAGCACCCTCTGAGCATAGCCAGGCTATTAAGAAACGCACTCTGCATTTCCCAAGTGTCTGGAAAAAAATCCTGTGAGGCTGTCTAGCTTTCTTTATGCTCCAGCACTTCAAAATACGGGGTCTTTAAGCAGCAGGAACAAAGTTCATGGTTTCTAGTCTCTTTGTAAGGCCACCTGCGTGTCTGTGCATCACTGGAGCTGTGACTCATGAATCATGGAACACAACAGGCACTGGATTCTGAACAGTTTCTCAAAATTCCCCAACACTGCGTTTTGCCCCAGCAGCACACTGTAATATACATTGAATATGTATTACATATACATATTCTGCATATACACAGAATACTGGCCTAAGACACAGCTCCTGTAGCAGCAAATCCCTACAAGAAGAAAACAGCTATTATTCTTCTCGAGTTTTCCAGTAGTTCTAGTCATTACAGCAGTACCCTACTCCTGTAACTAACTACAATGACAAATGTTAAGGACTGGATTTCCATGTCTCTTTCATGGGTGTTTTGCCAATCCTTCAAGGCATCTAGAAATACATAACTGGATTAACTAGAAACATCTTTAACCTGGCAGAATGAAAGTTCTTTTTACCCTTGACATGACCTAGAAAGTCTACTTTTTACGCAACAATTGAAACAGCTTTAGGATGTGAGAGGAAGTTGCTTCTTACTCCCTTCACAGCTCACATGTAAAGCAATTTCACTAATATAACTGGCTTTGAGCCCACTTACAGAAAAGCTGCATGGATTCACAAAATCCTGTGTGTGCTGCTTTACCTCACGCTGACAGATCCGCGCTCCTCTAACAGCACCAGTGCTTCTCCCCTGGAAGACCAGATGGTGGGCTTCCTGGGCTATGAGAAGTTAGCAACGAACAGAGACATTTTTGGAGGCCACCAGTACGGCCAGAGTTCTGTAGCGAGCTCCACAGCAAGACGTGGTGCAAACCATCACCCATTTAAAAAAACAGGGCCTGTTGTGCCCTGGGGTAGACAGGTATAACGCTACAGACAGCACGGGACCAGTCCTCTGGACTAAAGGGTCCAGCCAAGACAAATTCCAATCAACAGAGTTCAACTCAACCACAACAAACTGGCAACCAAGCGTGCTTCTGCTTGATGGACTTCCAGTGCACATCGAGAAGATCTGTGACAGTCAAAATAAAGCAAACTCATACGAGATTCCTTTCAGCTGAGGAATCGAGAAACTTCCTTCCGCTGTAGGCACACAGCTGGTATGGCCCAAATCTTCAGAATATCTCGCGCCACTGAGAGGCCACCCTCTTCATGGTTCTGTCCTTTGTAAAGCATAGATACCACCAAGGACAACCTGGTGATCTTAGCCATCTGGTGGCAAATGACTTGGGGTGCTCTTGTCGTGCAGTAGCCCACAGTATCTGAAAGCAAAGCAGGGCCGCATTCGTACTGCTGCTACTAAAAAGGGTGGGAGCGAGGCCCGTGGCAATGTTTGTTTGAAGAATCCTGCAGAAAAGATGTCGGCCCCGTCTAATCCCACTCATTGTTAGCTTTCATTACCTAACATCAGAGGCATCTGTAACAATCTGAAAGAAAATTTGAACTGAAAGTTGCTTTTTTCGCTAGGCCTCTCCCTCACAACCACAGGGCGCGGTGCCAAAATGCATGCATCGATGAGAAGCATTAGGAGATCAGCACATTAGGATCACCTAGGAAAAGGGCAGGAAGTTCTAATTAAGACGCCAGGTCTGTCAGATCGCCGTCTGACCCCCTTGATGATAAAACTACTGCTTTTATCTGCCTCTCTCAAGCACTGGGACGTTCCCTCTTCCCTTCTCTTCCACTTCAACCTGAAACCTGGGCCTGCTGCTGCCCATCAGGAGCTCGGCATCCAGAGCAAGGGCCCTGGAGACGAGACCCAGAGACTTGAATGAGGCCAGCTGAGCGTGAGTAATGTTCAGAGAAGCCACAGCGAGTTTGGGAAACGACGCAGCTCCTTCACACTCGTGCTGGGCAGAGATCCTCAGCCCTCCCAAGGGCACCGAGTGGTCCAAGTCTGCAAGGCCAGAGCTCTGATGCACTCTGACGATGCGGAGCATGTGCTGGACTCCGCAACAGCCTGTTTGGCACAGGGTCTCCTACAAACTGTGAGACAAGACTAAAGTTCATCTGGCTTCAGGGATGTCTGTGAAGCAGTCTGTTGGTGATGGAGAAGGCACAGATATTGCCACCTGAAAACAGACCGGCCTGCAGAGGAAATTCTTTGACCTTTCTCTCAAGCAAAGGTCCTTCACCAGCACGTTGGGCTTCCTCCATTCTGTGATCTTCTGAGGGTGAAGGAAAACATCTGCTCTTTTTCCTGCTTTCGCTTAACGTCTTATGTGTCACAAACAGGTCGATGGCAGTAACAAAAGAAATGATGCAGTTCCTCACTTCTGAGAGGAAATCTTTGTCTAGCTTTGATTTCAAAGGGTGCCGTGACATGCGTGCCTCAATGGCATCACGTACCAACAGATTAGTTTAGAATCGAAATGCGTCTTTTGTGAAGACATCATTCCATTAACTTTATCTAAACTTAAGAAAACTTGGGGAAAAAAACCACCACGACAACAAAACTCCCAATAACACTACTGGGTATCAGCAAGTCAGAAGCAGATAAAAGAAGAGAGGGGTAGAGTCAAGAAAAAAGGCAAATATAAGCACCACTGGAAAGGTCCAGACACGAGAGAGGCACTCCTCCTGCCAGCTGCAATGTCCAGCTGTAAGGCCCTGTTCTCAGACTCAACTTTTCTTGCGCCGAACGTACCCAGTCTAGGACAGAAGCCCAGCAGATGTCTTGCCGACGTGAGAACTCCCCAGCTCTGCTAACGCTACCTGCTGCCTCAGGGACATCGCACTATCATTTACACTGCTTTTGCAGCAAACTTACACTTGCAATAGCAGTAGACACAACTTCTCCAAGCATGAATCTGCAAGGCCAGGGGCGCAGGGCGTATGACAGTCGGCAAACCCTAAATGTCGTCACTTCAACAAACCCCTTTTACTCGGTCTCTGTGCAGAACGACGAAAGCTGCGTCCTGGAGGGCCGGCAGGCTGCCGGCCACCCCCTGCGGGGGGCAGAGCCTCGGCTCACTCGCTCCGCTCCGCTCCGCTCCGCACCGCGCCAGCCCCGGCTGCCTGCTCCCCCCTCGGCGGAGCCACCGCTTCGGCTGCCGAGGC
>VXAV01006273.1:5823-44170 GCA_013399715.1 Alectura lathami
GATTTATCTTTTACCTATTTTCTGCCTTTACTGTTTTTCCACTCTATTAGACTTTGATTTACCTTGTCTGAGTAACATTAAACAACTTGGGTACAAAAGAACTTAAACAGCTTCAAAAGCCTGACTGAAATGGTAGTTAAATGCTACATGAAGTGATCCCGCGTCTTTAAACTTTGAAAGAAAATGACACAATTTTACTTTATTTTATTTTATTTTTTGTTAGTGGGGGCTGATGTAGGGGGGGTTGATTTGTACAGCAAGGATACTTGTCTACTGATGTCAGATATCACAGGTTTTCCTGTTGGGATTGATCTTTCCTCATTAAGAGCCTTGTTTCTAGAGCTATAGCACTGATGGAACAGAAGGCCGGCGATATTCTGCAAGATGTTCCTCATGCATCAGGCTTGCCCTGAGTTTGTAGCCGTGCTTAGATCCGAGAGGGTCACCGCCAGGGCTTGCCTTGTTAAAATTTTGCTCATTAACATTTATCTTATTGAATAGCTCTGAAAAGCAAATTTTTTTAAGCCCAAAAAGAAAAAACTAGCAAATTTTAGTATCAGATGAGGTCTGGTTGTATATTCACTTGAGCGGGGACTTATCGCTATGGTCTCCTAATATGAAAAAAATAATCAAAGAATATCTAAAAGTGCTGTAAGTAAAATCTACATCTGAGATTTATGAGATACATGAGGGTAAATTTTCATTGTGATGGACAAAGAGTTACAGACACAGCCTTCATTAATAACAACGTGCAGTGCTGAAAATATACCCTGTGTCTTTTTCATAAGGCTCGCTACAGAACAGTGCAGCCCCAGGAGACTGGTCACTCTTGGTTTATCTCGTTTTAGAGAGAATAAATTAAAGGATAACTCATGAATTCTGGACAGAAAGTAGGAGAGTTGAAGTGAATAATCTTAAAAATAATAGCTAAGAACTACGATAACCTGCTGTTGGTACAGGCTGAAAGGAAGGAAGTTTGTCTAGAAAGGAATGGGATTTTGTCGGGGAAGTTTAAAATGGATCTGAGGCTTGAGACGAATGCTGCACTGCCAACAGACAACTTCAGCCATGGGCCCAGAAGAGCCTGGGCAGCAACAGTGCTGGCCTGCTGCTCACAGCATCAGTTTGCTTCGGCTCCAGGTCTCCAAACAGGCTGGGAATTCAATAATAGTCCTGATACACCCCCTGCCAAAAGCCCTGGAAGGCTTTCCAATGGCTTGAAGATGCTCCCCACCAAGCCATGCCTCACCTGAGATGCTTACATTGAGTCCCAGTGACATAAACAGCCATTCCTCTGTTCACTAAGACCATGTTTTCCTATCCACATGCCTTTTTGCTCTCTTGCCAACCCACTTTGCAACTAACAGTGGTGGCATGTAATGGGCAGGTTCCTAGTCACGCTCAGCAGCCGCTGAGCTGGATGAAGCTGGAGCTGCGGGGATAGCCGTTGCAGCTGATCCTGCAGCAGGGAGCACAGCAATGCACATGCTCTACTCCTCCACTGTAGCAGGAGGCTGTGATGCTACATCGAGCCCAAGTTTTATTTAATGACCCGAAGCATGAGCCCATTGGTTTTCACTCTTGCTTCTTTTGGAGTAGTATTGGTTGTTTTTTTGCAAAGCCAGAGAACATTACTGGTCAATTGGAGGCAAAATCAATATAAAGGCAGAAGCTTCAGGTCAGGACCATCTTGTATCCTGTATGGATGTGTGGTGAGAGAGGGTGGGCCATTGTGCAGTAGCTAAATGGAATATAATAATAATGATGCTGCTTTGCTATTCCTTTTCCATCTGAGTTGCTTGAAGTTGGGCAGAAAAAAGGAAGGGGCAGCAGAGTGCCTACAAGCATAGGTATTATGTTGAACCAGGACTTTGGATCCTGCCACTCAGCTCACTACACTGATCTGCCGTCCCATCACCAACCAGCTCATATGTTTTGCAAATGCAGACAAAATCCTATAACACCTAACACTTCTCCCCTGCCTTCCCACCCTCTTTATACCCCCAAAGGTTCATGAGTGCTAGACTTTCTCTACAAGGCTGAGCTATTTCAGACTGGGAAGGGTAGGGTGCGGGCCAGTTGTGAATTGCCACCTTCCCTTAAGCTTCCCTTAAGAGCTGTGTCTTCCCTGACCTGAAGCAAGACCTCTCCACAGTGGTCTGGGAGGGTGCAAGGGAAATCAAAAGGATACAGCTCATCCTTGGGGAGCACACAGCCTTTGGGGCAGGAGGGGCAGGTTGTAAGTGGTGCTGTGGACAGGCTGACTGCATGGGGGATTAGCAAAGTGAGCCCTCACTCCCCTCCTGGTTTGTGAATTGCCACCATACTCCGTCTGCTGGGACAGGAAGAGTCCTACAACAAATGCTTTTCAGAGATGCCTGCTGCAAGAAAGGGCAGGAGTGCGAAACAATTGAACAAACTTCCCCAGTGCTGTTCTAAACTCAAGGGATGCTATCTGTTTGTCTTCAGAAAACTTCTTTCTTGGAAGCAAGTGGAGTTTGCTCTGATGTTTAGGTCTGAGACCAAATATCTTTGCTGTTTACCCAAAGCTGCCCGGTTGAATTTGTGAAGCAGGAGGCAGAAGTCAGATGACAAACAGCTTATGTTCAATGAGAAAGAGCAGAGAAAGTCCAGGGAGGGCAGAAAGTCAAGACAATGGACTAAGGGAATGGTGATTGCTGCATCAGTTTTCTGAATGGATGTAAGGGCAGCGAGACTGCTTTCATCAATGCCAGAGAAAAGGATGTTGAAGCAATTGACACACAATCTAATTCCCCTGAAAATCAAAGGAAAAATAGTTATTGACTCACAAAAACATTATCAACCCCTAAATCATGAAGGTTTCTCGCAGAGTATGAGTTCTGTTGGTTCACATAGTCTACTTTTCAACATGGAAAAATATTGACACTTGCCTATTATTTTAATCTACTAATCTTACATTTCTTCAAATTCTTCTTTTTGGGGGAGGAATTGATTAGCACTTTTAATTGCTTTACTTCTTTTAGAGATTATAACTTTAAAGTCTTATTCTTTTCCTATATTTATTTCATTTAAAATTCAGATGATATATCATCTTATTATTAATGACTTTTTACAGCTATTCTTTTAGATGGGCTCAATAGCATCCTTGATTTAATTCAGTACACCTCCATATAAAACAACAGTGTGTTTTACGTGCATTGCTTTATTTGAAAATGATGTACACGATAATATGTTTCTGTCTTCAGATTGTGTCTGATTTAGCTGACAAAAGATTGCAGCAGTCATTGTGGCCAGAAGCTATTGGAAAGCAGCCAGCATTAATAACAAAATAAATACAAAGCAGAAGCAAGCGATGACATATAACACAAGAACAGTGGGTTACACTTTTCTGCATGAAGTGGCATTGCATCATGCACATTACATATTTACCAATAAGGTAAAAAGGAGCCTCCAGGTTTGATCTTCTCACACTGCTAAAATGGTTCCATTCTAAAGGGAGCCTCTGCCCTCAGCACAGCCTGTCCTTGGAAAACAAACTGCTCACATGGAAGTCACTGTGGGTATAACAGAAGTTATGAGGAAAGACTGATATAACTAAAAGCCACCATGCAAATAAGATGGCTACAGAGGGAGAGAAGACCTACCCAACAGACACTGAATCCAAAGGTCTGCTATTTTGACTCTTTTCCTGCTGCTAGCCATTGAAATTTTTAAACTGAATAGCTTGATGCCTTTGGCCTTGATAGAGTCAAGGGCCATAGCTAAGGCTCAGCTCTGAAGAGATGAGAATGTTCAGATTTTCTCTTGGATGTTGAGAGCAGAGGAAATAGGCAGAGCAGCGACCAGGCTCACTCTCCCAGTCCCACTGAGCATTTTGCTGGGCACATTATAAAATTTTCTAGGGATGCTGTCATGAGGGAGAGGAAAATGGGATCCCACCAGCACAAGCCCTAGTGCTGCTGCATGACAGCAACACGTACCATCTACTTATATCAGTGCTTTGTCAACCCCAAAGGAGGACAGAAAAACTCTTGTGGTGAGGGCCTGGACATCTGCAGCCTCTGAAGCTGAAGTCAGCTACAAATGCAATGTAGCATGCTGCTGTGATTTAAGTCAGCTGCAACTTCTTCATGTCTTCGACTGCCAGAAGAAGCTTTGCTATAGTCTAGTCTCAGAAGATATGCATGGTTTCGCTCAGGTCTTTTTCTTCAAGGACAGGAGTTTATGTATTTTGCTCAAGATGAGAGACAAATGTGTTTCTTTCTGTTAAGGTGGCAGTACCAATTCCAGCAACTGCATAGCACCCACCACACCTGTTAGGAAGATCTTACCAATTGACTCCAGGGCTCTCCCACACACTAGCTTTGAAATGCTCCTCTGTGCTGGAGGGCACAGCTGTTTTCTCTGGGCTGCATTCGAACCAGCTTCTCTTCATTCAAATCTCTCTTTTTCCCTAATAACTGGATTCAGGGTGTGCTTCGAATGAGAGCAACATGCATCATCAGCATACTGTCCTTATTTGTGCCTGCAGCATTTCATGGTGTCTTCTAGAGGTTTAATGTTGATATGCAACAGATGTTGACTTGGTTGGAGTTGCTCAGTTTGGTAGCATAGTTTGGACCTATTCTTTACCTTAAGGATCAGCGCTTTGTTGAATTAATTGTTGGTAGCTTTTCATAAGTTTTCTGAATTGCTATAACCCATAGAATTAGGGATAGCCATTGCCACACAAACTTTGCAGCTGTTGGGTGCAGCAATTAAAGGTGGAAATGCAATAAATGAGGAGGCCAAGGAGACCAGAGGAGACAAAAAAAAACTAGGAGACAAAGTAGTTTCCCTAGTAAGATAAAGGCCAGCATCAGGATCACTATAAGGACAATCTGATCATTGCCCCTTGCTTTGAAAGAAAGGAATTTTAAAGAAGAGTTTGAAGAAGAACAATAGTTAGGTGTTTCTACTGGGGTTGTATACATATTATGGCAGCATGCAAACGACACAGAATGCGTTAAAAGAAAATGATAAGCCTAAGAAGTGATTAAAATGGACACTGCTGAAAGAGGAAAGGGAAAGATGGGCAGCATAGTAGCATATCTAGTTTGCTTTGGACAGTAAAGTTGTCAATGAGTAGCCCTCAGGTACTGCTTTTCCTCTCATCACCACAATATGCTATCAAATTATTACAAATTTCCCTTCATTTGAACCACATAAGGAATTTCATTTATCTTAAGGAAACCTTTCTTTCAAACTGTTCTGCCCACTTGTTGAACCACTCTGAAACTTAGAGTTGTTTCCCATATTTTCCCTTACCTGCAATTCACACTCTATATGCCTATTTCTTCTTAGATCTCTCTAAAAGTTGAACACATTCTCAGCTCCAACACTTTTTACCTCAGAAAGGTTTCCTTCCATCCTCTCCCTGCTGTCTTGATCATTCTGTGTCCTTCAGATAACCCGATAGATTCATTATGGCATGTGTCAGTGATCAGTCAAATCAGCTGCTGTGGGAACATCACTGGAACGTCAGATCTCTCCGAGTGAGTTTCAATTGCAAGTGCCATTGCTGAAAGACCTACAATTCTTATGCACTGGTTCACCCTGAGGATGCTGGGCTGTGCCACTTCCAGTGATGACTTCTTTCCTGAGCCTCCAGCCATGCTGGGCCAGACAAATGGCCTGGTATCGAAAATAGCAGGGAAAATAATTCTTCACAATCTTCTCACCCATGGATACACTGTTGCTCTCTCAAATGAAATGCAAGGATCTCTAATGACATCCGAGCTGAAGTCAGAAGGCTTTGTCATCTCATTCTCAATAAGTTATCACTTACAATGTGTGGCAGGACCAGGAGTGTCAGAGAAGAAATGACTCGGTTGCTCCACAAATGTGAGGTATGAGAGATGGATACCTTTCAGAGGGTAGCTCTTTCCAGTTTTAGCACATACTTCACAATGGGCACAATAATCTTCTGGAAATTTTTATTATGTGTGTTCCTTGTGTTGTACATCTCAAGCAGTTCTCTAATTGCTCATTCTTCTACTGACTGAAGAGATGAACAGACTTATCAAACCATGAAGGCACTACGGTCTGGTCTGTCACTTTGACTGCACAGCCATACATACAGCTAGTATGTGTAGGACTAGAAACCTCAGACACACAAATACTTAAGGCACCCATCAGAAGCATTTTTTTTTTCTGTATCAATTGAGCAAAGTGCCGCAACTTTGCAGTCGTAATGAAGGATGATAGAGCTACTCCTTTATTCATCTCCGGAGTCAGACTTTCAACAGGCAAATAGTCTCTCACAAAAGTTTTCAGACAAAAATATTATTTTTTGTCTGCAAGTTCTCTGCAGAAAACAAGAATTTTCTAGAGTGAGGATTACATCCTTGCAATATATCACTTGAATTTTTTTTTCTGGTACTGCCATGAAATCGCAGTCAATAATGCAACCTTACTGTGTCAGCTTTTGGCAAAGGCAGGGGCAAGTACTGGTCCCTTCCCCAAAGGGCTTCAGATGTGATGTGATAAAACAAGGCGGGGATTGCAATGGAGTGTTGCATAGCTCTCTTTTTTCTTCTCCAGGTTCTTTTAATGTCCTCATCATCACATAACCAAAGCACTTTTCAGCAGGACTGTAATCAACAGCTGATGGACACATTTACATCACAGATAGCTTATTCTTCCTATCAGATGTGCCTGAATTTCAGAGAGGAATGTGAAATTTGTGATAGATCTAAATTCCTCATGGAGATTGTGAAGAAACTCTCAAGAAAGCTGAGTTTAATTCACTGGCAAACAGTGAACAGCTCCATTTCCACTTAAACAACAAAACTACCATCCTGGCGCATAAGTGCACTACAGACATAAGGGCCAAGCAGTGAAGAGGCCAGAGGACATTTAAACGTGCTGTCATTAGAAGGCAATTACCTACATTTAATGAGCTGAGAGGACAGCATAACAGCTATTAAACCACTCTTTTTTCAAGGTCAAATTTGTCAGTATAGAGCCTGCTCTAAACACCCACCCATCTATCCATCCATCCATCTCCAAGAAAACACAAAAATAGTGTCTGCAGTGAACATTATGTTTGGCTAAATTCAAAGTAAACTCTCATGACCACTTTCTGCATATTTTCAGTGCTCTGTGCCTGATGTTCTGTTTGCCTGTATATTCCCTTCCCTTACTGAAAGGTCAGCAAAAGCGCAGCCAGCGAGTTTCTCCCCTCCTCACCCCCATCCTCATGGGAGTAGTTCCAGGCCAAGGAAGAAGTGGGTTCTCCCGCTCTTCCTGCAGCTGTTTGTGCTCCTAAGCGTAGGGAGATGCTCCTTCCCCTGACATGAAAGAGACGTGTCTGTCTCCATTGTCTTACAAGATAGAATTACAGAGACTAAAAAGGCAAGGGTGTCACAAAAGGAGATGGTGAGAAACTGGGCTAAAGGCAAAAGCGAGCTCTTTAAGAGCAGCAGATATAGTCCATACACCTCTCTCAATTCTACTTCCCTTGTCACTTTTGACAAAGTATGCATTGTTTTAGCATCAGCTACTTCACAACACTAATGTGGTTGCTCTGACTCATCTCCATACTCCCTGCTCTCAGCCATCCTGCCACATCTGAATTGGGCAGGACACTAAATATTGCCTTTACAGCGGGATTTTGTGTTTGTATGTGTGTGTCTGTTTTGTGTGTTTGGGGGGTTTGGGTTTTTGTTATTGTTTTGGTTTCTGGGGTGATGATAAGCTGGAGTGGAAAGATCAATTATTCCTTTAGTCAAGGTTTTTATCCAAGAGTTCATTTAACCTGGCTCAAGTGTTGCTGACTCAGAGGAATTAAGCTGGAAGACAGCCAAGGCCCGAAGAGAAAGTTAAGACACAATGAAGTTAACAGGCTCCCATTGGCTGCTATTGTTAGAATTAGCCTTAAAAACAAAAACAAATGCACATGCAAGTCTGGTTTCCTGTGTGGTAAGCTGAGTGCTTTACAGAGGCTTCCATTATGTCATGATTCATTATTTCCTCCTCTCAGCCTAAATGGAGCCTGAAAGTAGAATTAATCGCAATAGGATCTTCATTAAAAGGGCTCTTCTGAAAAGGAGAGGATTGTGTCTTCTGGGGGAGTGTCCTCAGTTCAGTACTCTTTGTTTATTTATGGAGTTCTGTACCTGCACATAGCCCTTTAAAACATCTCCCTTTTGACAAAGTCTGATAATAACAGTGATAATGTAGTCCAGTCATAATTAAAAGGATTTTGTAGGAACAGTGGCAATAAAGTAGGTGAAGTTTATGTTTCTACAGATGTTTAAAGCAGCTCTGTAAAACTCAGCTAAGAAGTAGATCACTGCTATAAACGATACACGGAGCTCAAAATTATTTAGAGAGTTTTACCTTCTCTATTAAATTCTTCTTTCCATAGGGAATGAGACATGATCTCTGCATCCGGGAGGGCTACAGTCTACATGTAATAACATTTAGGCCTTGCCTTGTAAGTCAAAGATACTGCACTCCCTACTAGTGCTCTAGACCACATGGAGCACTGTCTGGGAACGATTCATACCCAGTTCTGCTTCCACTTAGGGCTCAGACCCTAGGGTGGGAGCCTCATCTGATCAGCAGAATTGTCAGTTGCTTCCAGTTTGGAAATTCTGCAGTCAGAAGTGGGGGGCTGTGCCTGAAATCAACAGGACATGGCACTGCCACCTCAGAGGTGTCCCTTGTTTTCCCCTGCAGCCAGTCGACAGTCACTCTGTTGATTAGCACGGTCTGTATGCTGCACGAGCCCAAGTGCCGTGCCCCCAATTAGCCTTTCGCCAATTATAAAGGAGTGAATGCTTCTAAATACATTTGTTTCAAAAGCCCATCTCGGAAGAGTGCCTTTCTGTATTTTACATCTCAGAATCCAAATTTCCCAATTCCCCGCTGCAGTTTCCCTAAAACATTTGCAAACTTTTCCCTTCTCTTTAAAGAGAGTTGTCATTTAATCACAATGCACTTTTCTTCAATGTTGTATGTCTCAGACAAGCCCATGTTATGAAGCACTGCTGGCTTAGTACGGTAAATAAAGCAAGGTTTGGTGGCTTTTGTCCCACCAGTCATCAACCCACCTTTCAGTCCCACTCAAGCAGTTTTAAGTGAACTAAAGGATACAGAAGATTATCTTGCAAGACATTTGGCCAGCACTGCTTTCTTTTGGAAAATTAGTTGTGCTTGTTGGATGTGCCAGTCCCCTGCTCTAGGACCCATCTCTGCAAGGAAATCTTTTAATTACCTCTTCCCCCCAAATGACAGCTTTCACCACTGGAGTTGAGTTCTTGGACATTAGCAATTGAATAGGAAGCCTTCATACTGTATATCATTTTAATCTTTCATGTTTAAGTAAGCCAGATGGCTTATTATTACAAGCTCTGTTTCAAAAAGGCACAAACTTTCTATCAGAGGATTTGTAAGATGATAGTAAAAAAGGGAGATTTTGCATCACACAAAATAGCCTGAATTTTAATTGCACATCATAGTTTGGCAGCAATTTTCCCGTAATTACCATTCCTGCTAAATGAATAGGTGGATTAAATGGATAACTAAAATGGCATTGAAACTTCCTAGAATGGAGATTTATCCTCTAATGTATGGAATAGCTAAGTAAAGTTGTCAGTTTCTTGGGTGTAATTCACGCAGTTTTAATGTTTCTCCCCAGCAGAGGATCTTCTTTACAAGCAGTAAAACCTTGGCTGTTATTGGTGGGGCTTTTTGCTGTCGGTGTTTTATCCCAGCGTTTCAGATATGTCAGACGTCATTTAGAGTGTTTCACACAGAAGCTTTTGATCGATGAAGTTGAAAAATAAAAGATGCTTTCGTTTGGGTCTTGGCTGAGTTCCTTCCAGACACGTAAGAATATTGTTCCTGCTCTTCCTCCTGGGGGTGTAATCCCACAGTCATTTATCCTTGTAACATAGCTCTTGTATGCAGTCACGTACGTAGCCATGAAAAAGCCAAAAAGGACAGCTCAGATGAGTTATGCTCCTCCCGCGCGTGAATAATGGTAACACGGAAGCCTGTGCACTTTAAACACATGCAGAAACACTGTTGCCACATCAAGTGAGGAGCAATTAAATCATTATTGAGACCATTGAGATGACAGAATATATTCTTGCTCAAATGCATATGGATGTTTTTTAAAGCCATGTGCATTGGAAAGACAAAATACAACCTAAAATATGAATTCATGGAACCATACTAAATCTATTAGTCCTAGCCAAATATCATGTGAAGAATAATAAAAGCTGCTATTATTCGGCTGGTTTAACCTCTCCGTAACAATGTCTGTGATCCATCCTGCATCCTTTGAACTCAAGGACAAAATTCTCTTACCTTGATCTCTCTTATACAAGACCAGTGTTATGCCATTCAGGCAATACTTAGATGCCCTAAGGTCTGTTTAAATATTATTTACATCTTCTGTATGACTTGTTGCCACTGCCAAAGTAGGGTAAAGGGCATTACTTGTCAAACAGAATCAGGCCATTTGACAGAACGGCTGTCATTGGCTGTCACTGAATTTGTGATACACAATATGTAGAGCCAGGTATGACAGCACTATTGAGCTGTCGGTCTGAGGCATTAAGTTCTTCTTTCACTGAGAAGATGTGACAGAGCTGATACATTTGCACAAATGAAGTTTGTATCTTAATCATGACATCCTATAGTTAGTTGGGTGGCATTCATCCCACTTAATTTTATCTGTTACAATGCTCGACTAAATCAGCTGTGTGGACAGCCACTGCAGGCAGCAGAGGGATTCGTAGGTTGTAGACATCATTTTTAGGATATGATGAACTGTTTTGGGGTGCACACTGAATGTAGAGGCTGCCTAGATGACTGCCTCAGGTAGCCAAAATGGGAAGGAAAGTCAGATACCCTGCATATCAGGTGAAGATTTTAGATCTCCAGAGGAGGCAGAGTTTTGTACTACTCCTGTGACTAACTACAACCAGCTCATAAAGAAATTCATATACTTTCT
Source organism: Alectura lathami (assembly GCA_013399715.1). Taxonomy (NCBI): domain Eukaryota; kingdom Metazoa; phylum Chordata; class Aves; order Galliformes; family Megapodiidae; genus Alectura; species Alectura lathami. The sequence continues at coordinate 16,814 of VXAV01006273.1, forward strand.
GCTGAAAGTCAGCAAAAAGGGTAATCATCCCTCATTTTCTGTAAAATAATAGACATGTTACTTGTGCTATCTGAGCAGCTGCCACTCAGCATCTCTGTTTCACTTGAGGGAAAAGGGGAGTTAGCAGGAAACACCAGGCTCTCCTGAGAGAGCAAAGATTTTAGCACGGCTTCCCAAAGACTCAGGGTTGCTTGCAGATTTGGCAGAGCAGGAGATAGATAGCAGCCTTGGAGACACTGTGTTGTTCTCAGTGTCACAGATGCTGGTAGCTGCCAGGGGACAGATGACAATGTCCAAGAGCCAGGCTGCAAGGGAGTTTCAGCAGCACAGTGGTATGTGTGACCAGCAGGACATCCAGCACAGAGCAGGGACCTGCCTCACCCACCTGGGATATATGGGGCTTGCATGGAGCTGAGGAAATTCCACACAAGGCTGGGAGTCTGTCTGTGCCCCGAAGCAAACCATCACCCTCTCCTACTGTCAATATCGCTCAGCAATGCCTCGACAAAGGCTTGCTCTGGATAATCCCATGCTGCAAAGAAACAAGTCCAGGATAGGCATTGCAATACCTAAGGCATTGCCAAATAAATAAGTAAAACTAGCTGCGTTCCTTTATTTTATGTCAGGCAGTTCATAAAGACATTTAAAATACTGGCTATACTTTTCTTTTTTTTTCTTCCAATTCCAAGCAGCTCTTAATATAACACATCCTATCCAACATTAACAGCTTGCCTGCGCCACTAATTTAAGACGATGGTTGTAGTTTATCAGGTTGGGTTATAGCTTTCTAAGGGCTCCTTTTGCTCAAAAAAATAACTGATCACAGAAGTGGCTTAAACAGCCAAAATCTTAAGGCAAATGTTAGCAAGCCATCCAAAAAGTGAAAGAAAAACCTTTTATGAATGTGCTTGAAATTACTTAGTTAATTCTCTCAGCTACCCAAGCCGTATTGTCTTAAGAGGCTTAACTGGTCCTGAGGTCCATTATCCGCATTAACAAAGAGTTTGTATCGCTCCTGGAGGCAGCACTTCCCTGGCGCAATACGGCACTGTAAAGTGAAGCTGTGACTTCACCTCTGGGAACAATGACACTACCACAGACTTCAGCTCCAGCTCTCTGCTGTTCCCAGACAGAAGCGCCGGGTTTAACACAATCGTGTCATTGAGGAGGCAAAGCTCTGTGAAGCTAACAAATCTGAGAGCCGCCACTTGCCGCTGCTATCTAGCACCGTCACGCAAAAAAAAAGTGGTGCTGCACATCAGCTGCTGCATTGCCTGGTCGTGCTGCCCAGGTGACAAGAGTGCTGCACACACCTGGACTTGCTGCTGTTGTGAAGAAGCTGGGGATGATATTTTTTGTGGTCTTCCTTTCAGAAAGCATTAAGATCATCATCTAAAATACTCGTCATCAACCCTGACTCAGCACAAGAAACTATCAGGCACTTACCATGCAAGCCTCAGTGGAAAAAAAATACATATATCTGCAAAATAAAAACTCAAATCTCACCTCTTTTTTTGAAACTCAAAATATGCTGCTCTGCATTTGTTTGAAGGACAAGGGATTAAGTCTGTACATGCATTATGGGCCATTTGGAAAGTGATGCTGTTAATGAGCGTAATTCTTCTGCTGTGGGTGTAGTTATGCCAGAGGTAACCCTGCTATGTTGTGCTGCTGAAAATTCAGTACGTTCCTCAAAGGAGCAGAACAATTAGAATTTGAGCCTTTTAGGGGCTATAAATATATATGGTTTGCAAGTATGAGAGTCCACAATTCCTTGAAAATACCTATTAAAATAGTTTCATTCAAACCAACTAAATATTCCCCTGCTGCATCTGCAGTCCAAAAATCCATCTGTCCAAGTGTTTTAAGCTGCCAGCCGTCACGAGGCTCTCTGAATGCCATCCACACAAAATCTATAGTAATTGCAACCCTCTGTCAGTGCACGGGGACCAGGAAGTGAAATTAACTGGTGGTGACCAGAAACAAAATGAAGTTCACCAACCTGTAATATTTTCATCATCCAATTAGAAAGAAATGAAATTGCAAATGTGTGGCATGCAGTGAGAAATAACTAAATGTGATTTCTTTTTAATTGTTTCACTTCTAATAATCTAAGATATTGGCAGTGGTCTAGGTGAAGGAACGTGAGGAGTTTCACTTCTTTTAAGTATACACATTCTCTTTAATAAAAAATAATTCAATTTTTACCTTTAAAGCCACCTACATCCAACCCTTCCCACATGTGTCAGTGGAATGCAAATGGGAACACAAGGCAGCACTCTCTCTTAAATGCAATAATTATCGTTCCACCTGACTGCAAGGAAGAGAACAGGTTGTTGTAACAGATTACCTGCACGGAGCGCTTGCCTAACCTGTTACAAAGCTGGAATTATGTGCCAAGCAATCTGCGTGCATCCGCATTTTCCACTCAGCCTCAGAGAAAAAAAAAATCTCCATGCAGAGTGGATTGCGAACAAACCTGACAAAAAGGCTCCGATAGATCACACGATTTTGACAGCACCGCTGCCAGGATCTAGGAAGCTGGGGAGGCAGAGCCAGAGCCCGGCTGCTGCTCCTGGTGCCCAGCAGAGTGTGGCAAATGTGGCCATCCCCTCCAGCCAGACAGTGCGGCGGGCAGGGCGTGACAGAGCCCTGCAGTGTGGCCGGTGTGCCCCTTGTGAGCAGGGCACGAAACGAGAGCCAGCCCCCGGTGCGTGTGTCACCGTGCGGCCCCGCTCGGAGCGGCAGTGCCTGACAGCAGGATGAATGCTGGCTGTGGAAAGCGGTGCGGCCTGGCCTATTAGGGGACAAGTTAAATAAATCTCCGAAAGGCGCGCTGCTGAAGTTACTTTTTCAGCAACCAACTTTTGTGGAAATCCCACAGCAAGCCCCATTTGTCTTGATAATGCGGAGTATCTACAGCTGAAAGCAGTTTAACAACTGCAAAACAACTGGTTGCTGAAGGATAAAAAAAAAAAAAAAAAAAAAAAGGTAATAAAAATAAAGGAGACTGTAGGGAACAGAAATCATTTTCAAACATTGTAATAGTTAAACCATTTTAACCTTACATCCATTACTTGCAAACAAATGTGACATTATGAATCAACTGCAGTTATGTTGTTAATAGACTTTATTAATACCAAGGAAAAATAATATACAGAGTATCCTCAATGGATGTATAACTACCCTCTCAAATGGAGTTTCCTGATATTTTAAATGAATGGTGGGGTTTATTTTGGCAGCGGTATCACATAACTAATGTTTCGTATTACGCACAAAAATGATTTTGGTGCCATTTTTGAAATGAAATGTTTCATTTCAATAAAAGCTTGTAATTGTAACATTTAAATGCTATCATTAATAGCAAAAAGAAAGTTCTCCCAGCAACATTAAAGAGTGAACTTCCCTGCTCTTTCCCCTATTACAGCCAATGTCTTTTTATTGTCTGTTTTCATCTCCATTTTACTTTATCTGCCAAACTACTTTGCATTTCAAGACATTTCCACTCACCTTGAGTTCTTGGTTCAAAAAGAAACAATAAAGTTTAATCTTTTCACTTGACAATGATGTATGGGTCTGCTGAAAAACACTTTTCAGGTATTATCATTAAAAAGTCTCTCTTTTTTTAGTTTCTTTCCGACTCCTGGTACAGAGGGAAATACAAGATGTCACCCATGTGAGGGCTTTTATCAAAGCTCCTAATAATACCACTTAATTAGAAACCAAAGCCTGCTAATATTCTTTCTGAGAGCACCTCAGAAAAGTCTTTCCCTAGCTTTAGTCATTCTTCTTCAGCTAAACATTATCTAATGACTTTATTAGTGATTTCAAAGGCTAGCGAGGGCTACCACTCTGCTCTTTTCTTTCCAGATTACATCTTGCTGGTCGGGGAATTTGCTGAGCTCTACCATTGAGCAACTGGTTTGAATTAGGATTTTTTTCCCCCTCTCTTGCAGTTAGCTACTTATTAGCATTTGTCAAAACAAAGGGAAAATGCAGCCTCTGAATGTTTAATATTGTTCAGCGTTCTCTGAGAAACGCAATGAGACAATGAAAATACAGCAATTGTTCCCCACACTGGAACGCACAGCCCCGCCGAAACCCCGCCGGGCTTACCGGGAGTAAATGCCTTAACTTAATCAGGCTGATCACATAACTGCGCTAGAGTTATTTAACTTTTTTTGGTATTTTCATAAAAGCCTTGGAAAGAATTTTTAAAATGCATGATTCGTTATGCAGGAGCCATTCATGAGCCCGCCAGCCAATGCAAACAGACTGCCTCACCAAATAAATGAAAACTGCCTGCCTGATAATAAAAAGGTTTGGGTGGTATTTTTTTTTTTCCTCCAAAAACTAGTGCTTAAATATATAATGTTACCAATTCTATTTCCAGGTATTTACCAAATCTGGGGGCATCTATTAACAAGGGGGAAGATGTCTTTTCCACTGAAGGCTCTCAAATTTACATGCAGCTATACCAAACTAAAATACTCAAAGGATGGGAGCTTGGTTTCCAAAGTGGATTAATTTCCTTAAGAACATAAAGCTGATTGCACTCGTTTGGCTGCTTATGCTAAAAGCTGCTGTTTCACCCCAGACAGAGAGGCTGAAAGAGGCACTGTGGACGAAGCCATGTTGATTACATAAAGAAGCAGATTTTGCGCTTACAGCCCCTCGAGTATGGGCCGTGAATTTATCATTTCAGCTGAATGGTACATTCCATTCCACACAAAGCTGGAGCTAAACTCCCTCTCTCTCACTCATTCACTATTCAGAAACACTTAAGAAATTATTACCACATGTCCAGGAGTCACTCATGATGATGACCACTAATGCCATTCCCCTTGTTACAGTATTAACTCAAAATATACCACTGTTGTCTTTGATTAGCACAAGCAAAGCTAAGAACAAAGACATACCACTGACATAATGACAGTTTTATGGCTCCCGTCTGAAAAAAACTCTGCTCATTAGCATTCAAAATATAAAACACTCTCTTCAATACTTCAGCGCAAAACGACGTAATCTTCTTTTTGCTGAGAAACCTCAAAACCACTGACAAGTTACTTATTTCCTGCAACACACATCTGGGGGACCTGCTAAATATGGAAAGGAAAATACCAGGTAATCTGGGCCAAACAAATATTCCTTCGCAGTCCCTTCCTGCAGCCTCAGGACGAATCCTTCCTCTGGCCCAGTCCCCCTGCAGCAGCCATCCCAGGAACGCTCCAGCAGCAAAGTGACTGCAGGTGTGGCAGGAACCAGCCCTCTGCAAGCTCTCTGGGCCCATGTGCAGGCAGAAGGGCCCACTGGCTTCCTCCTGATGCATGTTACAAAACAGCACACATGAAGTTAACTTTGGTGACGCCTTCCCCTCCTCCCTCCACCTCTGGAAGAAGCCTGACAGATTTCCCACCGGGTCCCTCTGAAGTCCAAATCAATAACCTATTTATAAAATGCTTCCTCTAAGCATGACAGAAGCAGCTATTTATTTGCTCTTCAGTGTTTAAGCTAATGAGGTATGAGCACATCTGCAATAACTAAAAATAACACGCACCTCATTGATATTAATGAACTGACTGGACTCCCATCCAGAGATATTTTCTTCCCTCTTTATTCCTTTGCTCAGGGAGGAGATGGACCAGAGGGGTGGGAAGCTCGGGTTACAGAGCTGAGGGCCCGTAGCCAAGAGCTCTCCATCTCTGGTCCCCACATGTTGCTTTCCAGGGAGCCCTATCTCCTCACTGCCACACGCAGAGATGTCCCACAGTCATCCCAGGGAGCTATGTGCATGCAACAGCAAAGTTCAGCGGGGCTTGGAGCCTGCTAGTGAAAACATCAGCACGAATGTAGCACCATCGATCTTCAGTGCCACAGTGGTTCATCACATAGCCCACACGGGGTTTGTTTTGCAAACACATTGAGTTGCATGTAGAAATAAACAGGGAGAGGGCAGCCACCACCATGTTCCCTACAGCTAATGCCAATAAGAAGTAAGCCACATTTTGCACTTGCCTGGGCTCACAGTTTGGAGATGTACCGTGTGTGAAATCTCTGCAGGGGAAACTGCCTAATGCTTGAATAGGGCAACCTTACATGTGGCCTCTCCTGCCAATTAGCTGCCAGCAGATAAAATCACTCCTGTCCCCGAAGTGAGACAGAATATCTTCCCATCTCTTGTGTGCTCTGCCTTCAAAGCGAAGTAAGCCTGCAGAAAGCGCACTGACTTTTATTCTCGGAGAGCAATACATGAAAAACCTCCTCTGTGGATGAGTTTGTAGGGGTGGGATGCTGGAAGATGGCTGGTGAGGGGGCCTGGCAGTGCTGGTAGCTGTTGGGCAAGCACATGGTGCAGAAGCCCCAGACTGCGTGATGCAAAGCATGGAATGCCAAATTCCTCCAGCAGTTAGATCTATCTGCCTTAGGTCTTGCCATGAGACCAGAATCAGCAGGGCTCCCCAGAACGCCTTCAGCGCTCTGATGGCATCAGCCACCCTTTGTAGCACGGACCTCTTTGGGCAGCTCAGGGCAGCCCCGGGATGGAAACTGGGAAGCATCCACAGGGAAGCAAGAAAGTGCTGGGCTTCCCCAGGGCATCAGGCAAGCAGGCAGCACCCCAGCAGCCTGCAGAGCAGCAGAGGTGCCTCTGCCCTCTGAGGCACCTTTCCAGTCTCAGTAGGTCACGGGCTGTTCTGGCAGACAGGCTGCCCACAGCTGTCGGCTCTTCTTTTCAGCATGGCAAGGGTGAGCTCCACTTCAACATGTTTCTGTGAGAGTTTTTTTAAATTACATTCTGCTTATGAATAAAACCAGTGAGGAGTCCGCAGTCAGAGGAATCAATAATCTAATTAGTAATTAGTGCTAATTAGAGATTTATTAGTTCAAGCTACTCATAAATGTTCAAGTAATGCAAAGCCACTCATGAGAATACCAATGCAGCATTTAGTTAAAACAAAATACCATGTGCACTGCTCCCCAGGATTTGAGCTTTCATTACCACAGGCTCCAATCTTTCTTCCAAACAGAAAAGACACTAATGAATGGTATACAGATTGTGTGTGAGATGAACATCAGTTTTTATTCAGCAAGATGAGAGAGACTTAAACCAGAATTAAAGATAAATTACATGCAAGGGATCAAGTTTTGCTCTCATTTACACTGATGTAAATCTGGAGTTGCTCTGTTAACTTCAGTTGTGTTGATTTCAGTGATTGCATATTTATATTAATGATACCGAGCAAATACTAAAAGCAGTGGGGAAAAAAAAAGACCCGCATTTCTTCCTTTGCAGACTCATCTGCAGCCAGGGGTTTTGGAGAAATTAATTACTGAAATTTTGTAGTTGAAATGTTTGCATATGTCAGCTGTAAGGAGTCCAAAAACTGGGTTTCAAATGTACAGAGCCACTTAACAGTGTTCCAGTGCAGTGTACAAATATATTATCTTATATGTCCAATTTTGCTAGAAAATGGTACAATTTGAGACACCCAGACTCATCTGTACCTGGTATTATTGGAGTGTATGGGGAGGCAGTGATGATGGTTCTTTGAAAGCCAGCCCCTGAGAAAACACCACCAACAACAAAAAAGACAAACAAAGGAAATGTGGTTAGAAATGAGACATATGAAAATAAATCAGTATCCAAAAATAAACAAACAAACAAAAAAACAACTGAGCAGGAAGATAATCAGGAAGATAAAGCCCGAGAAGCTAAACCAGTGAAGACTTCCATCATATCAAGAAGCAGACCATCCTCCCATGTAGTCTCCATCTCCTCTGAGGCAGAGGCAGTGGAGAAACTCCCCGAAAGGCCAGATCTGACCCTCAGGGCACGGGGATGACCCAGGTTTTTGCAGAGCGAAAAAATACCTAATGACAAAGACAGGCAGCTTGCAGCATGGCCAACATTTTTCCGTGTGAGTGAAGTGGCTAGAAACTTTAGAAATCCCTGCTAGATCTGCCTCCTGAGGCTAGGAGATATCTTTAAGACCCTCTCCCATGTGAGTAGCAGCTGTGCATGAAACATCAGCAAATGTTTTGGGGCTCATCCACGGTGGGCAGATCTTGCTTTGGAAATAATACAAGTTGGTGTCCTTATGAACACTCGGAGAGAGTAAATCTGTTGCCACTAGTATTCCAGCTTGCAGCTCTGCTTAGTTCATTAATCTCAACACAGAACTGTGCACAATATTCGGGATGCATAGCTTTTAGCAATCTGCTTTTTTATGCTCTGATCTACTCTTGTGCTTAGATACCACAGCAATGGGCTACTTAAATAGAATAGCTAGAATTCTTTGTTCTTTTGAATCCCTTCTCCATATATAATGCAATTAAGTGTGTTGTTAAGGCAGTCCAGATGGGCGCTGTGTTATCCTCTGATATACCCAAATATCAAAATGTTAATGATTGTATAATGTTTCATTTAGTTTGTTTTTCCCCTCAATTTCATACTAACAGCAGATTTTGAAGATAAAAACACCAAAAGGGAAAAAAAAAAAAAAAAAAAAAAAAAAAAAAAAAAAAAAAAAAAAAAAAAAAAAAAAAAGAAAAAAAAAAAGAAATCTTACCTACAGAAGTTACAGTTATAGGAAGATGTGATCAAAATACAGCTAAGTAAATAGAAGCTTAGCTTATATCTGCCTCCTTTTCTGGCCAGTCCACAGGAGACATGAGCTTTACTGTTCCCAGGTCCATGGGCAAGAATATTGCCTAAAGCTGTGGAGGGTTTTCACTTCCAAAAGAGGAGAATGCAAACTCATTAGGCAAATGTTGGCTGGATTCATTGTCTTCTGCATTCATGTACCTGAGGAAGGAATTTGGCATCCTATATCTAACTGGATGAAAATTGTTCTTTTCCTGAAAGTTCATTTTACTCACAAGTGAACTGAGTACTTGATATCCTTATGAATTTTAATTATTTTTATTACGGAAATGAGGTCTGATTTGTGGTAGGAGACAGTTCTTGCTTCAAAGCCCATACAATCTAAATATTTGAGACAGGAGGAATCACAAAATGATGGCTGAACTACAGTTAGGGCTTGACCCAGTGTTGAAGTTCAATTTCCTATTTCTCCCCATGTTTGACGAAGTCACTTTGGATGTGATTCAGCTCAAATACCTGGGTTTAGCAATTCAGCTCCCATTAAAGCAGGCACCCATCTTAGATCAGCTGATTGGCCGTGCAGGCTCCGCTGACAGCACCAACAGGAACTCCATCAGGCAATTTCCAGGACAGGGAAATGCAAGTGCCAGCCAGAAGTGGCGCGCCCCAGTGTCCCAGTGCTGTGGGAGCCACAGTCACCCCCTGGTGCACCCATCAAAGTCTGTGAGCATATCCAAGAGGGGGATAATTCAGAGCAGGAACCTGATTTAAGAGGGTTGAATCACCTGCTGGAGGTCCTTAGCTCTCTACACTGCATTTACAGAGAGGCAGATAAGCCAGATCCCTCAAATCAGGTGGTGTCAATACTTCCTGAAGGACAGATTTCACATTTTTATCCTGCCAGTGCAGTGTGCTGTCATTGACTTACAGGAAATTTAGGAATATTCCTGTCTTCACTTACTTTACCTATGTTGCACCGCAACAGGAGAGCTCCAGAGGTGACCTTCTCCCCCTGAAGGATAAAACCAAGATAAATTTAAGTCTTTATTGTTCCCTGACTTACGTCATGAAGCAGTGCACAACCCTCCTTGAAAGAGCATCAAAATCAGCACCACAATTGTTTTTTTTTTCTTTGCTGACTGAATGACAGGCAGTTGCAGAAGGAAGAAGAGGGTTGCTGAACACCCCTGAACCAGAGAGGGCTGCACTCCCAGATCCCAGCCCACCTCCCCGCCTCTGGGTTTCACTTCAACCGTAGTTGTCACAAGGAGATGAAGCAAGGCTGACTTTGCTTCTCCTCATCAAACCCACCTTGACCTGAGACACTCACAAGGCTCAGGGAAAGAATCAGGAAGTGGCTCTGCCAGGAGCCCTGCATCCTGCCTATCTCATGTATCCCATGTATCCCACTTTACAGCCCAGTGGGTGCCACTACTCCAGACCCATCCCACTCCCAAACCGCAAACCAGCTCTTTGATGGCTTTCATAGACAAAAATCACTCGGCGTATGGCAGGCTCATCTGGCTGTCCATCCATTCCACCACTGCCCTGCTGGAGATATCTGCCAGCCTGCCCAGCTGCTTTTGCTCTCTCTCCCAGCTGGATCCCTGCAGCCCAGGCAATGCAAATCCATTGCCAGTGCCAGTGGCATTTCAGAACATTGCACGGGCCATTTCACTCATCCTCTCTTCTCATTTGAAGTGGGCTTTTTAGAGATAACGTGCAGATACAAGAAGACCTGTGAGTGGGAGGCTGGTATGCATATTAAAACTCCGTCAGAAAAGTGCCTGATGTGCAAGTTCACTTGGCACTTTCTCTGTTAAACTACTGAGTTGTTTGACCTCTTTCTTCTTTCTCCCACCCAACCCCCATTTTCCAAATACCCAAAGCAATTAGAGCACATTATAGATTAAATCACTTGTTAAATTTCAGTTTTTAAGTCAAAGCTAATTCCGAACGGTCACAAGCAAAAAAGCACCTTAATTGCAGTAAAGCTTAGGGCACTTCACTGGTCCGAGCTGCCAGATTTCAAGAGGATTATTGCTATTATAACAAAGCAGCAGTACTGCAAGGCAAGACACCACTAACTTTCCAAGTGGGATGTGAAAAAAAAAAAAAAATGGATATTTTCCAACAGTTGAAATAGAGAATATGATACTATACTACATTTATAATGATTGGTAAATCAAACTATGCATTTAACTCTCTGAGTAGATTTCAGGTGGGCACAGAAATTCACTTCTGGTTATTCTCCTCTTCTCTCCAAATGAATTAACAGCCCGAGGGGAAATCCTCTACCTGTCTGACACTAATGCAGACTTTCCTAACTAATACTTTTCACCTATGACAGTCACAGGTCAATCCCGGTACTTGGCATCTGGGATGGAGTCAACCTGCATTTTCAGCGTGGGGGAATAAATAGGGCTGCTGCTGCAACGGCCCCTCGCGATGTGCGAGGCTCCGCTCTCGGGGTGCTCGCGGGGGGAAGTGATGACCAGGGGCCGGCAGCGCAGCCACCTGCTCGCCCGCCCCGCTGAGTGACGGCGGTGAGCCCCAGCCCGAGCCGGAGCCGAGTCTCAGGTGAATTTTAATCCTTCATTATTCAGGACATACTGTTTTTTCCCTTTCCCTCTAAAATGACAGTCATGCTGTTAAGCATAATAATTGTTCATGAGTGAGCACTGCTTTTTGTCCCTCTTGATTTTGCCTCTAAGGCAGGCTTCTTACTCAGCAGAGGTCAAGGGTCACCTGCTAAATCATGCATACCCACAATCCCTTGTGAATTATGCAGTTGACAAACTGCCGCTAATGATTAGTACAACCTGCATTAAAACCCTGGCACTAAATTGATATTACTTGAGTGATGGATTACACCTCTAATGAGCGGATTATTGCCACAAGTGACCTTGTCGGCTGAAAGAGTGTTTCAATATAACTAACATCTCTCCCATTCTCGTGGCACAGCAGTTCTAAAAAAATATTCTCTCTCCTTTTTGATTTTTTTTCTCCCTTCCAATGTTGCTTTCTAGTCCCTCAAACAAGGAGATAATCTGTAAACAGCACCTCTAATGGGATTAGTCATTAGGCTGCACCCCAATTAGCGCAGCCTCATGCCTCTGAAATAGCTGGTGCTCAGAAAGATGATTTTGTTCTGATGGAAACTGCTGTTTTTGTTTTGCTCCCTCTTCCTCAGAGCACCAAGCTTCACTCACAAGCACGCTGCCGTCCTGCCGAGGGGGGCCGCCTGGCCCTGAGGTATAGGTGGACTTGCTGCCATTTTGCAAAGGAGAGATGAAGCAGCACCTGCAAACTTCAGCACTCTTTCAGAGAAAGTCCCCCCTGTTTGCGGACGGGGCAGATGTTCAGAGCACCCTCCTCACAGAAAGCTCAGCCTGCGCCGCTCAGCAGTGCCTCGTGATGCCTGGGATCGGCCAGCGTGCTTGTGTGCTTATCGGGCACCGTCAGGTAGCCGGGCCCGGGCTCACCGGCACCCGAGCGGCAGCTAATTCACCAGGAGGGAGGAAGAGCCTGGTGCTAAGTGCTTTCCCAAACGAGAAAAGCCTCCCGCGAAGGGGCTGCGCCCAGCCGGAGGGGCTGCGGCCTGTCTGTGGAGTTAATGGACCCCTCGCGGAGCCTCCTCACGCCTTTGTCTGCACGCAGCCAGTGGTATATTCACAGCTGCCTCTCACAGCACACAAGTGCAGATGAGGCTGGGGGGGACCTCGCATTGATGGAATTAATTGAGCATAAGCCATGCTGACTGGCGGGGAAAATCACATGAGAGAAACAAAACACACGTGCCTCCTCGGTAATGTGTGTTAACAAAGGGCGAGCAGCTACAAACAAATAAAAATCGTGGCAGAGGATGTCAGCATGAGCTCCTTATTATCGGTGGAATCTCATCCCCGGAGGGATCCTCACACCTCTCCAACGCAGAGCTCATTGCCCCAGAGAAAGCAGTGCTGCAGCAGGGAAAATCCTGCTGAAAAAAATTCACTATTAAGTTCTGTGACAACCTGGGACAGGGTCAGCTTCAATCTCCTGGCCCACCTTATTCCTCTCAGACCGCGGGTCTGCCATCCTTGCTACTCCCCCATCGCCCTACACGCCATCCAATGTGTTTGATGTTCTGCAAAATGAGGAAAAGCCCTAGCACTAGGGCTGTAATGAGAGCGTGTTCTGGGGATGCCCAGTAATTAATCCCAGGAGGCACGGCTCTCCGCGCCTCCTCGCTGCAGCTCCAGCCAGCCCAGCCGCGTGGCCATGGGGACAGGGATGGGGCAGAGGGGGCAGCTGGTAGGGCTCCTGCCCACCCCAGACTGCGCCAGGCTGTGTCTTCCCTCCTGCTGCCGGGTGCAGGAGAGGAAAGGTGTCCTTGATTTGCATTAACACATTGCGATGATCACTGGGGCCAGGCGGATCACTCCATGCACGTGGCAGCTGGCCTCAGAATAGCCAAGGGAGTGGGAGACAGAGGCACCTAACGAGCCTCCTCTGCCTTGCATTTTTGGGTGTTTGTGTTACAAACAAGAGCAACATTTGCCTGGTGCAGAGCTCCACCCCCCACACACCCTTTTTTTATTATTATTTTTTAATATTCCCAGCTTCCAGATGTATTTTGGGACAGCTCTACTAAAGGAGGAAAATATGTCATGGTGTGAACCTGACAGATACATTCATCCTAATATTGCCACCAAGAACTTGGTAGGGGAAAGGAGGGAGGGAAGAGTGGAAAAGGATATTAAAAAAAAAAATCTCCGGCAAAGAAATTGCACAATGCCCCTCTTTATTTCCTGCTTCTCACAAGATAAGCTAACAAAATGACAGAGGAATATCCTGTCCTCCCCCTCTCTGCCCTCTCCGCAGTGATCATGGCACTTACTGTGTAAAGTATCAACTGACAGTGACAGGATTTGCAAGGATGTTGAGAGTAAGAGAACAGTCCCCTTGGAGTCCATGCCATCAAGCATGACGTGGCTGTCACGTGCATTGAATACCTAATGCATGGCCAGTCCTCTGGTGGTGATGGGACAGGTGGTGCAGCCAGCTCTGCAGCAATCCAAGGACATGCAGTACCAGTTTCCTGAGGAGGCCTCAGGAGAACCCCCACCTCCCGCTACCACAACCTGCCCTGCACGTGTGAGACACACTCCAGGTCAAAGTGCCTCTCACTCTGCCGTACTATTCGTCATCTCTCCACCTGCAGATTAAGCCTTCACCATTCATAAAGACAGACCTAAAAATATCTAGCTTTTGGGGTCAAGAAACCATTTTGGACAATGCCAATGAGAAAATTCACACACTTTCCATGTGTGTGAGAACAACGTACTCTGTTTCTCTCTCTCTGCTGCCTGGTGTGAAGTCTGAATGCATTCCAAAATTATAAAGAAAACATATACAGACATTTTTTTCTTCTTCTTCTCTCCAGCTCTTTTCCATTCAGAGTCAGCAGGCAATGGACTTTGTTTGTACTTATTTATAATTGTGGTGCATTGAGGAATGTTCAGTCAAAGAGATGTGTTTCACATCTTGCCTCAGAAGTTCATGCCTATTTTGATCTTTTCCAAGCACAGTATCAGATACGTCTCCGCTTGCTTAGAAAGTTTTGTGTCCCGCACATGCGAGTTCTGTTCTTGAGGATGGCAGGCCAATTTTTCCGTGGAATGTAAGTATTGTGGGTTAGAAGGAGAACATTTTGGTTACATGGCTCCTTCCAGTAAATTAGTCGTTGCCTGGTTTTGTTCATTTGAAGATATGGTCCAGCACCTGCTATGCCCTATTATGGAAAGCAAAGAGCATCTCACTGGAGTAATTTGGTCTTGGCAGTAACTTGCAGAGATGGGTGCTGTATGCTGAAACAATTGTGGCACCCACTTAGCACATATTGCCCTAATATTTTTATAGCTATGTACACAGAGGAGAGCTACTCAAATATTTTCCATAGGAAAACAGTTTACTGAAGGTTTCCATAAAATGCTGCTTCTTTCCAAGGAAAATTCTGACCACTGGCTGAGAAACTAAACAACAGAAAACTAGTGGGCAATAACCAAAAAAATGTTAATTAAAAAAATGTAAAATGGTGATTCAGAAAGCAGAACAAATTTTCCTGTAGGGAAGCTTTATAAAGCACTCAATGCTTTACAGGATGGATGGTTTTTATGCTTCTCTTTTATATGCAGGGATTTTCATCTGAGCTACATCACACATAACATGTGGCACTCAAAAACCTACTATTATGCAGTCAAGAAAAGACACTGCAACACAACAAATACACAAATATTTGAAAGAGCTGTCACCAGTGAGAGAGAGAATTTACACTGTTATCTTTACTAACTATTCTGTTGTCAGTCTCAGATACTGGGGACTCTTTCTGGAGAAGCCTTTCCCGTAGTCATTTCAATCAATGGACAGTCCCACTTCTGTCTTAAAAAAAAAAAAAAAAAAGTTTTCAAGCTCTCTTTCTTTTGGAGAAAAGGTTACCAATGTAATAAATTGTGTAATGTATGTGATGAAGTGTGTAATATGTGCAATAAAAGCTTTAAAACATAGAACAAAAAAGGTTCACAACATACTGGCTTCATACATTCCCGCATTTTGAACACAATTTCATTACCTGGGAGAAAATCTAACACATTTTTTCTCATTGACTCAAGCTGGCAATTCTGGAAAAATTTAGTGTGAGAAAAAGTAATAGAAGACACAACTTGTTGAAGCTAAGAAACATCTTAGCTTTTTCACAAGAAAATTCATTTGCTTAATTTCCCATGGTTTTAGAAGCACCAGTTTTTGAGGTGCTTTGAATTAAGTACAGAGATTCAAGCCAAGAAATCATAAAACCCATGAATCACTGTGGTTATGTTCAAATCCAACAGGTTGGGGCATAGGTTTCTAAGTAGCTCTATTACACTAAGAATATACTAAACATGCACAGTTAAATCCTGCACTGGAAGAGAAATCAGATAACTAGGTCTTTGCCATCTACGCTTTCTCCAGTTCCAGGTTTCTGTGGTTTTATTATTACAAATTATTTCATGAATCCTTTTTCCTATAACAATGAACATACTTGCTCTCTTTTAATCACTGTGAGACACAACAAGGCTAATACCGTCATATATTAAGTAACCCCTACTGGGTTACATCACTTAGACTACGCAGCTCCTATATACTTTACCGCTTTCGGAGGAACAGAGTAAAATACTGGCTAAAGAGACAAAAAGAGGAGTTAAATTATAGGGTGGTGTTTTTTTTTTTTTTTTTCTGAGATTTAAAATTTTTCATTGTCTTTCTTTTTATGACCATCAACAGGGTCCTTACATTTGACCAAAACTGTGGTGATCTCAATGAATAATCTGATTGTGGTGGACCTACAGGAACCTGATGAGGTTCAACAAGGCCAAGTGCAAGGTGCTGCACTTGGGTCGGTGCAATCCCAGGTGTGTGTACAGACTGGGAGAAGAACTCCTTGAGAGCAGCCCTGCGGAGAAGGACTTGGGCGTTGTGATGGATGAAAAGCTGGCCATGAGCCGGCAGTGCGCTCTTGAAGCCAGGGAGGCCAATGGCATCCTGGGCTGCATCAAGAGTGGGGTGGCCAGCAGGGAGAGGGAGGTGGTTGTCCCCCTCTACTCTGCCCTTGTAAGGCCTCACCTGGAGTACTGTGTTCAGGCCTGGGGCCCCCAGGACAGAGGGGATGTGGAGCTGTTGGAGCGGGTCCAGAGGAGGGCTACAAAAATGATCAGAGGGCTGGAGCACCTCTCCTGTGAGGAAAGGTTGAGGGAGTTGGGATTGTTTAGCTTGGGAAAGAGAAGGCTCCGGGGAGACCTCATTGCGGCCTTCCAATACTTGAAAGGAGCTTACAGGCAGGAGGGGGACCGACTTTTTACATGGGTGGATAATGGCAGGACAAGAGGGAAATGAACTTCAACTGGAAGAGGGGAGGTTCAGGTTGGACATCAGGAAGAAATTCTTCCCTGAGAGAGTGGTGAGGTGCTGGAACAGGCTGCCCAGAGAAGTTGTGGCTGCCCCATCCCTGGCTGTGTTCAAGGCCAGGCTGGATGGGTTCCTGGGCAGTTTGATCTAGTGAGCTAGTGGCTGGCAGCCCTGTCCATGGCAGAGGGGTTGGAACTAGATGATCTCTGAGGTCCCTTCCAACCCAAGCCATTCTATGATTCTATGACTTCTTTAAAGCCAAAGGATGATGTGAGGAGTAAGGCACTGCCACATGCCAAGAAAAGTATCACTGTGTGACCTTTTTTAACAAAGGAGGCTGGAAAGCACATGTACTGCAGTGTTCTGTGTGAAAGTCAGGTAGGGGTTTAAAGAAGCAGTTTTGCTTTGCTTTGTAGAGTTAAAAAGTCCAGTGCTTCAGACTCCCACACCTTTAAGATTTGAGTAAGAGATTTTGCTGTGGTCATAAGGATCATTTCCATTAGTATGAGTTTGTGGAGCTGAATCTCTATATAATGCCCACCTTAATCTGAGTTGTCACAGGGGAAAAAAAAAAAAAAAAAAAAAAAAAAAAAAGCAAAAAAAACGAAAAAAAAAAAACAAAAAAAAAAAAAAAAAAAAAAAAAAGGAAAGAAAAGGTCAAATGAATATGCACAACAAAAATCTGAGACTCATTGTAATTGGCCTAGGTAGAATAGTAGGATACTGATATGGAACCAGTATGGTCTACAGAAACATCTGTGAGGTAAGAAATGTATTACAGTTGTGCACTGTACTCTGAGAGTTAAAGCATGGTGTTCTGCATTAACGATTCCAACAGAAGCAAAAATCAGTTTTCCAATGTTTGCAGTAATCCAGTGAAAGACCATAATGATGCTCTCTCCTTCCAGTAACAATGGATACAGGCAGAGCCATTCCTTTTTTCAAAAGTCACTTTCCTTTTTTTTTTTCCCCCCAGTTTCTTTATGCTATGCAGCACAGAACATAATTACTTTACACTGTAGGCTCAAAAAGTCACTAAGCAGCTGATAAAAGGCAAAGAAATCAGTATGATTTTCTTGCTGAAAAAAGGGCTTTTCTTATTGGAGCTGATAACTCTCACCAAGGGCTCCAGGCTTTTGTTACCTCAATTTGAGGAACTCATAATCTCTGCATTATGAATGTTCAACCAGGATATTTCTTGCTGTAGTGCATCAGGCACCTTCAATATCGCAGCTCCTGTTGTCATTGTTGGGTAAACAGCTTTTGACACGTTTTCAATATGATTACATTAGTACAAGTGGGTCATGATTGATAACCTAATATTCAGGCCATGCAAATCATCAATCACGGGAAGTATATTAATTATTCAATGTAACCGTCTAATGCAAGAATCAATGTTGGAAATGAAGAAAAGAAACTCACAGCTCCCAGCAGAGGCTACACCAGATAATAAAAAAGGAATACTAAATAATCTCAGTCCATAATCCTGTTTAATAAAATCCATTTATTTAGCTGTCAGAAGCATGATACAATTATTTAAAGAAAAAAAAAAAGATAATGAAAAATATTTTTAATTTTTTTTCTTGTGGAAAAGAGATTTTTGCACTTTTATGCTGTGATTAAATGTGAGTTCTAAAAATACTCTGTAAATAATGAGAGTATCTGTGACATGCGTTAAGAGAAAATCTCAGAGAAAACAAGTGCTCTGAGTTATGCTTAGTGAGGTTAAGTCAATTATCACAGCCAGACACATGGTCTGCAACAACCCAAGAACCATACATATCCCCTACACACACCCCACAGTAACAAATCCACATAGGAGTGGACACATTCCCTCCTTAAGCCATCTAGTGCCAAAATTTCTTCAGCAGTCAGAGCAACCCTAGACAGAATGGCTCTTGCACTGTCTGCCATATTTCTAATGTGTCAGAAATTGTGGCCAAAAACATTGCAATGTGGAAATGGAGCAGGGCATCAGGCAACATCAGAAGGTGCAGACTTAATGACCCACCTAGCTGATGGACTGTTGCTTAGTGGAGAGGGGAATCGATGGCACTTACGTGAACAGGTAGCTCTCTGTAGGCGCTTGCTGACCCTCTGCTAGGTTTGACCTCAGTGATTTCCCAAATAGTTTGCCTCCTTTAAACAGCCCAGAACATTTTAAACATAAAAATCTCTGGTAACTAATACTGGCACTATCAGCAGTCGCCAAGGTGGGGGTCTATGCACAGACTGCTACATTTTCCTTGTAACATGACCTCACATAACTTCTACTCCAACCACTTTCTTGATAGATGTTCCCTCCTTTCATCACAATGCCTCACCCCTAGTATACAAGGTCCCTTGCGATTTTTGGGCATAATGCTGTTTAGACTGTCACTGAATTATCCTGACATAGCTACCCTTCTTTTAATGCATTTTAATTCCTAGAATCCCTTTTTTCATGTGCTTTCCTTCTGCTTTTTATAATCAGATTTTCAATGTATAACTTTTATTCATAAGATCTGTTTTACTTTCAAAGAAAACATCAAGATGGATTGGTTCACCCTGACAGAGAAATGAGATTTTTCATGAAAGCTCTGCCACACTAAAAGGAGGAAGAAAAGTAAAGATGGGATCATTTACCTTCCTCTGTAAATACAGAGCTACCCTTCAGAGTATGTTCTATTTCAATTAATTTGAGATTTACAAAGGCCTGTACATACTCCCAGAGTGGCAGATTGTGACAACCTGCAGTGAGAAGTCTACCGGAATGAGATGGTGACCATCCACACCATGACAATCCACTTGAAGAAAGAAAGGCATAGTCTTATTAGTTTTCTGGCTAATATCAGTTATCACTGCATGTTTCTTATAGGTAATCTCTATCAAGAAAGATGGCTTTGGAGGTTGGATGCTAAGGACAGTGACAGTCATAGCAGGCTCTTGCAAACAGCTCCAGATCCAGCGAGGCAGCAGCCCCACACACAGTGTCTATCTCCTGAGATAGAATGAAATCCAAAGATTTCACTAGGTCAGAATTATGGATGCTGTAGTTTACCTTCCTGTTAGGAAACAGGACAACAACTTCAGCATCCACCAGCTTAAATAGGAGAACAATTTGGCAGTGTCAGGTTTAAGCTTATGTGCTACAGCACAGCTTATGATCTTCTGTCTGCTGGTGGAGAACCATGGTGGCCTGGTGGGTGTAGCCAGTACCCCCAGGAGCACTAGTTCTCTTTGCCTTGATTTTGATGTAGGAAATTCTATACAAGCTGAATAAGTGTCTAATTTCGTAATCTCACTTGTAAATTTTGTCATTCTGGCTCTACTTCTACTCAGCTGGACAGTCACCTAGCTGTTGCTTAAGCCCTGGGTACCTCTCAGTTCCCAGGGGTCTGAATGCCTCAAGGGCTCACTCTTACCTAAACATCTTTTGAGTACATTTCTCAAACACTGGTTCTTACTTGCCACCTATTAATGCTTGTCTTAAGAGCCTGGATTCTTTAGGCCCAGACCTATGCCAGCCCTAGATGCGTTGCAGAACCTGAAATACAACCTTTCTCATATTTCCAAATCTCTTGTCTCTTCAGGGACACATTAACTGAATCCAGCAGTCCTAGAGGTGTTGCAGGGTTCCAAATGCAATCAATTTTTAGGAATATAAAACTGGAAAGGACTTCTAACTTGGTAGGCCTTGCTCTTAAAGGGACTAATTATATAAAGCCTCTCGTGAACCTGATCATGTTCTAACTTGAAAAAAAGATGCATTTATGCATATATATATATGTATGCATATATGTATGTTTCATTTTGAATTTACCTCTCCTGTAGGATTGCTCTGTAATCTCACTGGTGTAATAAGTAGAAACTCTGTTCTAGTTTCCAGCCACAAAGCATTCATGACAAGTTTCTGCTCATTTATTCTGGTCTTAACATTGTTCTGTGGCTCCTCTATTTCTCTTATTTTTTTCCCCCTCTGCTCACCAGAACATATATATAGAAAGTGATCAAAAGATAGAGTAAAACTCTCTAACTTAATCTTGTTAGGTTTACAAACCAGCACAAGGAAACTATAGCTCTTGACAGAATTTATAAGCACACTTGTATCTTTTTCCTTGCTCAAGTTTCTTCATGCTCCCTCAAATATTTGGAGGATACCTGTTAAAGATCGACAAAAGTTTAAAATCCCGTGTATTTTCTACTGGAAATAAAAGATTTTCTCTGCCTCACTTCTGAGCAGCTACTTTATATCTTCTTGGGAAAATCCGCATTCAAAAATAATTTGCCACCATGAAAACCGGACCCTTTTTTCCTGTGGTTTGCACAAGCTTTCCTCACTTCTGTGCAAACTGTCTTCTCCCGTTCTGCTTTGTCACTTGAATCACTTATCATCTTCATCAGGTAGTCAGGTTGTTCCCCCCTCTACCCACAAATCTGTAATTTAGGTACTATCCCCACAGGATCCACATGAGAAAAACAGCTTTGATATGGACAAAACCCTTCTCTTTCTTGAAAGGCAATCCATTTAACCAGATGATCTTAAAAGTTAAATGACCTTCTGTTGTTAAGCCTCTGCAAGGCTTTCTCCTGTCAATGTGGATGTAAAAGATTGCAGAAAATGCAGACAAGCCCCTTATTTGAAGTGGAGTATACAGAGGAAACAGAATCACAGAATCAATTTCACACAATTTAATGCAGTTAGAGATGGAATCCCCCATATCAAAAAGAATCCTCAAATTGTACAGTCTTTCCCAAATTTTCACATTGATAAAATTCCTTATTTGTTTGCTAAAAGAACTGTAAAAAATAGAAAATTAATTATGTAATTAAAGCTTTAAATGTTGAGCCAATTCGTAATAAAAGGCATGCTGAATTTAATAAGAGAGCACACCTGCTTTACAGGAAAACAGAACATGCCATTGTTCAGCTCTTTCCATTCAACTTGTAACAGTGAAAAAATACAAACAAAACAAATGTGTTTACATAACAGCATTCCTAGGCAATTTATCAGGTAGTTATTTTGGAGGATATGGAGAGGAAAAAAAAAAAAGAAATAAAATATATTCACCTTTTCAGAGAGGTTTCAATGTGTTTTTGTTGTTGTTGTTGGTTTTTTTTTCCAGCATGAACATGTGTAAATACAAACAACAAACAATGTGGAACTTTGTATTCAAGCAGCAGTATGACTGTGCTTACTTGCTGTCTCTCCCACGACCTCCAGCACAACTTCTCTCAGCCCACTGTGCTAACACACCGCCGGGCTGTTGAAGAGCATTGCTGTTCACCGGAGAGGACTCAGCAAAAGAAATTGGAAGCAACTTTCCAGTACGATGTAGTGAGGCGTTTTGAGACTCTGCTAAAACAAGTGTTCTCATCACTTATTCAAGCACTTGCAGTTCTTCTTTCAAGGCAAGTGAAATGATGGCACCGTGCAAAGGACGTTCAACCATAGTTAGAGCATTTTGATCACTACAGAAGATAGTGCCATGCAGGCCTTCCTGATTCTTGCCAACTCTTGTTAGCACATTCAGGCTTTTCCTTCAAAATATTTTTTAGTATATCTTTCATGTTTAGTTCTAAAATGCATTGTATTTACCCGAGAGATCAGACCAAGTTTCCGCCTCCGAAACATTTAGACAGATTTTAAAAAAATATTTGCACAAGAGACCAAAACTCATCTTTATGGTCTCCCAGGCAATTATATATTTAGGCAGTCAAAAAAGAAAAAAATAAAAGGTTTTCTTTCATACCCCTGTGGGCAGTTGATTAAATACACATTATTTTAGCCGTGGATTATCTTTTCAGATTTTCATTTTTTCAGTTTTTAAATCAGAATGTGTATACTGGCATCTATCTGGCCTCTGTCTGCAGCAGTAAGGAAAATTACTAGAAGTCATACAAAAGGCAACTGAAGCCACACAAGTGGAAAACGTTGGTCAAAGCCAGGGGAACCAGATATCCCATAAAAGAACGAAACTTGGACTAGTAGGTATCTTGAAGTTACTTGTGGCAATTTACCCACAATAGTTTAGCTTTATTTAATTTTGAAATCTAATAGATGAATTGTAGTCAAAACATCGCTTTGACCCTACATACTTTGACCCTACATCTCCAGAAGCTGAAGATAAATTTTTCCAGTCCTGCTTGGTGGTAAAAAGCTCTTGTGCCAGACTTTTACTACCACTGTCCCCTAGCCAAAGATTCTCAGCATAGCATTGAATCTGATCTCAAGCCACCATCCATTTTCACATTGCTGCCACTTTAGCACCTGTTGCTCATAGGAAAGTGGACCAGAACAACTCTATCATATTACCATGCTGATGCAGCTCTGAAGGCACTAGGACCTATGCTGGTATTTCCAAATGGAGATGCTTCTCCTCCTGGGCCTCGGGCTCCTTACTCAGCAGTAGCAGGATATTCAGAGCCCTGAAAGCTCTCTGAAAGGAAACGGTGTATACCCTTTGATTCAAATTCAGAGAGGTGATCACTGCTGTCTTTCATAACTTTATTAGAATTTTGATAGCATGAACTGCCAACAGTTGGGAGGACTGGCCTAATTTCCTTCTACCTGATGGCATTCCTGTGCCTTATTTCACAGATGATTTTCACCTTCTCTCTCTAGGATATTCTGTCTGGAGGGAAATACAGTTTCAGTCCATCTTGGAAGATGTTCCTCGCTTCACTGAAGATGCGACTCTGAATGGCTTTAGGTGTAGAGAGGATGCTAGGTTTCTCACACTGCCAAGACAAAGGCGTAGCCACCAAGCTGAGGGGAAGGGAATGAGGAGATGGAGAAGTGCAACTCTATTTTTTCCAGAACTTAATGAAGTTGGTATGCTTGGACAACATCCTATAAGATCAGTCTGCTCAGGCAAGAAAACAGGAGGAACACTTCATTCATGGACCCAAACAAAACTGAAACATGAAACAGGCTCTGAGTTGCTAAGACTGTCAAGGCTGAGGTGCCTCTGAGAATGCCCAGAAGTAATATTCACGTTCCTGCAAAACTCAAATGTCAAAAACTAAGGCAGCTGCAGAGTTTATGCAGTAGCTGAGAAGAAGATTTGAGAATGTAAGTTTTGGACTAAAATACCAAATCACCACTTGAAAACGTTCGTCCTTTCATGGATGCAGACCTCATTCATTCACATTCTGCAAAATGAGGATAGGAGAACAACAAAATCTGCGAGACAATGAACCTTAAAGGAAAAATGCAAGCCTTTGAAACCGAATTTACAATTCATAAGTGGTTTTTGAAACGTAGATGTTCAACCACCAGCAAGCTCTCAGAAAACACATTTTCCCTCTGGAACAGCGCAGCCCTGCACTTAGCCCAGGACTGCACTGACAAGTTAGTCTGTGCTAACTAATCACCAGTTTCTCCCCAGTAATAACATTTGTGTCATTGACTGTTTTCATCATACCATGGAGCGCAGGCCAGGTATGTTATTTCATGTGTGGAACACAAAATGCATGCAGGACATGCATGTCCCTTACTCTGCCCTGTTGCTGCTTTGAGCTGTCCATGTAGTAACAGAAAGAAATACTGCTCTTTTCCCAAACAAGCCTTCTTCTGCTTTCTCCACCATGGAAATTGTCCAGAGTTCCAGAGAAACGTTTGCAGGCATTTGTTGCATGCAAATAGCTGCCAAATAAATCATTGTATATTGCAGCACAACCCCTGAGGGGGTTTGTACCTATGCAACTTGCTACTGTCACTCCACTTCCCCATGTACCTTAATCATGTTATTCATTCAGCAAGAAGGATGAATGTTACAGTGTGAGACTTTAATCCCTCACTGCTGAGGATCTGATTCTCAGGGAGAGAGGGAGAGCAGGAAATCCAGGGAAAAAACTTTAGGTAGGAGTCAAATACCATTATTTCTCAGCTCTGGGTTTAGGCAAGGACTGCATTACAAGAACATCTTTACAAGATACTTCAGAAGAAACTAACTGCATGAGCACACATTCATGTACACGTATGAATGCATCTATCTATGCATGTGCGCAAGTACAGGGTCGAAACAGCATCATTAAGGCAGCGAATATGCAACCCCTTAGAGCATCTCTAAAAGTCTTATCTGCTGTCCTCGCAAGGTAGCTCTATGGATCACAAAGCAACTTTAGAAAAATGTTTCCTCCAACCTCTAACTCTTTGAATGTTTTCCATAAAGACAATAAAATGAAGTGGAAGCAGACATCAGAAAGAGAGAAGCACAGCGCTGAGCAGTAATAGGAGAGCCTGTATTTTTAATACCACTAGTGCATTTTAAAGGCAGTAGTTAAGCTGATATCTCTGGAATCAGTGCTCCCTGTATGACGGGCAATGCCTAGTTCCTCAGGCTGGCCATGACAGTAACCCCGAATGGATCACTTATACGGAGAGTTAAGCGCTCAGGCCTCTGTTAAGACTGCCCACAAATATGCTGTCAGGTCCTATGCTGCAGACCACTCTAGAGGAAAACAGACAAGCACTGTGTCACACTCCATAATGCCCCCTTGAACAGCTATGCATTAACACTAAGACCAATTGAGACTTTTGCTTACCTATGGCCTTCCTATGTTTACAAATCTGCAGCTGAGAGATACAAGGCTATGTCGTTCATTACTATTTCCCCAGCAAGCCAGCTTCCAGCCAGCTGCCATTATTCCAAACTCAACTAGGAAAGCAAAAGAATCAGAAAGAACAGTGCCACTTTCTGTAGTTTCAAAGTATTGTCATTATGTAAAAAAAAAAAATAATAATAATATGCAAAAAGGGGCCAAACAAATCAATAAAAGGAGCTAACACAACGTAATCCATTTTAGAGTTTATAAGAAGCATCCCTAACAGAGTGTTTGGTAGAGCTTTCCTCTGAGCATGTTTGACAACTTTTGTGCCATCTTCACAATGCCAGATCTACTTAAGCCATCTGAAGATGCACTTTCATTTTCTTGTCTGTACATCCTTCTCAGCTCTGCCCTTCCTGAGGGGTTGACCAGCAGTAATCTTCTAGCTGCATATTGATACAGGATGTCCGTAAGCCTTCTGCCTATCACCCTTCTTGTTGTCATTCCAGGTCTTCTATACATAAGGTATCATAGAATTATAGAATCACGAAATGACTGGGGCTGGAAGGGACCTTATAGCCCACTCAGCCCCAACCCCCTGCCGTGGGCTGGTTGCCACCCACTGGATCAGGCTGCCCACGGCCCATCCAGCCTGGCCTTGAATGTCTCCAGGGATGGGGCGCCAACAGCTGCTCTGGGCAGCCTCTGCCAGGGCCTCACCACCCTCTGAGTAAAGAATTTCCTCCTAACATCTGATCTAAACCTACCCTCTGTTAGTTTAAAGCCATTAACCCTTGTCCTATCTACATTGGAAAGAGTGCTGCCTTTCTACAAGGCCCCTACATCAAGGAAGCAGCAGCATGACAGGAGTCATGAGTTACGGAAGGTGGATATGGCAGAGGTCTCAGCTCATTGATTGTTACCAGTTTCAGTAATAAATTAGAGTAACAATATTATAGCAGATAGCCATCTACTGCATTGTTCCTGGTCCAGGAAGGGAGTGGGGAAAACCGCTTATTTATTCAAACTAGTGAAGAAGTTAGAAATTGATTCCAAGTCTTCACCTATCAGTTGAATTTCCCAACTGGTTGTTGAGGAAATCTAAAACTAGAGGCACTCACTACAGTATTGCCATCATTCAGTGGTGGTGTACATCAACATCTATTATTTTCATTCTTCCAGAATGTACCAGTCTCCACCAGACACACTTTACACCTCTATCCATTCTGCAAGCCCCACATGATTACTGGATCCTAGAGGAGAAACATGGAGTATAGGAACAGAAGGCCCGAATCCCATTTCTGCTACTGCCACCCAGCTTGGACTGGCCACGGTGCAGAGCGCAGTGACAACCATGACATTCCTGAGTCACCATGAATTTGCCACAGCAGTTTCATAGGCAAAATACAAAAGATTATAATGAGGAATGGTTACACAAAGCTCTGTACACTTCCTTCTTACCTTTACTTCAAAGCTGGGGAGAATAATGGTGTGTGGACAATCTCAGTTTACTCCCATGTACTTTATTATTGATCAATCTGTGTCACTGAATGAAAATACAATGGTTAACATCACAAATTAATAATGGCTTCAGCTTGATCTATAATTACAGGAGTGCATGTGTGTTAAGATTTTCAGGCGTAGGAATGGAAAAGAATGTGATGAAATACAGTATCTGGCATGAAAGTTCTGTGCCATATCATCCCAATGTGCATCAAACACAGAAGAATGAAGCTAAGGGTCTACATACTTTGAAACACAAAACAGGGACCGAAGTCCAGCTTAGGCATGAGCTGGGTAAGTGAGGCAATTTTATTAATCTCCTCTTTAGAGATACTATTATTATGGAAAATAAAAGTACCAGTATGTGCTATTGCAAATTAATGACAGTTACTTTCTCAAAGGCAAAGATACTTTATTGGAAAGGGATTTATTGTATTTTTCACTGCTTTTATGAGGTCACATTGTTTGGATTCAGCCCTAAGTTTAGGACTGAAATCCAAGCACAAACACATATGCACTCCTAACCCCTAATGTCACCCAGGATGTAAAGGCTATTAGCATTTTTCTCTTAACTGTGTTTCTGCTGGTGCAGCCTCTATTTTCAAAGACATTCAGCACTATGTGTAGTGTGCAGATTTTCATGAAGGCACAGACAAACTATTAAATCACAGAGAATATTTAGGATATGCACAAAATATTTGTGCACTCATTTTTTCTCTTTTGACTACTTCTTTCTACATTTTTCATAGTACACTGGTCATCCTCAGCATAACCACTATGCTGCCAGAAAAAAA
>VXAV01006273.1:44210-59921 GCA_013399715.1 Alectura lathami
AAAAAAAAAAAAAAAAAAAGCAATAATAGGCAGTCTTTGTACAGAAATTCGCCCTATTCTGGCAGGCCATTTCCTTATTATTATTTTTATCAGGAAAGATGTGTTTTTCAGGACAAATAGGAAGACACAATCATTACCCCAGTGACCTTGCAATCCAGTTTTGCAAAGCTGTGAAGGTGAGATGCCATGCCACAGACCAGGCTTTTGTTCTTGGTTCTACAAGCAGCCTGCTAGCAATGCTGGGCACTCACCTTGGCTCTCTGTACCTCAGTAACCTGATCTGTTGAAAAAAAAAAAAAAAAAAAAAAAAAAAAANAAAAAAAAAAAAAAAAAAAAAAAAGATAGTACACTCAGATCTATGGCTGACAACCCTAGTGCACTAATGGCTAATTTTCTGAGGGAATGTGTTATTTCTTATCAGAGGTTGAATAAATTCGGGTGTGAGAAGGAGCACCACAGATCAAACAGAGCAGGATTTCTCCTACAAAACTGTGGCTAAAATGTCTTCTTCTCATCCTTTCTGTGTGATGGAAGGACCAGAGTCTCACAGTTTCTGTTTCTGGGCCCTGTGCTTCACCCACACACTGCAGTGCTCCAGCACAGCGGCTGGCTGCAGAACACCCCTCCACACAGCTGCATGTATAGCCAGCCGCAGGCTGAAAGTGTAGCCAGCTGCCTATGTCACAGATGTGCTTCTGCAAGAAAGGGGCAGAATCAAGAATCAGACATGAAGAACAGAAAACAGCAGACCCAGCTATATAGCACACAGCTATATATACCCATGCTCAGTCAGGGTCAGCTCCTTATCTGTTACTGCACCTCAAGAATAAACTAAATTAAAATAGATAAATAAATAAATAAATCTGTTTCTGTGTTCTCACTGCATAAGGCCATCAGCTGCTGTCCTTGGCTCCTGATTTTATGATGTTGCACTAGCAGTAGACCTGTGTCGCGGTAGAGACGGACACGACATAGACGTTGCAAGTATAGAGAAAAGCAAGCTTTTTTATTACACAGGTAAACAACATTTTATATGTTATGCTTCTATTGTTTAAAGGAATCAGACTGTACACACGCCCGTTCTGTATGCTGATTCGCCATTCTTCTACATCCAGGCGGCGTATACGCAGAGTCGCATTCTGATTGGTGGTGACGTGGCGTGGCGTAGGCTACGAGTACTTCCAAAACTTGTTTTCTTTCTTCTACCATTGTTCTCATCTCTTAGCAACACATCCATATCTTAATTTCTAAATCCTGTTTCTCTCCATACTGTTCGTACCTTACATTGTACACTACGGGCACACAACTATGGCTTTCCATTCTGTTTCTTCCAGCTGGTGCCATCCAGCCTCCTCCACAGACCTGCCTCAGGGGATCTCCCAAAATTCACCAGCTCAGAGGAATGCTTGGACAGTGTCAAGCCACAACGTGAAGTTTTAGGCCACTAAGCAGAGGCCATATCCCTTTTCACGGGGCTTGTCTAGGACTTAGGGGAAAAGGTCAGTTCCAGCTTTCTATAGTTGATAGTGGAAGATTGCTAACAAAAACTTTTCAAATTCTTTTAAGGGGTTATTGTCAAACCACATGATCAAGAAAAACAAGATTCTCTCCTGCATCATACAATAATGGTCTATCGACCCGTAAATGAATCTGTCTGTCCATACCTGTCTAAATTTTTCAGTGGTAATGGTATTGCCGTGACAACACCTAGTGTCAAGGAGCTGCATGTCTAAGTGACACAGTAGCTAAATTTTAGGCTGACATTCTTGACTCCTTCAGAGCGGAAACCAGCAGGGAGCAGTGTGTGAGGGAGCCTCGTCTAGGCTGGGATGAGCCCTCCTAGGCTCCGGGTATGCTGGCCAAACACACCTCAGAGATCTGGCACTACAGCAGCACCCAGCCACAAGCCTTGAGCAAGTTTAAGAGATAGGTAGCATGGTGGAGAGATATCTGCCTATCAGATGTTACAACTGGACAGCAGGAAGCCTGGTAAATGCATTTCTACCAAAGGCTGCAAAGTGATACAGAATTATATAGAGAGATATTACATCTACCAGGCTAAGGGTTAGCTGTCTTTTTCCCTGATACAGTTTTCCTTTATATAAAAGGGGAGGAGAGGAGCAAAGAAATTGCTCAATAAAGGCTCTCAGAGGTTGCACCTCGTCAGCATATAAATTTGGGGGTGAGTTTTTTGTGAGCTTGAAGAGGGACTGACAGATATTTGAACTCCTGTAGCCCTGTTCTGGGCTTTCATTTTGTAGCCCTGTTTTTTGTGTTAGGGAAAAGGTTAAACAAGAACCCATGGTATACCTATTTTATTTCCTTCATCATTTTGTATACTTTTATCATGCTCACTCCTAACTGTCCTCTCACACTGTAATCTTTTCATTTCCCTGCAGATACAGGGTTCCTGTAATGCCTTTAATAAATTTCATTATATTTCTGTTAATTGCTCCTCCTATTTATTCTCTAAATCTACATGATGACATCCCACTATTTTCAGTATTCGCTAGTCCCTTATTTTTCACATTTGTCTTGTTTTTAGCCACCCTTGTTTATTGATTTGCCCACAGTGACAACCCAATCTTTTTCTGCAGCAGCTGTGGTTTATTTAGATCACAGCAATGTGAACAAAGTAGATCAAAATATTCCTTCCAATATGTATTAACATGTATTTGTCAGCACTGAATTTCATCTGACACCATGTTCCCCCATTGCCTAGCTTTGTTAAGTCCCACCAGAGTTCCTCACACTCTTATTTCATCTGGACTAACCTAAATAATTTTGCAGAATGTGCAACCTCATCATTTCCCTCCCCAGCTTCTTACAGTTTATAAATGGATCAGTTAAAGGCTTGGGATCAAGCACAGCAAAACCACCATATCATGCTGAAAACCGACCATTTATTCCAATTATTCCTGGGCCTCAAAGCCAGCCATGGTCCGTGACAGAATTTCACCCCTCTCCCCTCCTCTAGAATGACTGGATTTTGTTGACTTGATTTTCTCAGTGGCGTTTTGAGAAATGAAAACTGTACCTGCTAGTTCTCAGAAGCTGAGGACAACTAATGTGTGGTCCTGACTAGCCTCTCAGGTGCTGAATGTATTAATTTGGACAGATACCTCATCTTTTCATTCCTTGCTTCCTTATTCAGGCAAGTGTCCCTAAATGCTTGCCCTGTTTTTATAGTCTGCTATCGGCCTCTTCCGAGCAAGAAGCTGGGATAAATGGGCCTTTGGTCTAGCTTGGTACAGCCCTTCTTATGCAGTAATCTTATCTTCATTATCTGAAATATTAGGTTTCAGGTTGGGTTTTCCCCAGATTCCCTGTGATGACGAATGATTTAAAGAAATCATTAAGACAAAAATGCTCGAAAGCGGCTGATTTTGGATGGCACAGGATGACAGCTTTGTATCGTGTCTGAATGTAAATAATTTCCTTCTTACTCTCACCTTTGAATCTTTAATGGAGATGGTAAAATAAGACAAATCTTATATTAGTGCACCCCGGAGCCCATCAATCATTTCCCTTTCTCAACAGAATACGATTACCTTTGTTTATGATTCTTCCTACAGTTCTGAATCCACATGACAGTGTCCATACCCAAGCACCTTTCAATGAATTAAGAGAAAAATATTTTTGAGATGCATCTAGTGTTTCCCATGCTCTTATTATCTATATGTTCTGAATTTTATTTTATTTTTAAGAAAGAAAAGTAGCAAGCATGAGCATATATAAAACAGTTTACAACACAATGCCTGTGGTCAAAGCTCCACAAAAGCTGTATTTCTTTCTTTTCTTGTCGTATTTGTTGTTTTATAGTGTTCAAAAGACAAGTTAAACAAAAGATTTGGTCATTCTTTATTTTGGAAGACTACTAAAATACTTGCCATTATTTAACACCACATTTGAGTGGCTGGGTCCTAGACTTTCCCAGTGACATAAGCTCAAAGTCTCTTCAGTATTAACACCTGGCTCTACCTTGACTGATATTTTCAATTAGCAGCTGAAGAGTCTGGATGAAGAGCAAGTTAATAGTATTTGCATCGATTCACTCTTTGTACGAAGGCAAACGTATTCTTTTGACAGTAAGAAGATTAATCAACAGTGAATATTTGGGCAATATTCCTCCTCTAGCCCTGTTCCTTGCTGCCAATTTTTCAGAAATATGTGAGCTTTAGAGCACTGGTGATTAAGCTTTGTACTTCTGGCACAAGGTCTGACATCTGGACCACCCAGGTGAAAGTCCACTGCAGTTCAGGAATCAGCTCCTTTTAAATGCCCGGGAATATCCTCTTCAAAAAGGTGTTTGGGGGCTGATCCACAAATTCTGCATATGCTGTAAGCATCTGCTTATGCTCTAAGCTCAGAAGAAGGCCTCCAAAATAACAGAATCAAGTAAACATCACAACTAATTTGTTGCTTCCAAGAGCTCAAACGCTAGACCTTCAAATCTGAGCCTTACAGGAAAAATAGTTAAAAGGAAGGTTAAAGCAACTGCTCTGGGATTCTTTATCATTTTCTACCACCGTTTAGCCTGGAGATGCCATGTTCCACCCACAAATCACATGTTCAGCAACCAATGCACCCAGCGGCAGCCAGCCAGTAATTGTTTGCTGCACAAACTCTGTAACACTTCATTAGTTCTGCCACACATCTTCTTCCACTGAAGGTAACTTCCCAAACGAAAAAGCACAGGGCAACATTACAACTTCCATCTATTTCTAGTGCAACTTTAAAAAAATAATAATAATAAGGAAATGCAATTGAGGAAAAGAGCTGCTTGCACTACAGTTTACAATTTAAAGCAA
Source organism: Alectura lathami (assembly GCA_013399715.1). Lineage (NCBI taxonomy): Eukaryota > Metazoa > Chordata > Aves > Galliformes > Megapodiidae > Alectura > Alectura lathami. The sequence continues at coordinate 49,022 of VXAV01006273.1, forward strand.
AAATATGGCCTTTTTTTTTTTTTTTCTGTCAATCTTACATTTCTCCAATGAGACTGTGAGAAATGTGCAACGCTATGTGATCATTTCTGACAGTTCTTGGCAGCTGGGCAGGCAAGCATTGGAAAGGATATCTCTCTCGCGATCCAAGATTAAATTTGGACTGAAACACAGGGCTCATTTAGGCAGCAATTAAAGGACCTTATAGACTGAGGGAGAATGAAATGATAAATGCAAAGAGGCTTATTTAATGGGGATATTAAGTAAACTGCTGGTAAAAATGCCCATTTATCATCCACTGATTCCTAATTGGTTTCCTGTTCCTGCCTGCATGTGGCATTTTCAGAAGGAATTACCTTCCTTTAGTGAGACTGTTGCAAATGCAATAAATCAAGCCCATAGATTTTTAGCTAATTTAGATGGAGACTAAATTGGAGCCAAAGCATGCAAGAGTGCTTGCAATTAACGTTCATTACAACTTTTAGCTTCGAAACCAGGAAGGATCATTTTAATGCACCATTCTCGAGCAAGGCCACTATTTCAGGACTTGGCCACCCTTTGTATGCTCAACAAAAATCTCTTGCCTTTGTAAGCAACTGGCCTTCCTAAAAATTTCCTGGGAACCCAGGCTGAGTTCTAGAAACCCTTTAGACACCTGTACTTCAAGAAAATCCCTGTCTCGTTTTCATTGCACATCTCATCTGTCTATAAAGGCAAACTTACACTGAACAAGCTTACCTTCACCATCACATTATCACTCTTGTTTCCTGGCTGTAGCAACATAAACTTTATTTCCACCAGGCAGTGTGAGGAGGTAACAGTCTTCTAGCTGAAAAATCAATAAACTGTTCTTTCACAAGCAGCAACTTCAGTAGATGGTCTACAGTCTTTCAGCATATTCCTTTTCCAAGGGTTTCTCTTTGCAGAAGAAAAAAACCTGCTACCCTGCAAACTTCTTCCTTTTGCCATTCTCATAAGATGCTTTAGAGATTGAGTCTTTGTCTCATTTTATTGTATTCCATTGTTTAATACAGAAAGCCACTCTGCAAAACACAGTGATCCAGACTTTCTGCAGCTTTTGGCATTGACAATCTGTTGCATTTGAACATAGTGCTGATATGCAGTGTTGTGAGTGTAAACAAGTCCTGGTTAGCTATTGTGAATTCCAAACAAAACAAAAAGAATAAAACATCTCCCACTTCCTGAATCTACTGAAGTTAACAGGACTCATTCAGTAGCAAGAAAATGAGGTTTACCCAGTCTAAATCTCAAAGAAAGTTTTCCTATATATGACAAGATCTTTTTCTTGTTTCTCTGACCCACTGAAAGAAAGGATTGTTTGTTTGTTTTTCTTCCAAAAATTGACACAATCTGAGTGCCTTATGGCACTCAGGAGAAATGGATTTAGACACACTGTCTGTCCATGGTGTCACAAAACAAGCAACAATCTATATTTAATTTAGACTCGAACCCAGCTATAGTCAGGTTTTTTATTCTCTCCTCTGGTAGGTCATTTACCCTTTAATTCCATGTTTTTCTTTTGGATCACCACTCACTGAATTAACATTCAGAATTTACAGCCTTCAGAGCTGGCATGTTTGTTGCAAATGATCGGTTTTGAGTGGGATAGGTTGAAGCCCAAGTGGGTGATAAAGAAATCCATTAACTTACTGACACACAAATCTTCCATCTTCCTCTGTAATGTACCCATAAATGGTTAAAGGCAGTACCCTGGGGAAGATGAGGGTTACACTTATTCTCCTCCCCCAACCATATGTAGATAAATATTCATTGGGAAAAAAACTGACATGGCAATACAAATGTTGGTATTAATGTCCATAATGAGAGATCACGCTGTGGAGAAAATGGGTTGGCAATCTGAAGATCCGATTTCCATTTTCCAGGTTTTGCTACAAACTTACTATTTCACCATACACAAACCACTTCATTTTTCCATGTCTCCTCTTCTCCCTCACAAAAGCATGTCTTGCATTCCTACAGACAGAAATTACCATATGCAAGTGCTAACGACTTTTATTTATTCTGTTTTATAGAGCTTCAGGACATTTCCCCCGAATGGCAGGAGCACAGAGATACGTTGTGAAAGGCCTGGAGATGCTCTGCCCTTGCTGAAAGCAGGGAGTAAATGTTCCTGAAGTGAAACAGTTTGTCTAGCTCTTGCCCCAGTCACTCTTCTGGTTCGATGCTTGCTGCACACACAACTGAAATGACATACATAGTGTTAAAAGAAAGTTCATGATATACAGAGGAGAGCACTTAAATTTGCCATTCTCCCTAATGATTCTAGCTTGTTTGACATTTGACGATGCCAGCTGAGCTTCCAGGTAATGGAAGTTCACCTTTAATTTAAACAACACTTCTAACAATAGAAAGATACATTGTACCAAATACTTATCTCCTGTTTTTCTCTTTTCTCATTAATCCAGTACATTAATACATCAGGGGTATGCTCACGTTTGACTGCCTGGTTTCTCTGCTGCAAGCCTGCACTCGTTCCTCAGATGGAGATGTCTGCCGTTTGCAGGGCTTTGCCCATCCTTCACCAAAGCAAAAGCAAACCCTCTGTGAGCCCAGGACAACCCGTGGGGTGGGGACATGGCAAATGTGCCAATCCTTGCCTCCCCCAGGTGTCCACTACTGGGTCACAAGCAGCAAGATGTGTCTCCCTGCTGCCAGTTCTTCTATCTTTCAGCCAGCTCCAAAGGTGAAACTAGCTTCTTTCCAGTTTTATTTTCTAACAATTAAAAGGCCAAAAGCAAATTTTCCCAGCAGATCATATAAAGCCAGTGAGGCCCAGTGCACTGAGCTATTACACTTCAAAAGGCAGGAATTGCAGATCTTAATTGACCTGAGCCTCATCTCACATTCATGGCTTTTCTACTACTTCAATTCCACTGACTCTAGTGGAGCCACTGAAGTGTTGGTTTTTTATTTTTTACCAAAGCAAGTAACATAAGAATCAGGCCCCAGAACCCAGGCTGGTAGGCTCTCTCACCTAAACAGTTTGACAATTATTTTAAAGCTTTCTCGTTTACCACTCTCAAAGCCTCACAGTTTTCAGAAAGGATGATGTTTGGGTTTTCTTCAAGCCAAATGCAGCTTCTCTGCCAAGCGTTTAGTCCAATTAAGTCCCAATTTTATATTAGTTTTCAGTTACATTTACAACAAACAACAGAGTAGAAATCCACATATGGTTTTTGATATAGGAATAATGAAACTCAAAGAAAGAAAGAATTGAATTTCCTGTGGTTCCTTTTAAAAACATAAAATGTGTAATATTTTAATGGACTAAAATCAGTACACATGGAGTATTACTTGGCCCCAACAGAATACAAGGTTGTACATTAATGGAAAAGTCCTGCTGATGTAAACGAAGAGGCAGACCACTGCACTAAATAGCTATGAATTTATTATTCAACCAAAACCATGTACAGAGTTGGTACAAGTCAAATCCACTGGCGGAAGGGGAAAGCAGGTTCACATTAAAAGCAGCTGTCCGTAGCCAGTGATGGCAGAGTAAGCTGATACTGATCTCACATTCCTATAAACAAGGAGTAATTCCAGCAGTTCTACCAGGTTGCAAGAGTGAAAGACAGATATGGAGAAATCTTCACTATCCCATGGTGCAGTTCACTCCCCAGACTCATGAACTCATCAGCAAAACATGGATAATACTGCAGGTCAACTACATTTAATTATTTTTAAATGGCACCCCAGTCCTGTAAACAGTCCATCTGCCCCAACATCAGTTTGTTACTTGTTTGTTTTGCTCTGAAATGCATGGATTTGATGAGGGAAAATTAACCCTGGTTAATGCTCTTAAGGGCCTTGAACACAGAGGTGCATGCTACTTGTCTTTCCCCTATGCAAACGCATAGAATCAATGACCACCCAGAGTGAGAGAGGTTTAGCTCAAGCTGTTGCCATTCACGCGCTTGACGTCAGTGGTTCAGTCTCTACGGTGTCAGCTGGGATGCCAGTAATCATAGATGCACCACGAAAAGACTCACCTAAGAGGGCAGTGGCTAATACCCACAGGGCATAGCCTTCACACCTGGATGTCTTACAGCAAGCCAGGAAGGCCAAAAGGTGTTCAGGTGCAAATTATTTCTTCCCTGTGGGGCCAGAAGGAAAAGAACTGCAGAACCTGAAGTCTCTCTTCTCTCTCCATCTCCTAATCATTTGCCACGTGTTAGGAAAAGAAAGAAATGAAGTAACACAGTGACCTGTGCAACTCACCTCACAACAGTCCTGTATAGGGAATGTACCGTTATTAATCTTGGCATATAGTAATCCACAGTATTCTTCACATCTGTAGGGTATCAAACACAGGAGGAAAACAACTGCAGTAAGTTGAAAACAGCACAAAGTAAAAGTAAAATCTGAGCCTCCTGGACAATAGTAAAATGCAGTAATCCACAGAGGCAAAGTGACCATTTCAAAATCAACTGCAAGGATTTGCAGCTGAGAATTAATTTCATCTCTATTATTATGTCAGGTAAAATAGTAGCAGTTATACACTAATTCATATGGAATCACAAAGGAAATCCTATTTCGTTAAGTGGATGGAGCATTAATGTATTACCCTTTCCATTTTTATCTTCATTTCATAAAGTGCCTAACAGGAGGTCAGATTAAGAGACCAAATTAACATTTAAAAAAGTCATAGTGAATGCTCTACCGCGGTGATTCTAATCACACTATTCTTTATCGTGATGGTACTAAGGCTATTTTAGCCTTGGTGCTAGAAATTAGTAACTGTTATTTCCACAGGGACCCATTTTTCCTGAATGTAAATCATTCCACAAAGTCAAGCAGAAGAAACAAAAGCATTACTCATTTCATACAAAGGTGTAAGCAGAAAGTGCTAAATCAGTTCCACTTTCTCCCCGAGTGAGCCATAAGGAGGAGGCCCTCACAAACCTCAGCTTGTGTTTATGAAGAAGCCAACAAAGTCCACTCTAAGCCATTAATCATATCATCTATTTCAAAGGTCTTTAATGGTTATTCAAAACAACAAGACATGATTACTGCCCACGTTAAAACGCATGCATGAGCAGTCTCATACATGGTTACACAGCGGAGCAGTTCTCCAAATCAGATTCCAGCCATAATGTTTCGTTTGCTCTGTTTGTGTTTCTTTACACCACAGGCATTGTCCTGCTAACACAGTTTCCAAGTCCGTTATTTACTGTTGGTAATTCACGTTATCCTCAACTAGCATTAAAGGTTTATCACTCTAATGTCATTAGCTCAGTGTTCTGAGGAATTTCTATTTTATTTGTGTAATGGTGTTTATATGTCAAATATGTGTCTGAGGGCACTGAGAGTTTAATAGCTTGGAGTAACTACTGAAGTCACATCTGGAAAACAGCATTTGTTGGAATCTGAATAATAAACTCGCCTTACCCTTATACCAAGCACAAAAGTTTTCTGTATAGAAATACATTACTTTTAAAAATATTTTTTGTATGCCAATCTTCAGAAACACCAGTGTCATGATGTAGCTGGACCATTCCATTTCATCAGCGCATGCACTCACAACGGCTTTTTTCCTCCTTTACTCGTAGCAAGGTTTAATTTGGAATGCTCTTATATACCAGGTAAAAAAAGATTTTCCATACCACATGGGTAGGGAAAGGAATAAAAGTACCAAATGCAAATAGAACCTGTCCCCTGCCAAGGCCTTAGATGTGCCATCCTTCCTACCTCCTTTCCCCATCTGCAAGCAACCCACATCCTCCATGTCTTTTACTAACTTTTAACTAACTCTTTCAGTGTAAGCCATTTCACAAACATCCTTTTCCAGCAGTGGCTGGCTTCCCCACTGTCCTCCCACACACACATCCAAGCGTAGGTTTTCTGTTGGCTGGTATCCTTCCTCCTACATATTCCTCATTTTTTGAGGGTCAGAATTCCTTTTCATGAGGTACGTCTGCCTCCTTAGAGACTTCCCATGCTATAAACAGAACTCAAAACCAGCTGTGACTCTCCCTTTTTCTCTTCCTCTATCTATCAGCAAAGGGCATTCTGGGTCAGTTGCCAGCACGGAAAAAAAACTGGCTGATCACAGTGGCTGATAGCTGTATTGGGAAAAGAGGGGAAAACATGAAGGGGAACACTAACAGAAAGTCTTTGCTGGCCAGGCAGGATCCAACCCGTGGATAAGGCAACTGAAATTGTACCTATTGTTCAGGTAACATAACTTCTGCAAGTTCAGGCTACTTTTAGCTTATCCAAAGATCCAAAAAACAGCGTGCCAGGTCACAAAAGCTTGCATCCTGGAAGTTTTATATCTCCATATCTGAAAATTTATTCCACCCCCAAGAATTATTACTATTGTACTGCGTAGGAATTCCAGGAAAGGAAAGGGGTGGGTATGTCTGAAATGCCCTTCTCTCCTTGCTCAGCATGGGATGGCTACCTAAGCACCTATCGGTGTCTGTTTTTCACAGTCATTTTTAATATATGTGCTCTTGTAGAGATGGTTAGGTAAGATGTGCTAGGCTGGTCCAGATGGCACAACGGAAAAATCCTCTAAGAAATAATTTTTAAGATAGGAATTTTTATATAGTTATGTCACAAGTACTTTTGAGAGTGATTAGGTATTATTATACCTTTAGCTAGCCACCTTGGCCCTCTATGCGTCAGTGACAACATGTAACTCATGGCAGACAAAGCCATCAGTGAGACTGTGTGATTTGCTGTCTGGAGGTTTTTCTCTCAGCTGACAGTGGAGAGGAGCTCAATGACAAGCATAGACCACCTGGACCTTAAAATGGCCGAAGTGGATGAAATCAACTATGTTCACGACAGAGACCACAAATAAATCAATACTGCTTTTTGCTGACCTACAATAGAAATATAATTTCATGCCAGCCATACCAGTTCAATCTAGAAAGGCAGAAAAGATGGGAGAAAACAAAGTGATGCTACCAGCTGTTGTTGAAGCAGATAATCCGGCCATCTTCTGGTCTTGCACAAAACAAATTCACAGATGTGTAGATGGGGAAAAGAAAAATGTTTGTGCTGGAACTACCTTAACAGTGTATTTGAAATGAAAATTCACGAAAGGCATGTTCAATAAAAGCCACATTCTTCCATGCCAGGGAAAATTTCTTCCCCTCCTTTCCACTTGCCAGGGAGTCGCTCAGTTGGGATCACAAATGGGACAGGCTGAGGAAAGTCACTTCAGGAGTTCAAGAACTCATAAGGGAGTTTGGAAAATTATGTTCAATATTTTAGAATCAGCAAAGAGTCCAGCCTGGGGCAGTCAGATCACAGACCTGTTCTGCTCTGGCAAACAGAAACCACCAAAGCGGGATGTGAGGTCAGGGGTCCAGAGAAACTGCCGCATGAAGTTGCTGTCTGCTCATTTCTTCACTGCTGTCTTGGCCACATAGAAAGTATGGCCAGAAAACAAGTCAGGATGGTCACACTGGCCAGCCGTCCTGATGGCAGCCCTCCAACAGGTGGAGTGGATTATGAAGGAAGAATGATCTGTTTTGTACAAGTTATTGCCAGATAGCTCCCAGATGTGTGAAAAAAGCTGCAGACTCTTCAAACAACATCTCTGGGTCTATCCTGGTTACTCCTCCACTCTTATCTTGAAAAAAACAAGACTATTACTTGAGCTAGTGACTGGTATGCTTAAGCCTCAATTTGTCCTGTTCGGAAAAACATATAAAATTTCCAGGAGAATCAGGAACTAATGGATTAAGCTGATTGGCAAAAATGAAATAGACAGACACCTGACACAGGTCTATAGGCAAAGTATCAGTGGTTTCCAGAGCTCAGAAAACCAAAAGAAGAAATTGACTTTTTATGTAGGGCCACAGATAGAAGTCCAAGAATAATTTTGCACAAAAATGCACAAGTTTACATGGTCTGAAAATAAACACACACTTCTTTCAAGTGCCATTAAAATGGCATGGTGGCATATTGAGCTGTGGCTTTCTGTTTTATGCAGCAAGTCTCTGTTCTTCCTGTCTTTGAGATTCTGTGACTGTGATACAAGGAAAAAATGTCTTTCCAGGTATTGTCTCTGTCAGCTATTCACTTTCTCATTCTCCCTGCAAATTGAAGAAACGCTGCTAGTGCTTGCATTTCAGCAAAGCCATGACCAGCAGAAGTAAGGAAAAACCACACTGAAAACAGACGCTCAGACACACAGAAAATTTTGCAGACATCACGAGATTAAGGTGTGCCTTGTGATTTTGCTGCATTTTCTAATACACCACTTTTGTTTGAAAAACAATGAAGTTTATAGCCCTCTTTAATGCCTTCACTATGTCAACCAACAGACTCTGTGGCCAAACAGACTGAAATAATAGCTTTATTCATTTAATAGGGTGTTAGCTTTTGAAGTTTAATTATCAAGGATAGGAACTCAACATTGATTGAAATGCAGACTGAAGTATGAAACCCAGTTGGCTGCAGATCATTCCTACTCCATGTCAGTGCAAGGAGGAATTTTGATTGCGTGCCTGGAAAAGTGAAATCAGATCTGGAGATTCCTCTTGTTGCCTCTTACAATCCCAACATCCGATCCAATCCCTACAACCTCCTGCTCATTTCCTTCCAAGTCCTGACAAAATCTCCTCCTCTTTCCCCATAGTGGCCCCTGGGAAAGATGAACTTGATTGAGTTGGATTTTTCATTTCTGCTGCTGTCTGTACTACCCTTTGGAGCATTCAGTATTGCAGCTTTGGCACAGACATCAACAACCACATCAAAAATCCTGAGACTTGGGAACAATCCCAACCGCCTAAGAACCCTCCCAGAAGACACACAGACCTTTCTTTGCTGTTTTGCTCATTGGGCAGTCATCTCACCTCTGTGTGAGCAAGTGTAAAATACTCTTTACCCAGTGAAAACCTTGTCTTTTACATTGCAATGATGTAAATGGGACTGATCGATCCAACTGGCAGATCTGCCCCGTGCAGTCCACCCATCCTTCTGCCTTTTTTTCCTGAGGCCTCAGAGGAGATCAGGAACAGTTGTCAGATCAGCACACAGAGAACAAAAGCCTTTTGGAAGCCTCTTACACTTCCAGCACATGGTCAGGTACTGAGTAGCCACAGTCACATGGGACATGGAGAGATTCCCCCTGCTGGCATTTAGCCCCAGTCCATTGGAGAAAGTTGAAAGTCTGAATTTTAATGATCCCAGGGGGTAAGGTAAGAATGGCACAAGCCACTTGTCAGCAGCAAGGCAGGTATGCTTGGGATGAGACTTACTTCTGAGGATTTGGGACTTCATGAACATTAGGCCTCAAGGTTAAAGACAAGATTCTAAATGCTCTCTGAAAGGTCATTGTGCTTCATCCAGATCATCGATCCAAATGATCCCAATTTTGTGAAAATCAAATTGATTTTTTTCCAAATTCAGCAAAGGCACTTCATCTCAGCTCACAGGCTTAAATGGCAGCCTTTTTTCCTAAAGCCTAATTCTCAAGCAACGCCTAAAATGTTGTATTTGTTTCACTAAACAAAAACTACCCTTTCAGTCATCCCCAATACCTCAAAAAAGACTAAGGATTTCATTTAAACATTGCATAACTAAGGTGGGCACTGTAAAAATCATTCACTCCTGTGCCAATAAATTAAATTAACACAACTTCTCACACAAATGATTTGAAACTTCACGTTATTAATACGTTTTTAGGAGTCATTTTCTATAGCTGAAAAAAAATATCACAATGATTCTGACTCAGCTATCAATTATATATCATAGCAAGTATCTTATTGCATTGTTTTGTAACTACAATAGATGAACATATAATAGCAATAGAAAAACATAAGATCTTCAAATTCAGCATCTACACAGTGACCTTAACCAAGAATATTAAGACACTAATCGCAGAACCGATAGAACAGGAATACGTAAGGAACTGCACATACAGTGTTCATGGCAAACAGCTCTGCGGCTTCTCCCCTAGTACTAAAAGGCCAGCTAGAATAATAAATATTTTCTAAAAAAATCTCACTTCTGACAGGTAAATCCCCTTAAGCTAAAAAAAGGCAAATAGGATGTAATAATTAGGAGGTGTTATCCAATATGCAAATCGGTTCCTGCAGATTGCTCTGCAGTTGCTGAAGGTTATTCAGCAGCTTTATCTAGAGACAGTGGTTTCCTTTAAAAAAAATCCTCAGAAAGAAGCCACAATGAAGGAATGAAGAGAACCTGCCCTTACACAGAACATCCAGCTGACATGTCGCTTGCTAAAAAAATGTAAATGATTTAAAGAAAGGCTAAGCAGAAATGTATATCAAGTGCCATTATTTTATCACCCACTTTAATCACACACTGCTGTTCAGAATGGCTTGGGATGTTGGTTGTTACAGAAGAGGTTTCTGTACCATTATTAGTACCTCTGAACAAATGTGGTGAGCGGGGAAAAAAAGGGTGGCGGGGGGAGAGTGAGAGTGAGAAGGAAATGTAGCAGCGGTTAAAGCATAGTTTAATAACTCCAATCTCAGTCACTTTTTTCATATGTATTGTATGTGCAAGTCCATAGTACAGCATAATGTGTCATAATTTGGCCTCCAATTCTGACAGCACTGCTTGACTTGGGCATTAAATCATTGCCCCGAGGAATTCACATTCTGGCAATTCCTGATGGTAGGACTGTCATCTCCTCCCACACATGACCTATCATTTTTGACATGATTGAATCAAAATTAGTCAGTACATTTAGATGTAAATTAGAGACATCCAAGAATAATAATGAGCACAAAAATATAGCTCTGTGTAATTGACACGGCAACAGCTTAGTACAGTCTTCCACAGTGTCCTCAAAATTATTAATATCATGATAACAGAAGTACTGTATCAAAAAAGTGAGAAAACTTTTCCCTTTTTTTTTTTTTTTTTTTTTTTG
>VXAV01006273.1:64918-80955 GCA_013399715.1 Alectura lathami
AGCAAATTAGCAAACAAACAGCAAGAGGATTTCTCAGGAAGGAGATAAACTAAGAGTTTCATACTAAAATGTTTTATATATACAAATTCCTCAAGGTGGGTCATAAAGACATTCTCACAAGAGTCTAACATTATTTCAGTTTTCTTGTTAACACACGCCATTTCAAACTGTTACAGAGAAGAACAAATTGTTGTCACACAGTGTGGCAGTTTTTCAGTTTCTGATATATTTTTTGTTTATGAAAGCACATTTTCACAATGATTGATGCCTTTTCTAAAACATTTAAAATTGTTAAAAAGTTTGCATAGGAACTGTAATTGGCTTTAATTGCAGTGTTCCAGATCAAAATACTTTCCTTAGACCAAGCTAGGATTTATCCAGATTTCAAAACCTCCCTTTCATTCACACATACTCATCACCAAATATTTAAGATTGAGCCTCAGGAAAAGATCATCTTTTAATTCCCTGGGCTATCTTAGAATATGTTATTTTAACTGCCAGATTCTCAAATATTTTCTTATACACATTGTCCATCTGCATCTCAAATATCCTTGTTCCTGAATCCTGCACCTGCTCTTAGGCCAATGCCACAGATGCTTTTCACCAGATGTTGAAAAAAATATGTTCTCAATTGGCTGCAGTGCAGTTGGCCTTGTCTTGGATATTTATTAATTTATTTACTTGTTTTACTCAGTTCATTTCATGTTCCTTTCATCTGCAAACTGAATGGTGGAAAAAAAAGAATGGTTCACATGAGCACTTTGTGCACATTTACAGTCAGAAGGAGAGCTAGAGAGCTTTAAGTCAAGCCATTGTGAATAAACATGCAACTCTTTATTGTAAACGTGATTTCTAGGAATTACCTAGTGTTGCATTCTTACGTGGGTAAACCTAAGCAGAAGAAGCTTAAAAGAATGACTGTTTAAGAACAAGTTCCAATTCCCTCCATAGTAACAAACTGTGTTTTCGCAAAATACAGAATTCACCATGAAGAGGAAGATGGCAGCCTTTTTCCGGCAAGAAGCAGAGGATCGTATCTGAGGAAAAGGATCACTTCGAAAACTATCACACATTTTAAGTTTTGAATAATCTAAAGGCACTGACCCCCACTGATCATTTTTCTTTATGTTTCTTGCATATTTGATCATAAGTTAAGTAATAGCATGGACTCTGAGACAGCCATCATTAGGCTTCAGAGTCAACAAAATATTAAAGTGAAAGGAGTGAATATAGGCCATTCTGAGCTGCTGTCTCCAGTTATTACGGAAGCTAGAGGCAACACGGCATCAATTTGCTGTCAGTCCAAGTGGGGAAGGCTATTTTTGCAATTATATGCTAGAGGCTATTTTTAATGAAGGATTAGAATTTGGAGCACAAGATGACAGCTTCCTAAAACAATAGGGCTTGTTCAGCTGCTGTGAGCCAACATCATTCATCCACTGAGTCGTGGCCCTGATCCGTCAAAGCACTGGATCTTCAATGAGACTATTTGCATATTTTTCAGTTTTATTACTTGAGCACCTGGAAGCTTTTTGTCATGGGCAAGAATGCCACTGTGAAAGGCACTGTATGAACTGCAAGAAAACAACTCTGTTCCTAGCAGCTTTACGGCCTAAATTTTCTTCAGGTGCAGCGTACACTCAAGGGTTCTGTTGGATCAAGGCCTTCCTGTATCTCCTAATCCAGTTCTAGTAACACAGATGTTGTAAGACAGTCAGCAGGCATGATGTTTCTCCCAAACTGTAACAGTTTAAAATTAAAAAAAAAAAAAAAAAANGGCTAGGGAGAAATTTGGAAATGACAGTAGGAAATGCTTACTTGGACTAGAATGCCAGTAGGAAAATGGAGATTACCAGCCTGTAATGCTGGATCCAGGCTGGTATTTTTTGCACTTAAGAATAAGAGTGTGCTTTGTTATATCCTATTTTAGAAAGTGTGCTGTCTTCTAAGAAGTCTGTCGCTTGGTTTCCAAAGCCACCAAGTCCTTTACTATGTAATTAATTTACTCCATTAAAACATACTGCAAATTCCCTGGCTGAAAGCAAGTATTATTGAGAGGGTGAGCTGGATTCTCAGCTGCCAACCCTTAAGCTTAGTAGAGTAACAAAATTTAAATGGGCTTAAATTGTCATTTTTGGAAGAGCGCTGCTTCCCTTAGTGTTTTGGCTCATCACAACACAGACTGTTGACATGCACAAAAATCTAATGCAACATGGTGAGTCAAATTATTTGGCTAGTGTCACTCTGCAGAAGTCTGTCACTGTGTTAATACCCAGATTTGATAGATTTTGGAAAAATGTCATTGTATACCCAGTGTTCAAGCTCTTTCTGCTGGGAGCATAGTGAAAACTACTGGACCTCTAGCACTACACAGAATGCTCTAGCAGGCAATTACCAGTCTTATGGTAATAACTCACTGTGTAATTATGGAATATTACACAGAAATGTCTGCAGATAAATTAAAATAAACAAACTCCAATGTGACTACAGCTCAAGAAGAACTCAAAGTGTCTTACAGTGGCAAAAAAAAAAAAAAAAAAAAAAGAAGGGAAAGGAAAANGGGAGGAAGGAACAAGAGAGGGAGGTAGTTTATGGCAATGATGAGCAGATGTGTTGTCCATACGTCAAGAAGGAAATGGAAAAAATGGGAAACGTGAAGAAAGCACCACAAGAGCTATATTAATCCCAGAGAAAATTCTTTACAGTGAGACACTCAGGGAGTTCAATGTATTTATTTTATTGAAGCAAGACTAAGAGATTACATTATTTCAGTTTGTAAACACCTTCTTAGGTAGCAAATATAGTGCAAAATTCTGGAAGAGAGAAGTATAACAAGAACCTAAAGGCTGGGGAGTAGAAGCCAGACAATTCCGAACAGAAGAAATGTATGTGTTTTTCATGCTGCACGAAGGTGATTAAGCTTGGGAACTCTGTAGCAGGTTTTTTTTTTTGTTTGTTTGTTTTGTTTTGTTTTAATTTTTTGGCCTTTTCCATGTAAGACTGATTACCTTTCTGAAGATATTTTTTCACTGAAGTACAAGTTATTTTACTTCTATACATGTAATTTATAGAATTAATGGTCTGCAACAGTACAGAAGGCTTGACTAAATGAGCACTTCCTGGTATTCAACTCTGCATATTCTAGGAGAAAAGATACGATTTCTTACAAGGGTTTTCTCTCTGCACTAAAACATTCTATTTTAAAATAAGATCATTCTGAAGTGCCTCCTTATGCCTAGTGAATAAAATGGGAGTGCAGGTTAACTAATTCATGTTTGTCTATATAATATCAGGTTAGGCAATTTTGTCCCCTAATGGCTAGACAAGATCAGTATCCCACACTACTGAATGTTACATAAACAGAGAAGAACAAAAGTAAGAGGCGAAAGGACATGGAAGAGAGGAATATGAGTTAATTCTATCTTTCTGTCTTAATGGTGTATCACAACCAGGCTTCTCACCCTGACAGATGATGGAGAAACAAACCCGGATGTAAGGCCGTGAGAATTTCACCTGCCTCGGTTTGCACTGAGAGACAACATGCCAATAAAGAATCTGAAAACTTCCAGAGAAGAACATTGACTTTGTAAACTGAAATCAGCCTGCACAGAGCCCTTTGTTCCCCATGGTTCTTACTTCTTCCTGCATCTGTGCCATTGTCCGATGGGGAAAACAAAAGCACTCCTTTCCTTTCCACGCGGTCAAGTGGATCGAAAGCACTGGCAACACCCTCCAAAGGGAACTGCTACCTGCTGTGTCTCAGTCACCTTCCCTCTCCAGAGTGTGAGTAGTGTAACCGTTGTTACTCCACACACCAACAAGGCAAGGGAAGGTTACCACAAACAGGTGCACTGGCCAAAGACATTTAATTCAGCTGATAAGTAATCATGGGTTAACTTGAAACTGGCAGGAAAATAAAGCATAGTTAGAAGTCCAAGTTCTACCCAGCCTGGGCACTGCAATAGTATTCATCCAGAAAAGCCTCACTGAGTTCCCAGAATTGTTTCACTGGATTTGCACTCCTGTGACTGTGAGAACAACTTGAGGTATTCTGTACCATCCTTCATTTAACATAAGAAATATAATGATATATCTGACAGCTTTCATTTTTTTCATTCAGAAAGAACAAAGCTTTATGTGCAAGCTGACACTTTGTAAAAGATGGGATATCCCTAAAGATTTCTGAATGAAGATTATAAAATTAAATACAAAATGTAATTTTTCTTTTACTTCCTTGTACTGCCATGTGACATCCTCTGGCTCAAGGGCAATTTTTAATTCAGTTGATCTAAACCAATTGCTGGCAGTGAGGAAAGTGCGCCCACCAGGAAAATATTTCTAAATATATTTGCAAAATAATATTTAGAGCACAATTAAAAGTAGATGGTATCCATTGCCTTATGTTGTTTTGGAAGTTCAGAGGGCCAGGACTACAGGAAGCAGGGGACTTCTGGAGGGACGTGTCTTCCACTCAGGGACCTGCTCCTGTCTCATTGAAACAGCACAGGATGCCACAGGGCGATACCCTTGACCACGTGTCATTACAGGAGCATAACAGCTCCACTGGCATTCATACGAACTACTATGTACAGATTTTCTTCAGCTAGTAACTGCTACATAAATACAAAACCCCGTAAATGTCACACACTTTGAGGTTTTACTTGGATGATGCATGATGTATGAACACCAGTTTGGGGATTTAAAATTACAAAACACATTACAACAGATATAAAACCAATGTAGTTTTGTGTCCTTTGGGTGCAAGAGTTTTGAAAGTGACCAGTGATTTTGGAAGGCCAAACTTTCAGGGATCAGGTACTCTTCACTTCCTTTACGTCTAGTCCTTTTCAAAGGTCTCAGGGTGAGCATTCCACTGGCAAGAAACTTAAGATCACTAAATAGCTCTGGAAGATCCCAAGCTAAAAATGTACCTTACCACATGAGATTGATTTCAGTTGTTTGACATCGAAACCCAACAGTTGCCTTTTCTGAGGCCAAAAGCAAGGCTTCCTTTCTCTGATAAAGTGTTCTCCAAAAGGAACTCATTGCATCTGACGGAAAATTAACAGAGGGCAAAGAAGATCACAAAAGACTATGACCTTTCTCCTATATAAATATTTAATCAGGCACTTGACCTCACTGGATTACAAATTAACAGTAATTGGGACCCAAAAGGTTTCCTCCTCTTAACAATTTTTTTTTTCAATTGAACATGTTATTAAATTGGTTCAACTATTTTTTTAGTAGAAGGGAATTAGTTACTTATGAAAAATATATTGAGGGACATTAGGAAGCCTGCCATCCCTCTTACATTTTTCTGAATCCACACATTCCTCTTCTGCATGAAGAAAGTCACCTGTCCTGTCTGGGTTCCAACTGTAAACACGAGGCATAATGTTGTTAGTCCTGGACCCCAATTCCAAGATAGCAGAGTAGTAGCTGAGAAGATTAGAGACACCTGTTAATATCCTTTTCTCCTGGAACATGTATACAGTAGAGAGAAGGAAATTTTCTCCAAAGATTTTGAACCTTTCCCAAAGCAACAAAGCACGGATTTTGACCTAATCTGGGACCTCAGATCCTTTCAAGACAATGAATTTCCAGCCTGAGAATTTTGTTTATAACCATCTTATTAAATAATATCCACATGTCATAAAGATCATATGAACAACCCTGTCCACTCACAGAGCTTTTGAGTCCATAATCTGGAGTCAATAAAAACTACCACTGAAGTTTCCAAGGGCAGTTTGATTTGCCCTAGGCTTTTTGACTCAAAAAAAAAAAAAAAAAGAAAAAGAAAAAAAAAGTTTATTTCCTGCAGTCTCCACTACTTAAGTTATATTTTTATCAACAGTGCAATTATTCACCCTGCATTATCAAAAGTTCATAAAGCATGTGGAAAAAAAATTGATATGAAAGGAAACAACACGTTTTTGGGAGAAGATTTTCTTTTTTTACTGGACATAAACTAATTTGGTTCAGCTGTGTGCAAGTTAAAAGAGAAAAAATGCAAATTTAACAATTCTGTGGGATGGGTTGCTTTTTATTTATAACTATAATTCTAAAAAAGCTTTGAAATGACAACTCTGTGTTAGGACAGAGATTCATCCTCATCTGTAAAATGCTATGGGCATGTTTAGTGCCCTGCTCCACAAAAGAAATCCGTGTGTCACAGAGGTGTCTGCCCTCCCAAGCAGGAAGGCTCTGGCTCTCTGGGACAGCACATCTGCAGCTGCCATGCCAGTAGGAGCTGCAGTGCTCAGCACAGCTCCGTTGCCACTTGTTGGATCTAAGAAGACCTGCTTGGGATGACCAGAGGTTGACTTGGAAACTAAACATGACGAGTAAGCCTGTGGAAGAAAGAGCTCCAGGTGATCTTACTGATGGCAGCTGGAGGTGGCTTTTACCTGTCAGCTGGCCACAACAGAGGTGAAAGGAGAACTCAGAAAAATGACTGTGGGAAGTGGCTCTACTGATGGATTCAGCTGTTCCCCAAGTTAGCCTGAGTGCAAGGGCTGATGGAAGAAAAAAGGTACCTTGTGCTGGCCATTGATGGCTGAGTACTGGTGATGGAAGAGCCCTGTTGCTCTAGGAGCTACTCAGTGACTCTGCTTCACATCTTGAAGGCCAGAAGATCAAGGTCACGCTCACCTTCCCATAGCAATGGGGATATCTGGCTCGTTACTAAACACTGAGACCCCAATACACTAAGTGCTGCACCAGGCTTGTGCTGGGACAGCTAATCGGGGGAATTCTCTAGCTCTTTTATAGGGTGACCTTGTAGCTTTAATTTAAAAAAGAACAGGGATATGAGCCAAATACCAGAGTCTAAAGAAGTTTTCCTATAAGCAGAATATCAATATAGGTTTGTCTGTGAAGTCCATTCACTGGCTCCAATCCCAGAATGTAAGCCAGGTGATGTATCTTCACTCCTCTTTCCTGACAGCAGTAATCTTGCCGAAGTCTGCATTTCTTGCTGTGGCAAACACCTGGTGACTGTTACCGTCCTGTGTCCATTTTGGCTTCTCTAGGCTGTTTGCCAAAAATCACAGTTATATGTCATCCTCCGATTGAGGCTTTTCTCTGGGTCTCAAATATCTGTGCAGACATCTATGCATGATTTTCCATTTTGTTTCCAGGATTCTCATGTGTCAAGTATTTTATAAGTAAATTCTTCCTCATGCAGAGCACGTGCTCAGGTTTGCATCTGGGTATGTATGGTTAAAGGCTGGACTGAGTTGCTCACATTTGGGTACCCACTGGATTTGAAATGCCTAGGATGTCCACCATGGACTCCAGCTGCCACTCTGGTAAGAATCAGGTCTCATTTAAGTCCTGCATCATATCTGTCAGTTCCTTGTGGATGTTTTGGGTATGCCTGTGCATCTTAAATGGAACAGGTAGCCTACATATGGGCTTTGATGTCTTGTCTTATGATACATGCACTGTAGAGGTATTTGGGATTTCAGAATTAGTGCAGTAACATCTGTTCCCTTTCTCAGCAGTTACACGTCGGTTGTAACATGCTTGATCACACCTAGACTTGTGGTCTTTTCAATATGTCTGGAGAGATGCTATGCTGATCCACTAAGATCGTGTTTCACTTCTGGGTTTGGAACCTGGAACATATGACTACTATAGACATCATAGTCTAATTTAGAAATCTGCTTGATGCAGTTAAACCAGATTTTATTTATATTGACCGTTTATTACATCTCTCTTCATCTGTGACTAAAGTATAGCTCCACTATTACGTTTTTTTTAATCGTAATTCCAAAGCCTGTTTGTCGATGCACTCCTTCCCTACGTTTTCTTTTGTCTTACCGTGATAACAGTTATTCTGGGACTTTTTGTGAGTAATTTCCAGAAGATCCAATGTGAACATGAGAAGTATTTGCTTTTTATCATTCCCTGCTTTTAGCTTGTGTGACTACTTGAATAACCCCACAGCCAGGTTACATACAAAGTTTCATACATATGTAGCGGTCAAACACTCCGTTACAGCTCATTCCAGGTCAGCTGGTTGCATCTCTTCAAGCAAAACACATCATCTTAACTGCATTTTTACAATTACTGGTTAATGTCTTAGCTGCACCCCACATTCGCAACCTCCTCTTAGCCTTTAAAAAGTGCGGTAAGCCTGGCAATGTTTCACCAAGTCTTTTCTTGAGTTTTGCAAAGTGCAGTCAATGTCTAGTTTCTTGTCTTTTGATTCTAGACAAAATCACAGAACTTTCTGTGGCTGTTGGCATGTTCTGTTTACAATATGCTTTCACGCACCTGTCCTGTGTTGTTGCCATAGCGCTAGAGGTTTCTGCTGTAGAAGAGTCCAGCAACGCTCGTTTGATGATCTGCTTCTCACATTAGTTTGAGATTGCCAGTTGGGTGTTGTTCAGTTTAAGGCTGTTTCTTCTTGCAGTTTCCACTATTCTCCACAATCACTCCTGATGTTCAATAGTAGTGCTGCCCCTTTCTATTATGTCATTCTCATGCATTTTCACTCCTGGGAGACCTCCTAGCGTTTGGGTCGCTGTGCTGCAATATGCTTCTGGTGCTAAATGGATTCCAAAAGGCAATCACAAGAAGAAGCATCTGCAAAACTGTGATTTGAAAGTGCAAATTTTGAAGCATTCAGTATCCAGGGGAATCTGCCAAAACCCTCCCTCTGCATCACATCTCCTGAAGAGCTTGACTTCTGCCATCTCAGCAAACATTTCATTCCTGGAGAGCAAATGGAAATGTTTCCCTTTCTAAATGATCTTGTTCAGCATCTTGTGGTCACTGCAAAATCTAAGACCAATCCTTTCTGCTATTTTTCTCCACAGCTACAAAGAACAAGCCTGTTTTATTGCCCTGGCTGATCCTGTGAATGAAGCCATCTGTTGTCATGTTCTGCTGCGCTTTTATTAGTGCCACATGTAAGAGATTCTGCATCTTCCATTAACTGTACCTTGAATGTCACCAGGTGACCCCTTTTTCCGTGAGCACACTTCACTTCACGCATTGGCACATTCACGTCTGGTTCAGGTTTGTTCCCGGGCTATGAATCTACTGGGCTTTTGCACACATTCCAGTGACGAGACCAAGCTTATGCCCACGGACTACTTTCTTTCCTTAGTGCATTACCACAAAGTCTTGTTTTACTCTTTGTGCCTTTGAACATCAGTGACACTTCACACTTGGCCAGGCCTGGAATTTGTCCCCTGCTTTCAGATTTCAGTCTCACCTTTGACTTCTCCAACTTTATTCTTTCTTTTGAACAAGTGTGTTTCGGTTTCTCTCACTTCTTTCATTTGTGCTCCTGGGCCTAATTTGTGCATCACATGGACTCCATTTGTGCTTTGTTTTATTAGCCATACTTTTGACTTTGCAGCATCTTTCTTTGTTGAGCAAATGCACAGCTCTCCCCTGCACTCTATTTATTCATTTCATTACCTGCTCTAGTCTGAGTGTTTTTGCAAACGAGTGGATTCTTTTCCTTTCTTGATATTGGCACACATACTGGACTTTTTTATGTTTATTCACATCAGCTGCCAGAACTATTTTTGGCCTTCAAAAAAAAAAAAAAAATTGATTTCTCCTACAGATCAGTTTAACTCATGTTCACAGTCATGGGCTTAAACATTTAGTCAGACTAATCAGAGGGTTTTCAGCTGATACACCATGAAGTGTAGGGTTTTGAAGAAGGGCACTTTTCAATGCCCTAAATTTACAAGAACTGGCCTGGTTGTTTTGAGTCTGTGATAAATTACTCTATTGTTCCGTTTATAATCTTGATAAAAACCTTCTCCAGGGACTTTTTTTTTTTTTTTTCCTGTGGGGGAACTTTGATGATCAAATGTCCATTCTTCCACTTCACTCTTGAAAAAGTTGGTACTTCCGCTCGTCAAACCCAGTCAAAAATGTTGTCCCTCTTCTGTTTTATTTACCTTTACATCTTTAAGATAGCCTCTACATACCTGGCTGATCTTTATCTTTTTAGCATTTCAGCATAGTTTTAAACCACAGCAGACTTTTATTTACTCCAGGCACTGGCTCTTTAGCAAGAAGAATAAACTTCTTTTTCTACTCAAGGAACTGTCCCAGATAAATCCACTTTTGTTTTGTTTTGTTTTGTTTCGTGGCCCCTGAAATAGATCCTCCTGTTGGCCTGCTGATCACAGGGAGCCACTCTAACTGTTTCTGTGTGTGACGAAGGCAGTATCTCCCACCCATAAATCAGCAGCTGCCCCATCAGCTGTCCTGTGGTCGGTCACTGCATTTCCAGTCTTCATGACCCTACAGGCAATCACAGAAGATTTGCAGACCTGCCAGCTCTCCATCAGTTTGTGAAAGTTGGTCCTAATGAGGACAGGAAAATGTCACACCAGATTACACTTGCCTGGACTTTTCACCAGATCCAAAACGCTCTGTTTTACTTCCCGTTTCCTCCTGCTATTCGTCCCCCTGCTTGGGCTCTTAGTGCCCGGGTCTGCAATGTGTTGCACAGGCAGACCTTCAGGCTAGTGCGCCAGGAAGGCAGACTCCTATATTTGGAGCTGCCACTGATACGGCAGTGCTATACAACAGGCATCACCTGCAACGTTGTACTTTTAGTGATGTATTTTTGGAGAAGCTATAGCATCTTTTTATCAAAAATCAAACAAAAACGGCCATGAAAAATGATGAAGCTGTGTAACAGGAGGTTTGAAAGACAAGTGGGCACATTTGGATCTAGACAGATGGGCAAGTGCTTCAGAGACTCCAGCTAGCTCAGCCAAACTAGTGCAGTATGTCTCCCCCTTTCTCTGAAAGTGCCTTGCCAACCTTCATGCCAGGCTTTACGCAGGAGCATTTTCAACCAGAACAAAATACCTTTGTCTCCTCTCCAATGTAATTAAAAACCTCACTGCCCATACTCTCCATGAGTCATCTCAGTTTCTTGTCTTGGACATCTTTCACATAGCTTAACTGGTTCACCCAGTTCTTTCTATATCAATACCAGGCTTTGTTTCATATTTATTACTGTTTAGCACACTGTCAGAAAACTGCATATGTGGACTAGAAATAACTGAGATGTTTGTGGGATTTTTATTTTATTTTTTTTCTTCCTTGTTTTTTCAAATGGTAAAATTGTTGTAAAAGTAGTAAATTTTGTATTCTTAACAAGTCTGGTGTAAGCACTGTGAAGTTCACTTAGGGTCTGATCCTTAGTACTAAGCCAGGCCAGTTTATCCTGGCGAAGGCTTTGCCGCGTTGCTTTGGGATTTTAACTGTCATAACGTTCTTCAATAATGTAGCAGGCGGTCGAGGGCTGAAGTATTATATTCAGCCCTTTGAAGTATGCAGCAGGGTAGGTTGTATTGCTGAAATGAAAGCAAGCGTGTCAGAGGGGTTACAGGGCGGGTGGAGTGCCGTGCTGATAGGGAGTTAATGTCATGACCATTGTACTGCGCTCGGTTAAAACCTTGTTTCTGACTTGAGCTTTTTCTAGTGTGCGGATTGCTGTGAGGAAACGTATTTCTGATACCTTATTTTTTTTATATATATACATATTTTAAAAAAAATGCTGTTACAAAGTAAGCATGCAACAAGGATCCCAACTGATGATACGGATGTAGTCTAATTCCCTTGGAGTCATTTGCTCACCTGTTTGCTTTTGAAAGTAAAAGAGATGTAATTTCAGCTTTGTACATCAGAGAGCACAAACATATCTTTCATGTTTAATTCTTTATTCTAAGGATTTGGCCTTGTTTTAAGAGTCAAAATATTTGCACCCAAGGAAATGTATTAGTGTCAAACCAGCCCAATCACATACCTGTGCTGTAAGAGTAAAGAGTCACTGGGTACATCATTCACAACTGCATGAGTGACATAGGCACCTGCATGAATTTCTATCATGGGAAAGATATGGAGATGAGGGACGAGGGTGGAAACCCCATCTGTAAGTAGGCATTGATTTTTAATTTTGTAACCAGACTCAATCTCTAATTTAAATTTAAATTTCATTCAGTGTAAATATCTTCAATGATTTTGAATTTAACATGCTGTTACTAAGTGAGAACATTTTCCTGAAGCCATTTCCATCCAGATGTTGTAGCATAACAAGAGTGAGTGAGTCATGAATCATATAAAAACAGCTTAGAAGCAAAAATGTAAGATTAACTGGTACTACATTCCTATATCCTACATCCAATAGGGATGAAATAATAAAACCAATAAAAATGAAGAAAAGTCACTTTTCCTCAACTCCTTACCTCCTCTGTGATATTTTAAAAGCATTTTTTTCAAATTTGTACATCGTTTTACCCCCAATAATGTTCCTGTAAGAATTGTGCCTGATTTTAACAATATCTACAGTCACATCTTTTATGCTAAAAATCCTGTTTCGTTGCGTGAGTCTCTCTTCAGCTAAGGTAAAAATATGCCATTGCCATGCAACCAGCCCATCCCGCTGTGCATTTCACTTGTGCATTGAGTGTTCTCTGTAAATAAGAAGGAAAACCTACAGACTCTTAGCATCCAAACAGTTGTTTCTTTTCATGTAGAAACCCAAGCTAAGGCCTAGGATAGGCAGATATTAAACACGATTAGTCTGAATATGTGCCTAAGGACAGCATTATGTTAATTCTATGTACCACCTCCCCAACAGTCCGTTGAGTTAAAAGCAAAAACACAAACGTGAGGCAAACATGGTAAGTGCCATTACGGTATTTTGAGAAAAGAAGCAATCCAGGGTCTATGAAAATTTAATAACCATTGACATTTTTTTTTATTATTTCTTACTGTGGATCCAGGACAAACTTTTATTTGACAACCATATGTCCTTTAAAAGAGATCCATAAGTCTTCAAATAAGCCATACTGCCTTCCCTCTCTCTTCCTCTCTCTCTCTCTCTCTCTTTCTCTCTCAATCTCTCTCTGTCTCTCTTTTTAATGCCCACATCTCCACTATCAGGAACAAATATGATTTCTGATTGAACATCACTTTATTTGCCAGTTCTGTGGTCTTTTCTTATCTTGTTCCACACTTCTCAGGCTTTGTGGTTAAATTATGTATTAAGGTCAATGTCAAAACACGGAAGATCTGTAATCTACAGGGAGCTCCCTTTTATTCGTTATTACAGTGAAGGCTGAGCACAACTGTCAGGGAGCTTGGGATGTGCTCAGCATGGAGGCTTGCTACACAGCAGGGCTCTACAAAGCCTCTCTCCTTGTTCTCCCAGGACGAACCCTTGATAGATTTACCCAGATAACCCATCTCACTTTAAAGCTCTCTTGTCTCTGCTTCAATCTGAAAGCTGTCAAGTGCACCTATATAGTAATGTCATAAATCAAACGTAAAATGTGTACACTGGAGACACTGCGAGTGTCATGTATTCACTTGTACTTTGAGATCTTCTAAAGTAAAATGGTGTCAGAATAAGGAAGGCTGGGAGGAATGTTTTTTTCCTTAAAAACGACAGAATATTTGAAGAGGTTGGCTGTAAACTTTTTTTTTAAACTTTTGTTGCTATAAAGACAAATTCTGGTTTATCTTAAATTAATCAGGGACAGCTATTTAGTAAATAATAATAAAAAAAAGTGGCAAGATATCTATCTGTAAACAATGTGATTTAATGCAAGACCATGTATTGATTTTGTTTCTTTGGTTTTCCTCTTGACAAGCATTTGTCAACACAAATTTGTATTAGTTCCCAGGTTTGTTTATTAAATACGCATCATTCTTTCCCTGAACTAGAAAAAATTCTCTTGCAGCGGGAGTACAACATCAAAGAGGAATCCTAAAACAAGATGCCAAGCATGACAAGAAAGTAAAGGAGCCCTCTATGTGGATGGTACCAGCACCAGACGTAATATTTTCTTATCCTCAAACAGAGAATTTTAATTTCTTATTGGCAGAAAAGGTTTTCTTTTTTTTATATAGTGGAGACTGCATTTTATTTTTCTTGAGGGAAGAAGGGATTGCATTTACAACATCTAGAATTTTTTGTAATCAAATAGCTCCTATCGAAATATAAATGATCCTGCAATTCAGACTTTCTTGACTTTAAATGGTCTGTCTCAAAACCATCTATTTTGAGGCCGGTTTGGATACAGTATGTAATTAAGGGTATCTGTGAACCATCCTGTGCCAGAAGGTCACTTAGCTATGTATTCCATTCTGCATCCCGAACAAGTCTGACAAGTTTACATCATTAAACTGCAAAGAGCACTAGCATAACTTTAAAGAAGTCTAATGCGAAGAAACCCTACAAAAGGTTTGTGTCTCCCTTTAAATCATTTGGAACTGAAAAGTATCCAGTTCAGCTGGGATCCAGAGAGCGTGCGCTTTTTGGTGGAGGGCAAGGTGAGGCCCAAAAGGTGTTCTGCTCTGGAGACAGATGTGTGAGTCTGAGCTATAAACCAGCTGGAGCCAAAGGTCAGCCCAGAGGGTGCCAGATTTTTGGGGCTAGGGAACTAGCCCAAACAGGATATGATACTAGTTTTTTCATTCCCTCTCCCACTGCTGGCTGCAAATCCCTGCAGCTCCATCACCAAACAACCCTATGGTCTGCCAACGCTCATGGTGGCTCCTGGATACCTTGAACATATAAAATCGTATTTCAAAAGGCTTCATGTATGGGCAGGGACTTTCTCTGTAGTCCATACTACTAACAGAGACGTCTTTATGCGATGTTACTTTTGCACTTTCCTAATTAGTATCGTTTGTCTTCTTGCTGTTTTCATTTGAAACAAAGGTCTTTCTGTATAATAGCATCTGTTTCATTGTCTTTGAATTTGAGAATGAAATCCTTCACCTTCAAGATCTCAACATGACCCTTCAGGAGCCACAACATGAGATCGTAAGACTGGGAATACTGGGTGATGCTGGGTTATATCACAGGTCCGTTTGCCCAGTATCTTGTCTTCTCCTTTGGCAGCCAAAGAGTGTAGAAACTGGTCAGGTAGTGGTATTCCACCAAACTGCTCACAAACCCCAACAATTTGTCACTCAAAATCTTTGGAAACAAATATGTTTTTTTCTATTTAAGAGACATCAGTAGACTTTTCTTCCATGAATGGGTCCGCTCATTTTGTCACTATTTAAATATAAGCATCCACAGCAGGGATTTCACAGCCTAACTCCACGTTATTTCAAGCAAAGCCTCACTTCACACTTTCAAGCAGTTTAACCAAGATCCGTGAAGTGGAAAAAGAGTAAAGGAATGCTACAAAACACCTGCTTTAAAGGAAGCCAGGAAGGGGCTACAGGCTGTCTTGTCTTGTTGTCATCATCTGGAATTTTTGGTTACTTGCAAGCAGAAAAGGACTTTGTGCTTTGTACTTTGAAATGTGTCCAGATATGCAACTGTGTTTGTTGTATTGTTGCAGAAAGACAATGTTTCATTAGTCCCAGTCTGTGCATCTCTTTTACTAGGAGAACTTTTCATGCTCACTCTTAAACATTTTAGTCATTACTGGAAATGAGAAAGTCTGAAAGAAGCTTTCATTCTCCCCAACCTTCAGCCAAACTTCCTTGGGATGATATTCAAGTAATATATATGCTCTCTGACACTGAAGTGTAACTGAATGTGGTATCACAAATCGTATCTTTGCGCTGCAGGTTTTAATTCTATTAGAGGAGGCATTGGCTATGAGAAAGAAAATATCTTGGGTGGGTGCTTGAATGTATGAATCTTTGTACACCTTTCTCAGGTGAAAAACATTGAACTGAGTCTGTTTATGACTCAAATTAAGTGTGGATTTGCATGTTGAGAATCATGATTTTCCAGATCATTGAAGTACAGAAAAAGGGAAATAGATCTTTCCTTTTAGTTAAAAGTATAGTTTAAGATTTTCACAGGAAAGGCACTTTACTCTTAAGATAGTCATTTGAACTGAAATAATTTCAGTTTCTTTAACACTGCTTAAGGAAAAAATATTCAGATTTTACTCAGACCTTGCACACAGAGAAGTTCTTGTATCTTCACAGAAGTGTCTCTGGGTTCCAAAAGTACCTTGAACTTGTCTGCTTAATGTAGTCACAACCGGTCTGACATGACTTTTTTCCCTTTT
>VXAV01006273.1:80966-133732 GCA_013399715.1 Alectura lathami
TTTTTTAATAAGACAGAAGTAGGTTTGTTGTTCAGTGTTCTTTTTTTCTTGTAGAGGTCGGAGGACATACCCTAAAAGCTCAGGGTTACATTATTACCAGGAATACCTGATCAAGAGAGGAATGAACGGTAAGAAATACAAATCACATTATCCTCCATCATCCATATTTTGCTCCTTCAAATTCTTTTCAGTGTCAACATTTCTAAGTGGCAGCAACAGTAAAGAAAAGTCCCTGAAACCCCTGCATATTTTTCACAGGTCACTCCAGAGAGCAAGTTTAGGGCCTTCTTTAAATTCACAGTTTTGTATTCTCAAGCTGATGAGTGTCAGGCTCGCCACTGCTCCACTTTACATATATGCTTTCCACTTCAGAAGGAAAAGCTATGGTGCATCTGAAGCACACCCTATCTGAAGAGCCATGAAAATAACTTCTGACTACCAGGCCTAATTAATGCCTCCATGCTGACCTCTGCATCCAGCCCATATCAAAAATGTTACAGCAGAGCTGATTCAACATGAACTTAAGATCAGGCAAGACCTGGTACTAATGAATACTAATGAACAGTAATTACTGGAACTCTGCCACAGAAACCCACTGCAGAGACATATGCTAATGGGCTTTACACAGCCAGGCACAGGACTTCATATCCACTAAGAAACTTCTGCTATACTAAGAGCAAAGAGAACCATATGTCACATGCAGCCCTGTTTGCATCCATTTCCTCCCTCGCCCCTCAAGTCTGACGTCCAGCTCCTGCCCTATACAGGCCAGCTCTGTTCTAGCTTAGTTCATCTTTCCTCGCCAGCACAGGGGGCCATTTGCATTCACCTGGTGTCTGGGTTTGCCTTCCTGCCCTTGGTTTGCCCTTAAGCTGGGCAAAACATTGTATGTGGAGTGGAAGTGGATTTTAATAGGACAGGTCTTGGTCTGCATCAGTTGTGCAGATAGCATTACCTGGCAGTGCAAGGATAGAGTGGGAAAACAGATCAGAGTATGATATTTTTATTTGATTTGTTTAATGGAGATTTACGCCCCAGAAGGAATGCACAAGATATTTTGGTTGTCAGTTTCACAAGACTTCTCCTTTCTGCAATGTCCAGTGCTGATCCCACCACACTGTGTGGATAGTCCGACACTAGTGAAAACTGTTCCTGAGATGACCTTGTCATTATCTTAATTTCTGAGACTTAATCCTGGCAATAATTAATATTTGTGAGAATGAATATAAAATAATCAAGCCCCAGAGGTGTTCATGAAATAAATTCTGTGCCGGCACAAGAGGCCGACAGAAGAAAAGCACTCAGGCTTCGGGCTGGACCAAGAACCTGAAGATGTTAGTGTAGGACAGCATGGAGAGAGAATGCTTCTCTCTTCCTCCATATGCTTCCAGATACTTGATTCCCTCAAACACCATGAGTACCTGAGTTTTTATTGAAGCCTCATCTTCTGGAATCTTGAACTAGAATCTTAGCTTTCATTTTACTAAGTAAGCAATTTTCTAACAGTCTTGGGTATGGAAAAATGTTTGTATATGTGACCCACATGAACACTAATGGCTCCAAAAACAGAGTGTTAACAAAAATGTAAGTATTTATTGACTTGTTTTAACTACTTTATTGAAGACAGCCTTTTCTTTGGAGTAGACATTGAATTGCAACACTTAGGACTTAAGACTTAGTGTGCAGGATGCATAGGGATTGTGCTGAGGCTGCTGCATGCCAAATAATTTGAATTCGTCTTCAAGCTTAATACACAGTGACTGGCCCTGCTGTTTCCTCCCCTGAAGACCCTGTCACCAGGTTCTTGCTGGTCATACCTCACTCTGACTATTTAACGTGCCTTGAATTTTTCATGGGTTAGTAGTAACTGTTTCGGTGCTGGCCCTCATGCCTCTAAACATAGGATGGAGTTTCTCGGCGGGGGAATAAAAAAAAAAAATCCAGAAATTTCTATAGGAACAGAAAGAAAAGAGAAAACACAGAGACACATAACATGTCTACCTCCTTACTTCACCTTTGGTAACTTGACTGCATACTCCTACCTATACATTTAAGATTTGGGGGCATCTGACTTTTACCTAGCTGTCATGGTTTTTCACAGGTATTCCATATCATGACACCATGTAATAAGCTGACACAGGTGGGAGGGCTGCTGAGGGAGAACCACAGCCCCCAGAATGCTCCTGCCCCTTCCCAAGTGGTTTCCGGGTTCCAGGAGCTCTGCCCTTTTACCTCCGACCACCATTGTGGACACATACAGTTAGGAGACACTCCTTTTTCATATACGTATATGATCCATTTTGTCAGATTTATTTATTCCATTCGTATTGTATTATCTCACATTCCTTTGCCATTTTAAGTAAACTAGTTATCATTTGCCTCAATCACGCCTCCTCCTTTCTCACTCCTCTACCCAGCCTCCGTAAGGGGGTGATGGGGGAGGGGGCTAGCACTGTCGTGGGACAACCTTTAATTAACCCACAACAAAGAAGATAACCTAGCACATGATTACCTGACATGAGGAGAGGAAATGACAGACACGGCCATGCAGCTACCTGCTGGGTCCTGTAGGGCCAAGGGTACCAAGGACTGCAGCAAGCTGTGGCTAGTGCTGCCTGTCACTCTGTGCCCAGCCACTGGCTTAGCTGCCATTTAGCACTCTGTCCGTCCATATTGACTTGTTCTTTCTTACCTTTTGGTGTACAGTTCCTCTCCAAGGGTATTTTCTGCCTGTGATCTCCAGTCCCCACCTCTCTCCCACTCCATTTGTCCCTGCTATATGCAGACCTGTCCCAACAACTCATGCTTCCCTTGGCTTTAGCTTTGATGAGCTGGGGACACATAGGTTTTTATATTTTGAGGCATTGTTTTAGCTTTCAAAATGCAACCCCTCATCTTTGATTTAAAAGTTTCTAGACTTGTGGCTAGAATACAAGTGTTTTAGGTTTTTCCCTTTCAATAAAAGTCTAAATCCTACAGAATCTGAACCTACCATATTATCTGTAGAAATGCATCAAACAATAGAGAACTATCTCATGGGCAAGCTGTTTGACACCTGGTTCTTGCTTCTGTACTTTTCCATCTCCTCTCCAGCCTCCTCCCCTGTCTCATCCCTGCTGCATTCATATCTTGCTAACTGAAATTGAACTAAACAGGACATCACAATGTACCCGTAATGGTCAGCAGAACAAGAGGTGTATTTATCAGCAGTAACTATTTAGGAAAAACATGAACCTGGCAGCTGAAAGCCCTCAATGCACTTGACCTTCAGTCTGAAGCAGCAAGCAACAGAGTTGTTGTTCTCCTACCACCCAGGCAATACACGAAAATCCATATTCCTTGACCTCTGGGCTGTTGGTGGGGTTAATCCCATTTCTAGAAGTTAAGGGCCCCTATACTTTCCTTGTCTCTTGACCAGTACTTCTCTGCCTAGCATTCTGGCACAGCTTGTGCTCTTTTAAGTATCGCCTGACATTCCGTGGGTTGCACAGTTTACAGAAAGGGATGTTCTTTGCCCTTTTTTTATTATTTTTTCCAAAGAGAATTTAAATCTTTTTTTTTTTCCTCACATTATCTATGCCCCAAAAAGTAAGAAAATGACTTCATTACAGGTGCCTATATCTGACTGGATTATTTCTGGAAAAGATTGACAGTATCTTTAATCAGTTACTACAAGTTGAAGGATATAAAAGCAGTGTTTGTCTACCTTGGCTGTAGAGCTGCTCCTCCTTCCACCAAGGTGTCAGGCACATGGTCCCAGAATTTGATAATTTGTACTTAGAATTGTTTGGTGTCCAGGTGAACTTTAAAGAGGTGCTTTTGAATCTGTTGATATATGAAATCCTATGCAACATTGGTCCTAAATCTTGTCTGCTGACCATTACTTCTAGCAGGGGGGTGTATTTGCAAAATGCAGGGTAGCAGCAAAAGTGAACTTTGAGGACAATTTCATTCAACTTGTAGACACAAGACATGGGTACAAATTTACTAGAGGACAGAAAAGGAGAGTAGCTCTCAAACAGTCAGGCTCACAGGAGTATAGACATGCTCCTAATCACAACGTGCTACAACAACTAGCTTTCTCACTCACTTTGCAGCTGTAAATGGCTTTGAGAAATTGTCCTGTTATATCAGCTTGATCTGTCAAAGATATTATTTACCCTTACTTAACTTGAAATGACTTACAGCCTTACATCTGCACAGGCACAGCAACATAGCAACTAATTCTTTCATAACACTCTTTAACATCAGCAATATTCCTGAACTGTGTATCCACTGTTTCCACTGTTCTTCTCTTTTGGTTTCAAAAGGTGTTTTGGAATTATATGTAGTGGTTTAG
Organism: Alectura lathami; assembly: GCA_013399715.1. Classification (NCBI taxonomy): domain Eukaryota; kingdom Metazoa; phylum Chordata; class Aves; order Galliformes; family Megapodiidae; genus Alectura; species Alectura lathami. The sequence goes on from VXAV01006273.1 coordinate 85,306, forward strand.
CTTTCTTCAAGTCATAAAAGAACAGGGTGTTACGGAAAATTTTGTACTACCAAGTACAAAATTTTCAGTTCCTTTAAAAATGTACTTTACAGCTGGAGATGGAAAGATGTGAAATTTCAGTGTCTTGAATACTTTAGTATCAACAGTGCAAGCACCACATATGAAAAGTAAAATTGACATTCCACATGGTAGAACCTTTTTGTTCCAGAAGGTAAAAAATACCTGTTTTGTAACCTCTCCTGTGGAGCAACTTGTAAATTTGAGAGATTCTTGAAAGCTAGCCTCTTTCGAAAGCTCATCTGCTGTTTCTGAGGGCTTTTTTTTTTGCACATGGTTAGATATTACATGTATTTGAGAACAAATCCAGGCTTTCAGGAAGTTTAGAATAGCTTCTGATTCATTCCTAACTAAAAGCTCCTTTGAATGATTAATAATCAATCATCTTGTTCATCAGCATGTGAGCAGTCTAACGTGCTTGAATGTTTCAAAATACAGCATCTTTTAAGCCTAAGGGAATTTAGCTTCACCCTTCAAAGCCAAAACAAAACCAACAACATTGGCAATTGTGTTCCTGAGCCTGCTTCCCATGTCATGTTCTTCAGAGAGGTGCACAAATGTTATCAAAGCTCCACACTTCGCTGCAAGGCTAGATATCGCTACATACTTTGTAAATATGGCGGAAATCATGAGAGATGAAAGAGTTAAGCAATTTTAACCACAGTACATTAACACCAGACGGAGACTCAAGCATTAAATCTTTACAGAACCAGGCTGCAAGTTAGCTCAACACATCACTGACAACATTTAAGATATGTGGTAAGCATGAAAACTTTCCATGTCCTGGCAATGAAAGCAAATCAGATGAACAACAAGCAGGATTTTACACAGTATTAGTCATGAAGCATGTGAGCAATCTGGATTTTAATGAGGGATGACAACAGGTCCTGTGCGTGAAACTTGAATCCTTGAAGCCTAGTCCAAGGTTATCAAGACAAAGGTCAAGCTGAGGTGAAAAGTGTAGATCTTGCAAGGTGTAGGTGTAGATCTTGCAAGGTGTGTCACAAACCACTGCACAACTGCAATCCAGAGCAGAGTAGAATAAAATGTAAAGTATACCAGACGCAGTTATTTAAAAGAGCTAGGGAAAACTATAATCCTAGAAATGTTTGGCTGACATCACTTTGAAACATGTAGATTCCAACATACCCTTCCCATTACTAGCTGGTTATGGAAGTGTTAAGCTGTTAACAGTCATTACATCACCAAGTAAGATGTTGCTTTTATACCCTGTCAGAACAACATGCACCCCTTAAATATTCCATAAAGAAATGTGAATACCACTGCAAGGGGGAGCAAATGGTGTTTTAAGATATGGCTTGATGGTATCCGTGTATTGCATCATTCAGGGCTCAGCAGACAGGTGCTTAAATAACATGCTGAAATCACTGGAGGTGGACCAAAAGAAGTGTATCATGGAAATGAATCACTCATCTTTTAGACTGCATTGCAAATAGCAGTGAGAAAGATCTGGACCTGATAATCGATGTTGAAAGTGTCCCATGAATCCCACGGATTTAGTGAATGGTAGAAACGGCTGCTTATCACGGATACTGCCTAAAGGGCATCACCACATGAAGATGGTTGTCTGAGTTTTTCCACTGACTTCAATGCACCTTAGACTAGCTCCTAAAGGTCTAGAGACTAATTTAGTTACAGACAGTGAGTTTTTAAGTGGATCCTTAAAAATGCATTCTCTCAGGTTCTGTGTTACCGTGCTTCTTTATTCAATCATAGCTTTTCCATTGTTTTTCTGCTTTTGACAAAAAATGGTATGACAGCATTTTAAAAAATATTGTCAAAGTGTCATCTTCAGACACTGTCTCCAAATTCTTGCAGCGTTTGGATGCCCAGCTTACAGAAAAATAATCTCATTCTGCAGTAATTTCTTCATCTTCTCTTATCCTTCAACTCATTTCATTGTAAGTCTGCTTCAGATAAACCTCACTTTGATTCACCTGGTCATAATACGTATTGTAACTTGCTGGGCAGAAGTATTCATACTGATATTAATTTCCTTAATGCTGTTATCTTGCATTGTTGGAGACATTTCTCAGTAGTTAAGTCACAGGATAGTAGTTGGATATCTGTCAGTGAAATGGGAGAAAGATCTGTAAGGAAAACCCAAATTCCAGTTCTGTGCAGGAAAAAGCTAACTGATGTGTTAGTGTCAGACCAGGAAGTTGTGGGATCTTACTATTCTCCTGCCCATAACCTTATTTACACTTTACTTTGTCCTCCTCTTGAAAGATAGCACACTTCACAAGAGACAACACAAGAACAATATCCAAGTATATCCATGCTTCTGCACAGAAGGCATGCGTGTTCATTGTTGAAGACTGTCAGTCACCTGTTCACCTTCATTCTGACAAGGACAGGCACTTGCTAACATTAGCAGAGAATCAGTCCTTCAATTATAAACCCATATGCCCTTATATTTATGGAGGTCCAGGCTTACAACACAGTTGAAACAAGAAAAATGATATGTATGTCTGTGTATGTTAATTTTTTGTATGCAAATACTGCAAATGTAGCAACTTCTGGTGGTTACATACCATGACAGAACCTACTTGAAGTTCTTCAGTCTCTCTACTTTTCGTGGTCAATTCCACCAGTTATAATCCGCTCTTCCGGACGATCCATATCATGTAACAAGACAAAAAGTTCCAAAATACCAAAGATTTTTGCTTTCAGCTCTCACATTGCTGTTGGCAGATTCGTGAGGTGAATGGTTGTGTTGCAGAAAGTGACTGCTGATGGGAAGGAAAAAAAAAAGATACCTGTTTATTGATCGATTCCAAATACAAAGGCAGAGAATAACTTCACAGTGCTTTTTCCCCTCCCTGGAAAAAGCAGAGCCTCTGGAAAAAGTCATTGGCTGATGCTCCTTCTCATCAAGAGACATATGAAGACACAACCATTTTCTAAAAGTGGCAAACTGAGCAAATGAGAAGAAAAAGTGGCTTCTGAGATGTTTGGAGAGAGCCTGTAGCAAGACTAGGATGAGAACTGAGCTGCAGATCTCAGATATCAGCCCTACGTTTTACATGTTGGCCAGCAGTGCTCATCACAAGGAGTGCTTGGTCAGTGGCATCTATCTCCTACCAAAGAAAGAAAAAACAAACAAAAGGAAAAACCCTGGAAGAAGTCTTGTGTTTGCCAGTACCTCAAAGCCATTGAGGAGTAATATGTTCCCTCTTTGGTCTTGCAGCTGTTTAGTCTGTGATCCCTTCTTTTCTTCGTCTTCAGAATGCTCCTGCCCTGATCCAGAAGTGCTGTCATTCTGTGTATAGAACAGAAACTCCAGAGCACAGGCACTGAACATCTATTTAATGCCTCCCTTTGTTTTGCCACTAGCCCTTCTGTGTGCATGAAACTACTGTGGACTCAGTGTGCCTACAGTGGAATCCTGCCACCCAAAACATAATGGAGAAAGAGCAGAATTTGCCCTTTGGTCAATCCCTGACTGTAGGCATTGTCCCAGCGGACACCATTCTGCTCTTTTCCCATTGTATCCATATTGTCAAAAGTGATAAGTCAAAAGCTTTCTTTTGTACAGCTGAAAAGATACATTTCCCAAGTCTCCCTTCAGATCTGATTGTACCATTTTTTTGTCACAGATGAGATCATTGTGTAAATGCAAGCACTCTCCATTCTGGGATTTTTATTTTTTGTTAAAACAACAATTTCTCAATTTTGAATAACTTTTTTTTACCCTTAACAAAGATCTTCCTGTTTCTTTCCCTGTTTCTTTTCTGAACTCAAGTATTCAAACCAACATTTATCTATCATTTGGCATGAAGAATCTTACTGTTTAATACATGCAGTCACCTCTTTCTTCTGTCCAATACGTATTTTTTTTCAACTTTTTGTACATTGAGAAAGATACATATTTCATCAAAAGATCCAACAACACATTGAACACTTACCCCCTCCTACCTTCAAAAGATCATACTTATCCCCCTCTTAATCTGTTGAGATATGCAGTCTCTATTCGAATTTCTACTGAAGACAATGAAAATATAAATTCTATCTTTAAAGCAGATAGCTCAGCCCCTTGAAAAGCACCTATGGCAAATCCAGGGCATATCCAGAAGGAGGTGTCACTTCAAAAATGGAGGAAGATGCCAGTCTTCAAGCTATTAGCCTGATGCTCTCATGTGCTTAAAATCCATTAAAACTATTCTTATAAGAAATAGACAAAAAGCTCAGAATATCATGTGACACAATATAAGCTATCACAGCAATAAATCAAAGGTTCTGACCGTGATCACAGATATTATCTCTTATTACCTACAAAAGAAAATATAAGCCAGATATCCTATTTTGTATCCAGAATGTCTCTAGTGGTTTAGCAGCTTTCTAATGAATATCAGCTTAAAATAAGCTCATCTCCTTAGAGATCTGCTTCTGTGAAGGCAATATTCCCAAAGAAAACCCGTGACTGCAAAGTAACCTTTGTTATACTCATATGGCAATGATCTATTGGCCTAGGAAGCATGTACACTTTGTATAATTCTCAGTAAAAGGTAATTTTTTCCCTGGGCGGTTTTAAGAAAATATCCCTTTAAAATGTTGATGTAGAATTAATTCTCTTTCCTGACTGATTAACAAAAAAATATTGCTACTGCGGAGGAGAAATGTCAATGAATGTGACAGCAACCTGGCCTTGATTTGAAAAACAGTAGAGGAAGGTAGAAGACTATAGGAGAAACCTATAAAGGTAGTACTTTAAAAACAGCACACTTAGACAATGTGAAAGCTTTTAAAATCTTGTGTATGAAAAATGATTTATCACTTATGTATGCTTTGCACCAATTTATATTGAAGAAGATGTAGGCTCCTGATGCAATTTTTATTGCATCCCATGAAGGCTGTTAAAAAGTTACCACATAGTACCTTATGCTAAATCAATCAAATGAAAAGAAAACCCATTATTTTGCTGCACTTTCCTGACAGCTAGAGTGCAATAATGGGAAACTTTTTCAGCAACTAATCTGTATCCAGCATAATTACAATGCTTAATAGTTTAGTTTTGACATATTTGTTACTTAGCTCATTATCTTGCTATAAACCTAGATCATCACATTTAATGATATTTCAAAAATCCTCCATCCGTGTGGAAAAGTTTTAAGCAACAGTCTTTCCCTTGCTCTTTCAGTACCTCTGGATTCTGTTGTTTGATTAGTGGATGCCCTCTCCTCGTTTAAATATGCTAAAACACTCACCTCCTCTGATTAGCAGAGTCTGCCATGCAAAGCCTTTGTGTTGCACTTTCTACTGATTTGTACTGTATTACACGGAGATCCAAGTGTGTGCCTGCTCTTTTCAGTTGAACTCATTTGTCTTTGACGGTCAGCCTCACATGTGCATTTGGTGTCAAGTGTTGGAGAGAGAAGTAGGCACAGAAATGCCTCTTCTCCTTACTCTTAATTTTTGTACTGAAGGGAATGGGGATTCAATGCCTAGCAATCGCCTTTCAAGTCGGCAGCAGAACCACAGATAATTATCAGAGTTTGGATTTGAAAACACTGTGCCAGACAAAAGGCTTCTTGACAAGTCTGCCTCTAGGGGATGGGAAAACGGAGTAGGATGAAAATCACCACGGCCTAGCACAATGAGCTACAGCAGCATGCAGTCAGCTCTTGGGTCAAGCTCCCACAGCAGTTTCGAGGTGTTGTTGGTACCTTTCCCCATCCAGAGTGGGGGAGGGTTGAAGAGGTGCTCTGCGTCTTGCGGCATCAGCGTTTCCAGGTTTTCTGATAAAACAAAAGGACTTCTGGTCTCTTTCCTGATGGTTATCTTTCATTTCTGATGATTTCAATGTAAATAAGGGGCCCAAGCAGTAGTGATTATATAGACCCTTTATTTCAAAAACACAGGCTTTAACCTGATTTACTGACGCAGCCAATAGCTCAGGTGGCAAAACTGAAGCCTCCAGCATCCCCCTACTACTGGCACACCTTCTGAGCTACAAGGCAAATGAGGCAGCTCAGTACCGAGCAAAGCATCTGGAAGTAGGGCTGCAAAACACTGTCAGGTAAGAACAAAAAAAAAAAAAAAAAGGGCCTGTATCGTCAGGTCTTTTGTACGTGCTGAAATTCCTTTGAAGAAGGGCTGTCAGATGTCTGCTGAGGTCCAATGAACCCACTGAGGTTTCAGTTCTGAATCTTCAGTGTAAGTGTCCTTAACACCAACTCTGTTGACATTACCAGCTTCGTGGGTCAAGCTTTGAAATGGAACAGCTACTGTTTTGTCTGTCAGTCTTTGCTTGCCTCAGACAAGATGCATGTTAGCCCTCAACAGGACCCAAGGCCCACGGCAAGTCTCACTGATCTGGAGGAGTCACGCTGGCATCTCTGAGGTCAGAACTGAGCCTACAGGCTGGAAACATTTCAAAGCACTTCATTGTGGTGGAGGTGTTTGTGCGGGCAGCATGCTGGAGTCAGCCCTCTTACCCACACAAAGCATGCTGTCTCCTGAGCAGCCAGGTACCAGCCTCCAAACACAGCTGAGCAGCTCTGTTACAGCAAGGCCAGGAGTGGCCTGTCCTCCTCTGGGATGAGCGGGGGACATAAGCTGTGTTTATGCTTCCCACATTGCCTGTAGCTTTCCTAGCCCTGCGGCCAGTTGTACTCAAGTCCTCTTCAGTTTCAGTCCTCCCATCTCTGAAAAGAAAATCAGGTTCTGGCCTTAATGGACAGTCAGCTGGAGATAATTGGGAAGGGGGAAAATAGGGCAGTGCCTCGCTCACTGATCACTCTGTGACAGACTCACCAGGTGCTGGGGAATTACTCTCAAAGGAGAAAGCTGAGTTCCCATGGGGCAAAAAGTGGCCTCTTGGTAGGAAAACATTGGCAACCCTAGAACTCAAGTGTTTTCATCTCTTGATGAAAATGCTATTTTTCAATGTGCAAAAAAAAATGGAAAAATGAGAAACCAAAAGAAAACACTTTTTCCCCATTAAGAAAGTCTGATGAAAACTGTTCTTTCATCTAGCATTTGATACTCAAATGCACTTTCCCATTCACAGTTGGATGGAGAATTTTTTTTCAAGTTCAGCCCTAATTTATTTATCTTAAAGCAGGCAACGTACTGTAATTTTACAATAAAGGACTCCCAATCAAAGCTTACCTTATCCAGAGGTAATTAATACAAAGATTGTTGAATTAAAGATGTGAGTCTTGACACTTTGGCGGGGGGTAAGGGACATGGTCTCAAAGGCCCAAATTATGCCTGAAACAGACCAATTAACACCATGTATCTTCTTTTATGTTAACTTCAATTAAGGTTTCTTAAAATTTTTAAAGTTATTTTCTTCTTTACAATCTCAGAATGTCAGAAATGTACATCAAAGAAAAACGCTTCAGTGTGAACACCATAGGTAACGCTCATTTGCACACAAATCTGCATATTGCAAAGGAGTTCAGAGCCCATTTTGCATGAATTATTGCCGGATGTGAGTCAATGAATTAAACAGCTAAAAAATAACAACCATCCAAGCAATGATAAGCTGCACCTACTTACGTTGACATAATGAATTTCAAAAAAAGCACGTCAGAATTTGAGTTAAGTTACAGTGGAAATAAAGAGGTGATTTAAACTGGGATGCTAGGCAGGCCTGCCTGTGTCTTTTAAAATACTTTTCAAATTCATTTTGCTCATCATGATTTGAAATTCCTGTATTGTGAGAGGATTTTTTTTTCTACCAGATGAAATAGAAATGGATGAAATTTCACATTCTTGTCTCTTTTGGTTTTGACAATAAATCCATTGACTTTTTTCAGCATTACATGTCATCTATGTAGCTCTTATTCTGCAGTCATCTGTCTGTAAGATCAGTTTGCCCTTGTACAGTTCCTCTTTCAAGAAGCCATTTCTTCATTTGCAACTGATGTGCAAGAGTCTTGTTCTTTTTCTTGTGCTGGTGTAAGTGATATGTTTCTGGAGGTGTCAGGGCAAAAAGGAGTGGAGGTTAGCATGACTAATGCAGAAATACCTGTGTAAAGAAAGAGCTGATTCTTCAAAGAGTTAAATTTTAATCACAGAAAAGAAGTACCACGCAAGGAGAAGAAACCCAAAGGATTTCAACGTATTGTTCTTCAGAGCCCAAACTATCCATTCTTGTACCTGTATGTGGTTCCCACTGACTCCAGTGTCCTTGACCCTAATATCAACAGGCTGCAGACAATGGACGCCTCTGCTGGGGCCTTTTCTTTTCTCCTTTGCAAATTTTCCACACTTGGAGCAAGACATTTTTCTGAGCTTGTATGCTCTTTGTAATTGAGTTACTGCAAATTTGCAAATATATTTGGGTTTAGGGATTTTCCACCAGTATTCATAATAAGTGTTCCACAGGGCTTTTGCCTTTTAGAATTCAAAACCCAGATTGTGTGAGTGATTATATATGTCACTGGGCATGCTTCTCCTCTCCTCAACTGACGACGTCCCTTTTATAAAGAGAATGGTAGCTGGAGAAGTCTGAAGCTCCCTGAACTTTTCAAAAAGCAAAGAAGGGCTTTAAGAAGAAAGCAGTAAATAGGATAACAAAGATTCTGGTTGCACATGAGAGGAAATATTTCACGGTGAGGGTGGTTACGGATGGAAGCAGGCTGCAAAGAGAGGCTGTGCAATCTGTCATTCAAAACGTGACCGAAAGGGCCCTGAGCATCCTGATCTTGCTTGGAAGTAGATCTGCCTTGAGTAGAGGAGTGGGACTGAACTTCCTCCAGAGGTCCCTCCTGAGCTAAATCTGCCCACAGTCCTATCTGTGGCTGTACAGCCCTGACAGTGATAGGAAATAATTGCCAAAAATCACATGGGCCAAGAGTCTGACGTCGTTAACAACGTCTACATTTTTCCACATATTCTCTCTGCTCTCCTAATAGCTGCCATGCTCACTGCAATGTTGAAGCCAGTCACAACCCAGAATGCATGTCCAAGAATAGCTTTGGGTGTTTGGGCTAACTGACATGTATGTAGTAAGTCTACTGTGGATTGCACTTTTTCTATAGTTTATTACATTTATTATAGTAATTATAGCACCTTTAAATAGCTTTAGGAGAAGTGGGGCATGACCACTACGTTAAAAATGGCTTAATCATTCCCACCCACCACAAGAATAAGTAACAGTTAATGTTGAATGTAGGTTTTATATGTGCTTTGCTCTCTAAAGACCCTCAAGAGTTTGCAAGTTACAACAAATGTTACACCTGTATTACTTCCATCTTTTTATTTTTGTGATCACAGGGCATAAAGAAAAAAAAAAAAAGAGAGAGAGAGAGAGGGAGGGAGAGAAAGAGCAGAAGAAACAGCCAGCTCAGCTCAAACTGTAAGGGCCCTAATTCCATCTGTTTCAGTTCATTTTTTCTCTGAGATGTCAGTATTTTTCTAAAGACCAACTGTGATAAAGCTTATCTTTGATCAACAATTCTGAAAACACTGGCCCTTGGCCAGAACTCCATTTCTTTCTCAGTTTGGGCTTGATTCAAAAGTCTCTACTTTTTCATGAACTCTGCCATGAAACTTCTAAAGAACTGCAAGTTCCAATGAGGGGGAACAATCCTGCCAGGGTAATGGGCAAATCGTGCTACTTTTGCTACATAACTAAGCCTCTTTCTAAAATCTGTCACTCAGCCTTATCTTTCTGACAGTCCCAAATCCCACTGACTGAGACTGCAGAAAACCCTGCTTGATGAAGACTGAATTTTGGCCTCAGTAAAGAGGGCATCCTAAACTCCTTTGGTTTCAAACCAGAAAAAATTTTGCCTGTAACACAGACATGTTCTTCCTCAGCTGCAGACTGAGAAGTAAGCAAGACTGAGGTATCTGACGTTTGGACTGCTGATGGGATTGTATCAGCAAGTCAGTGTTTTCAATGAGAAGTCTGTGTACACTACTTAGCTGCAAGGAATGCAGGTGGCCTGTGTGATATTTTAGGAACAACAGTGGGCTGTTGTCAAAAAAGCTTGGAATCACTGGTTAAAGCAACCACCATTACTGCAAAGAGATGAGGGGGCACTGAGCATGTCTTCTGAAGTACAGAACTTCTGAGGAGGAGGCCCAACCATAGGTGCATTACCACAGTAATACTGATTGTGATCTTAATTCCTGCTCATTCAATATCAAGGAAAACAACAAAGCTATAAAAAAGATTCTCTCCTTCTTATGCAGTCCTGCTTTGGTAAGTGTGAGCTGTGCTTCCACCAGTCCTCTGCAAAAAATAGGCTGAGAGAAAGCCATTGGGCAAGTAGGGCAATTCCACACAGTATTGTACCAGGGCAGGTTAACAGAGAAAGGGCTTGCTACCAATTAGCAGTGAATATTCATTTAGAGACAGGTTATTAAAGCTATTTAAGCACTAACCTCCCTTTCAAAATGTGCTGTGAGGCACCTGAATTGGTTCATTCAAATCTCAGGAAAAAACCGAATGCTGTAATTTATGGCCAAACCCTTATAAACAGAATTGCAGAATTCAGACTGCAAACATCGTCACAAACCAAACCCTTCAGAATTCTCACAATTATTACTATTAGGCGAAGTAATCGTCTCCAAAGGTAAATGATGGAAGCACAGTTGCTCAAGTTATTTAAAGCAAGATTGGACAATTCTCCGGGGAATATTCTGGGGGGAGAAAGTAGGGACTTTGTTAAGAGTAAACTGAGGCTATAAATAGGAAGACATTAATGCACTGCAGCATTATTGAAACAGCAATGCTGTTTTATGTATTTTTTTAATAATCTGCAACTAGGGAAATTCTCACTTCCTACAGCAGTCTCCGCCATCCCCAATTGCTCGTATTACATTGACCAGTAATAACACCCTGTGGCTTTTCATTCATTCCGCAGTGTTGTAATTTCTACCTTTCTTCCCATCAGATGTCAGAAACACGGGGATCTTGTGCCTTGCCTGTGAGCCTGTGTGTGACTTTTGATTGCAAAGTTTACAGCACATATGCACTTGGTTGGTCCAGTAGGGCTTGGACCCGAAGTGGAGAAGTATTACAGCAGGAAGGTAAAAATAAGTGTTGTCCAGATGCTCTGATCTATCACTCAGAGATGAGGAATGCGTAAGAGTTTTTCAAGTCTTTGCAGTGACCATAGAATCATAGAATCATTGTGGCTGGAAAAGACCTCTAGAATCATCTAGTCCAACTGTCAACCCAGCACCACAATGCCCACTAAAGCATCTCCCTAACTGCCAACTAAAGATGCTTTATTCACACATTTAAAAGCAGATAGCATTTCTATCCCTACTTTAGTTATAGGCTTTGGACAGTGTCATGTTTTCTGCTGGGCGATGGACAACATCTATCTTGATTTAACTAGCTGGGAGAAGAAGCTTAGGATAACAAGATGGATACCTGGCAATTGCAAGGAAATAGTGGGCCGTCTCCTTATCTCCCTGCTATTATTGGGATTTACATGTATACAAGTAAAGGCAAAGCAGAGACAGAAAATGTTTCCAAATGAGAAAAGTCCGTCGTATGTCCTCCTACGTGAACATACACCACGTACAAAGCAGAGAAGTGCCACGCTTTCAGGGACTATATGCTATCTACAAAGGCAGAATTTCAAGGGAACCCCTATCAACAGGAAGGTTTGATTATGAGAGGATCCTGTTCATTTATTTCTTTCTATGCCTCTGGTTTTTAAACCTAGGGTTATTACTTCCTCTGCCACACTTTACCTGTTTAAGAATTATTTGTGCCTTTTCAGTTCAATCCACAGGCAGTGAGGGTTGTTGAAGGTGCTTCTTCCGCTGTTGGATTTCTAATTCTTACCTGTAGCATCATTACAGGCACCAACATGCAGGACATTTTATCATTAAAACAAACTTTTTCTTCAGATGGTTTCCTCAAATGGGACTTATGTGCCTGTCAATGTGAGACAGAGCAGCGCATATGTGCACCTCTGAGATCTGTAAGTTTCATTCTGAATTCACTAAGAAAATGGGACGTGACACCCAGCACTATGGGATATTCAATCATTTCTGACCCACCTGCACACTTGGCTTGTCAAGGCCATGCATCTGCTTCTCAACCTGCTTCAGACATCCCTGCAAACAGCAGTTGGAGCAGGAACTTGTTTTTTTCCCCTTAGATGTTAGTGTACAGGTTTAAGATAAAGCTGAGGAAAATGTTCCATAGGCACATGAAAACATTCAGCTGGCCTCATTTCCATCCCACTCTCACATGCCTTTTTTGTCATGTTGCTGTGCTCATCACAATTTCCCGCAGGAACAGCAGGCGAGTTGTGTGGACAGGTATGTGAAATACCTGCAGGAGGGCTATCAAGCAAATCACTGTTCACGAAAATAAATAATGGCAGCACTTCCGTTCTCCCCATGAATGCACAAGGGGACTCATTGTGAAATGCATCAGACCCGGTACTGGTTCTTGTCTCGATTCTCACTCTGAGTCCCCACAGCTTCCTGCCAGATACCGGTCTTTTCAATGGTTAAAAAAGCCTCCTGAACGGTGGCATTGCGGGAGGCACAAGCCAAGCTCAGACCCCTCTTCTAGGGCAGTTAGCGCCTTTCTTCCCCAGCCGGAGCGACAGGGTTTTCCTGCGGGCTCACAGGAAGGTATGCCCAGAGCCCCAGCACCACGACACGTAGGCCTTCAGAGGCCTGGGCACACCGCTTCCTACCACTGCTGTGTGTGGCCTTCAGGCTTAAAAATACTTTCCTTTCACTGCAGTTGCTCCTTGTTTTAATGCCAGAAATTGAAGCTAGAAACTTGCAGGGAAAATTGTTCCTGGAAGTATTGTCTTACAATACAATGTGAGGCAGATTTTGTGGGCACAAAGCTACAGAAATGATCGTGGCCCTGCCGCAGCCACTTGCAGACCTTGGCACACAGCTGCTGGTGGCACCTCAGCAGCAGGCAACCGGGGAACGACCCCAAAGAGAAGAAATGTGGGCCTTTTGGCAAAGGCTTGCGTTTCTCTTCCCCTCCGTCTCTCATACAAAGTCCTTTCAGCTCAGCAACTTGATTTCAAGTCTGCGAAAGCACAGCACTCTCCCTCCCCCGGAGCTGCCCGTACAGACATGCCACAAGACATTTTGCACATCCCTCCTGCTGAACCTGGTTTCCAATCGATACTCAGACAGGCAGCCGCCGCATTTGCTGTCCGCGTTAGCAGCTTCTGCTTGAAGAAAGAATTAGCAGCAAAGTATTTGCCAGCTGAAAATAGGTAAAAAATCGCCGTCGTGTCTTCTTCGACATAGATTTGGAAACACTGTTGAGTACCTGTTCTGATCAATTTTATTTCCAGTGATTTATTCAATGAATCTCTCGGTTCAGCCAAACACAGGTCCCCAGAAGAAATGCCTATAATGACAGCGAGTCAGAGGGTCCACTCTTATCACAGCTCAGTCTTGCTCAGGGTGTTCACTTTTCCATTTCCACTCAGATTTGTGGCCATGATTATTTCCCACACTTCTAATTACATGCATTTGTAGCATGAATATTTTCCAAGTTGTGACTTCTGCCAGGACAGTAATACAAGGGAACAGAAATGCACAGGGCTGCCAGGCTGAAAATGTTTCAGTCTCAAAAGAACTTGTTTTGCAGTGGTTATTTGTGTCAGTGTTCGGCGTCGTTGCTATCCTAGGATTTTGAACAGGAATTTGTCTTACAGGAGACTGCCTTTGTCTATACCATATGATCTGGCAAATTTTAAATGCGACCCTTGCTATGCAAAAGTAGGCTTCCAAAAGATCGTGTTAGGAAATTGAAGCTCTTCCTGGAGGCTGCCTCACCTGGTTTATTGCACTGCTAAATCTCATTGCTCTGGAGGATTTTAATTTGACACTTCTCAGCTACTTACCGCTCTTCAACCAAAAATTGACACACAAACCTGAAACTAAAAAGCGGAAAAAAAAAAGGTTTATTTTATAGCGTTTTGTGGGTTAGATTCCTTGTTGCTTTTTATAATGCAGTGAAAACTTGTGTGATGAGTGACTCCGGTGACATGCTTCATTTTTTTTTCACAGCATTAAGCAGCCTAGAAATAAATGTCAGCTGCCAACAAAGGTGCAGTTATTAATTAAGTCCTAAAAGCCACCAGCCTTCAAAATCACGCTTTCTACAAAAGCTGCATATCAGAAGGCAAGCTAACCCACAACTGTCCCAGCCACTGCTGTAACAACGAGGTTGCATCTGCCATCCAAGTGTCATTCTATTCATTGCATCAAGTCTCTTCTCAACATGTTCTGGATAAAACAATGTAATTTTAAAGCTGTGATTGAGGATGATGAACAGAAGTTGTAAAAGGTTGCAAAAAGTTTTCTGTAATTACCCATTTTCTTGTATTACATTTGTTCATTGTTTTTGCAGAGAACAAGGCAGAGGAAGAAGGAAGGTGAATACAGGGAACATCATTGCTTCCATTTATCCAAGAAGCCCAAAGTTCACACTAAAAGCTTTTTATTTTTAACTCTTTCGGAAATAAATCATGAAATAAGCACGAGAGTACAGACTCGTGATGCAGGTTAGGCTAAAAACAATAGGTTACATAGAACCTCCTGTTAGATCAATTTGCCAGTGTATCCCTGTTGTGATGCTTATGTGTAATATAGTTAGTAAATAGGAACCTGATTCACCCCTTTCTCCTCTCATGCAGACACCAACATCTGAGAAAAGCCCCAGCAGAGCAGAAGGACAACGTACAGTGCAAGCAACTACCCAAGATGCCAGGCAACATGAACAGGAGCTTAGGGAGAGATCTGGGGGATGAGCTACATCTAAGTAATTTGGAATCTATTTCTTGCAAGATTTTCTCTAGTACTTGACTTGTCAACAATACTTTCGACCTCCCACACAGTAGAATTTAGGGTGGAAAAAAATAAAATAGATCGTCTTACTTTTGCCTGAAGTCCGCTGGTATCTGCCTGGGTTCTATGAAACTGGTCTTAACTGCTAACGCAAAGAAAAGTTCGGCATTATAATCTATTGAAATGCTGATTTAGGTACTGTATCAGTAGATTACACTGTCATCTAGTGGCAGCCACTCAACTTGCATCCCAAAATACTTGCGGCCAGTCTACAGATACCTACCCAGGATTTTTCTGTTGACCAGCTTTCTAGAACAGCCAAATGAGGAAGGACACTTTCAAGGGATACCACCATCCTAATGGAAGACACAGGCATACGATGTGGATTTGATCCCCCTGCATACTTTGAAAACAAAAGGCCTTTAAACAACTGTCTCAGAAGATACATAACCCACCTAAACTTATCCTACTTCCTGAATAATGGAAGGTAAAACCACGAGCTGAAAGTTAGAGAAAAGCCAGAGCCCCCTATTATGATGCAAAGGAAAACATGCAAAGGAAACACATCATGTTAGGGACTAGCTGGTGATATTTTATTCATTTTTATAGGTGTATATTTTACTGGGATGTCCCTGACATAAGAATGCATAAAGCCAAATATTACATTGGAAATAGATTTAGCAATAAAGTCAAAGGGACTTCCAGATGTTCAGAGAACAGAACTTAATGGTAGGAAAAGGACAAATTCATCACTAGATGAATATGAGAAGTTGTTTAGGAGTGATTAAGAACCCACAGGTCCATTTAAGAGCCACAAGTCTAAGTGTTCACCCCATTCTAACATAAAACTGACCATAAAATATTTGATTAAGGGATTGCTAGAGTCAATCCATTATTGGCAGAGTCTGCCAGAAAGAGTGCAATGGCATGGAACAGTTTATTAGGCTAAAGTACTGACCAGGCTGCTCATAGAAAAACCAGATTTAAGCACCAAAGCATGAAATTTCCCCCCACCCATATATATTTATTCTGGAATGGATTTAAGAACATTGTAAAAAAAGTAATGAATTCTTTTAAAATAGGTAGAAGAAACAGTGGCCTTCAAACTTCTCAAGTCACCAACAAAAGCATGTAGGCTGGAGGATTCTGCTGTCTCCTACTTCTCTGAAGGTTGTCATGAAAGTGAAAGACAGACAGAAAGGGGAAGGAAAACACCAAAAAAAAACAGCTGATTCAACATGAGCAAACAATAAAGAATGGAATCAGGGCAAAAACAGACAAGAACTACTGGGCCAGACGCTGCCTGAGAGAGAGGGTTGTGGTGCAGGTACTGCGTTGTGCTTCATTTCGCTGTGCAGGGATCGGGACGGGTAAGCCCTGGGGCCGTGCGGCTGTGACATTGTCCTGCAGCAGAGATCCCCTGCATCCCTTCACCATGGATACAGCTCTGCCTGACCAGGGAAACAGGCCCAGTACCTCCAGGTTTGCACCAAGAAGCAGCTGTTCCTGTGACTACAGCACCACGGATTTAACCTAGCCTTTGGACAAGAAAAGGGTCATGACTCTTACAGTCACATCCTGCCTGCAGTGGGCTGATGGTGTAACCATAGCTCACATACAAAGTGTCTGTGTAAGAGAAAGTAGCTATGAAAAAAGTTCTTTCTAGAAGAAAGAAGGCAGTCTTTCAGTAATGCTGCTGTTATTTTTCTAAATGCTGATAGCTATGTTGTCTGCCAAGCTATTTTATAGTTCATTTATTGCACATCCTGCTATTTTGCTTACTTTTGTGGATTACTGTGGGAAAAATACCAACTTTTGCTGGACTGGGCATTTGGGTTGCATTTGTGCAGATGTCCTGGATGTAAAATCCTGTGCACTCTGTTATCCTTTAACCATCTCCCAAGCCATCCAGTTCTCTGGTGAATTCTCTTTTTACGGTTGTAACAAGTAGATTTTCTGGCTTTCACTATTCATGAGGAATAAATAGTGTTCCCTAATTTATTTATACTTATATTTTTGTAATTTGCACAAATGAAATGATCTACAGGAAGGGATTCTCAGCAGTATAAATACATGTTATCACAAAGAACACATTTTTAACAGCATTAAAGAAACTTCAAAACTAAAAAGCATTTTGATTGCAACAGGCCATTTAATATGCATGCCCCTCAATGAAATTACGCTACATTAGCTAATCGTTGAAGAAATAAGAGAAGCAATATCTCGGCGTGAATTAACAATGCAGCCTCTGAAAGACAGTTAATTGAGATCTGAAACACAGGGAACTACAAAGAAGGGACCAAAACACTCAGAAAGAGCGCATGCTCTGAAGTTTCACAGCACTTCCACTTAACCAAAAAAAATGCCTTTAGTTTTTAGGTCACCCAAAAATCAAGAACCAATTCATCCACCTGCAGTTATGGCTCTGGTTTACCAAAGAAACGGGCGAGGGCAAAATGAGCGCAATTGTTTTATCTTGCTGTTTGTAAACCTGTGCTATCGCAGGGTGTGTTAGCAGTGCTTACTGCCCCAGAGCAGCAGTCCTGAGGAAGAACATGAGGAAGTGGTTAATAAACAACTCAAATAATCTTCACACAGCTAATCACAACTCAACTGTCCATGCTTACACCTGTAGTAGGCCCAGCTGCTGACCAAAGACGAGAGCCACTGCCTTGCATAGGCTGGAATTGTAGAAACTCGGGGGAAGATACTGAAGTCTGACCTGTCTTGGTGAGGGAGATCCAGTCTCTCATGGACATAGAGGTTCCCAAATTGTAATTAGTGAAGGTGGAAAACATAAGACTGGTACCTAATGCATTGCAGGCCATAGCTTTCTAGCAGGCCACAGATCTCTGGAGGTGGGATCTAACAGAAAGCAGCAGCCGGGCTCCACGTGTGTGCTGCACTGTCCTCAAACCCCCATTACTGATGGCTGGGCTGAGACAAACTCCAGCCAGGCTATGCGGCCATTTTTGGTGCACTTCTACAAAGTCAAGATGTGCTTTTATCTCTCAGAATTTGTTAAAGGAAAACAAAAAGGCTTTAGTTCTGCTGCCACAGCAAACAAGAAAGTTAGCCCATCTCTTCACACTGCAGATCTTATGACATTTTAAATGCTGCTCTGAAAATTGCACATGCTAGAAAGACATTGTCTCCCGTCCAAACCCTGGTCCTCCAGGGCCACTCCCAGAAAGCAAGACCAGTGAAGAAATGACTTAAAAAGATAGTGCCTGCTTTCAGTAGTGACTGAGAAGAGCGGGGAAATGTGCCATGCGGCCAGTGAGTCTTCAGGGTTTTAGAGTTAGAGTCTTGTAGTTCCCCTGCTGCAAGACAAGAGCTTAATTCAAGAACTTCTTCCAGTTTCTGATTTAAAAATATATATATATTTTTTTAATTTCAGTAGGTTTGGGACATTCTTGAAGACTCAGATTTATGTATTTGCACTGCCATAAAGAGCTTCAGAGGAAAACTTGAAATGTACCTGATGCTGGATAAAGACTATAGTGTTTGACAAACACTGCCTCGAAGAATTTACAAACAAAATGGTTGGGACAAATGCATTCCAGTTTTACAGACATTAAGCTGAAGCCTCAAATTACACTGAAATCCCATGATAGAGCTCGACATTTAGTTTACATTCCTGAACCTCATTTAATTCCATACCTACAAGTCTCTTTGTCTCTTAATTGTGCCAATTTACTTTCTAATTCACCTTATTTGGAGAGGTTATTAAAATTGACAAGTGAAAGAAAATCTGACAGAGTTAACGCATGAAATAGGAGAACAAGCAATGCAGTCTTGCGTCTAGCGCAGATTTCCATTGTCTAACTTCTGCATAAGTTTCCCGTTGTAGAGGTTTTGTTTGAGTAGGTACAGGTGATGGCCTACAGGCAGCCACATGAGGTTTAATAACACTCAGCTGGTCAAGCCTGGTACAAACCAGCTCAAAATAGTTGGATCTAGTGAGCTAGTGGCTGGCAACCCTGTCCATGGCAGGGGGGTTGGAACTGGATGATCTCTGAGGTCCCTTCCAACCCAAGCCCTTCTGTGATTCTATGATTCTATGAAAATTATTGTGCCCACAGCTGTATGCTGGTATATCAATGCTTGTCTTCATTTAGACAACCTCTCTCACAAGAAAGAAAGGTCTTGAACAGAAATATCTTAGTTATGAGAAAAACACTAGTAGCACAGGTGAAGCAGAACCACAACCAATGACATTAATGAGAGTACTGGCCCTATATACTTAGAATTGACATCCTTAGTTTATGTGAATGCAACAACATCAGGAGGCTCAAACTGGGATGTGATCAACTCTTTTCTAGTTCCATTAGTTTCAGAAAAGGTAGAAACAAAGACTAATTCACCTCACACATCAAACTGCTGCTTGCACCTTGTCTTCTTCTGCTCTTTTAACTGGAGCCTGCATTCACATCAGTTGCACATAGCTGATGCAGCTGCACCCATAAAGAACTGTTATGATTCGATGCCACACATCCCACCGCCGGACCTGGCTGAGGAGCTCTCTGAGGTGCACACTGCTGGAGACTGGAGAGCAAAATCCCTGGTAGGGCTGCCCCTCTCACACTTCTCTCTGGGGACATGCCTTTTGCCACCACCAGAACAATGTCCTGCATTAACCACGCCGGATCAGACAGAGGGATTGCCTGAGCTCCCTTTTCTCAGCTGTGTCCATAAGCAGATCCTTAAAGGCACAATAAGAGCAGGCCACGGGTGATGCTTTCCCACAAACTCTGCTAACCTCGAACCGTTTTCATTTCAGAGAACTCCTGGTTGATGAGGTTTGTCAGTATGGTAACAGCAAGCGATTTCCCTTCTGAGGACTTACCAAATCTCTCTTGAATCCCTTGTAAATTTTTTGTCCCCACTAGTTCTGCTAACCACTGCATGAAGGACAACCTCTTTCTGTTTGCTTTGAACCAGGCTATGGAGCTATATGGACCTGCAATCTGACCCAGTACAGCTGTTCTTATTTTCTTGCACAGGCCTTTGGTTTGTGAGACAAAACCTGCAGTTCATACCTAAATTTTTTTTGCCATGAAATTCGTGGAAAAGAATGGGCTGCTTCAAATGGGATTCTCAGCAGCCATCTGGCCTGCAGTGTTATCGAAACTAACTGATAGGAAAAGCTGGGAGGAAGGGTGTTTAATAAAAACCCTGACTGCTCAGGCTAAGACCACTAAGGCCCCAGGGAAACATCAATGTCGGATGAGGATTCATAGCCCACGCTCCTCACCACCTTTGTCGTTCCTTTCCAAGCTGCAACAGGTACTGCTTTCATCTGATACTGAACAAGAGGAGGAGTAATCGGGCAATATGGCAGGAGCTGGGATACTTAGTCCAGGAAGTAGGGAACATAAAAATTCTTCCCTAACTTTCGACGTATTGTCTCCCAGCGAAGATCTCCAGCATCCCAGCAGTTGTAGCGGACATTGCCCACCTGAGGGTCAGGGAGACAGCAGTCCAATCTCTCTTCCAAATGAAAGAGAAAGAACTTTCTACCCAATAAGGCATGTCACATTGAGGAGTCACAAACTGGTACGGCCATGAATCTCCTGATACGGCTTCAATTTTTCCCTACTCAGATTGTAAGAAGTTTCCATCACACTACTTCATCATATATCCTTCAAGTAAGTGCTTGGAGTACATTTAGATCCTTACAGCTAGTGCTCAGCATAAGATCACTGCTTTCCTCTAGTGGACAGATCCACAAGAGAGATCAAAAAAAAATTCATAAAGAATAAATTTCCAGAATTTAGCTAAGCATATTTGAAGAGTGGAACTCAACAGTTTCTTGCTAAATAATGATGGACCCTCCCTGTGACTAAAGCTTTCCTGAGGCAGAATTTGCTGCTCAGGATTTTTACAGGGATTTGTCCATACTTCAGAGCTTGCAGCTTTTGAACTTTCTGAGCAAGGCGAGCATTTTGAGCCAAGTCCATCTAGTCAGGTAATATGTTCCACAGCTATGTACCTTCAAAGATCACAAAAATTATATAGTCTCCTGCAGAATAAATGGATGAGATTTTCACTACAAATAAAGCACCTAATGTGTTAAACATTTTTCCCTTATTATGAACCAACTCTTATTGCTACTGACGTCTTTGTTCTTCAGAAGCTGCTGCAAATAGCTTGGACAAATAGGAGGTTGTTTGCTTGGATCATTTATTTTGCATATTTGACATTTGTAATTTACACTGGGTGATCCTTACCTTAGATCAATACGCAGACATTTCTGCTGCTTGATTAGCTGACAAAATTTAATGAGAGAAAAAAGGTACAAATAGATAATAGAGAATAACAACTGTTCACATTAATTTTGCATGACACATGTTACTTACCCCCAAACCCACACATTAATAAATCCAACGTCATTGACAAACCACAAACAGTACAAAAAAGGGCACACAGACATTGTCAAATGCAAGCTCAGTACAACCAAATTTTTGCCAAGCCCTTACTTTTCAGCATCCGGGCAGCTCAAGCCAAGCCACGTTGGTGTTTCTAAAAAAAAAAAAAAAAAAAAAAAAAAAAGGATTATTTTTATACACAGCTGAGCAGCTGAGGTATTTTATAAGCCACAGTGACATAAAATGCTGAGTAAGAGTCTCATTTTCCTTACTTCTTTTTCTTTCACCTAAAAATCACACTCATTTAGTAGATTTCTGCAGAAACTTTGCTTAACATTTTTCTTTTTGAATAAGTGCCAAAGATCATAAAATTAAGAACCTAGGACTACAGAAATCAAATTAATAAGCGAGTGTGCCTAGGGGAGCACAGAAGAAACCACCATAACATAATAACAACAACAAGACTCACATATCTCTATGAGAATACCAGAGTGTATGTGCACCCATGTGTTTGTGTATTTGTGCTCATATTTATAACCTTTCTTGGAAAGGGTGTTGCACAATCTAGGTTAGTAAAGCACCTGTGAAAATTATTTCTAGAAGAAGTCATGATAGAGACCATAGAGAACATAGGAGTAGTTATAGTTGCCAGCAATAATGTCATGCCTCAGTTACACTCTGTATCGGCTCACGTGCCTCTAGTGGCAGGACTGAACACCTAGGGTGTGGTGAGCTTTGGGGGTATACTTGTATGGGGCAAACAGCTAGAACCACTCTTAGGCACAATTTAGACTTACGCATAGATGCTTTCAGAGGTCCTTATTTAGACTTACCAATTCATTTTACTGTTTTTAATGAAAAAAGGGAGTCTTCCACAGACACTTTATCAAAGGATCTAGGGCTTTAACTTAATGAAAGCACCAGGGCTAACTTGTGTTGACCTGTGGTTAACTTCTGCTAACCATACAAAATAAGGGTGAGCCATAGATCTGGGTAAATTGTATCACTGAACTGTAAATTCACCAAAAATTGATTTTCTGAAGGGTAAGAATACTTGCCAAGTCAAATCAACTCTTACAGACGGTTTTAGCCAAAACAAAATGAAGAAGAAATGTCAAAAGTGTCAGAACACTTTCCAACATATTTTTAGTGAAATGTTTTATTCCAGAAACATTGAAATCTTACATCCTTACCTTCCAAATAAAGCACTTGGAAAGACACTTTTTGCTTACAACTTGAACTCAACTTCAGACAGATGGCATTAGAAAGGGTTAAGCAACCTAATAATTAAACACTGAATTACCTCAAACAAGCTGGTTGTGGTATTGTTTTTTTAAATCAAAATCTTCAAATCCATTGTGAGGAAACCCTTAGCTGTGTGGAGATGTCTTAGTAGTTCGAGATGATTAGGAAGGACTTGTCTTCCTAAATTTGACTGCCAGTTTTGACAACGCTTCCTCAATGACCTTGAGTACATCACTCAGTTCTCTGCCCTTCAGTTTCCTCACCCATCTACTCGGGTTTTACTAGGATTGTATCGAAATCATCTCGTGTCAAGAATATTCATTTACCAGTATGGATTGTCATTTACTTATCAGTTTATCTGTGACAAGGCTGCCCTGTAATGTCATTGTCACCTTATTAAATGGGAAAGGAGAGATTTAGGTGTATTTTTATCCCACTGTGGATTGTAGGAGTTTGGTTGGTGTGGTTATTTCCCTTCCTCTAAGTAATCAAGTGATTTTCCTATTGTATGCATTTCTAAACTGTACCAGCTCACAGTTGCCCCTCAGTAGCATTTCCTTCAAAAATAATTGTTTTGAACGGCAGAAAATAATAAAAATAAGTATTTTTGTACTCACGGTGCAGCACATGATTTCTTTTCCGATGGGGGAAGGTTTCTCGTGCGACCTCATGCACATTCATGCTTTTTCCTTTCCGTACAAGGAAATTAAATGAGTTTCCACAACCGCCAGTAAAACGCCAGCCCGCTGGCACGGGTCATTATCGGCAACGCGAAGCGACGTGCACAGCAGCAGGTATTTGTGCCTAATTTGTGCTAGGGGACCTCTTAGAAGTTTTGCGGTATCAATTACTGAGACGAAGCCATCAGCAAGGCGCTTGCAGGCAGCAAACTCTCACAGCTCCTTTCCCCGTCTTGCCCGCTAGGTGGCATCGACTAATACGAGCAGTGCTGAGGGGATGTGGCATCCGGCGGAGGCAGCGCGATGCGGCCAGGTAGAACCCCAGGCAGCGCAGCTTCTCGAGCATCAGCAAGCCAGGAGGGAAGGTACTGGGCGTCTACCAGTACCCACAAGTTTCATTTTGCAAAAAATGAACTCAGTGGTTCGCTGAGGCTGCAGCAGTGAGTGCCGAGGCTTGAGGCTGCCAGAGAATCTTGGAGACACAAAGGAATATCTCTCAGGAGAAAAGGAAGAATAAGGCCGCCGCTATCTTGAGGATGGAACACTGACACTAGCAGAGGCAAATGATGTCACCAAGCTTGTAGTGGGCACCTGTGGGAGAGCGGGGCAGAGCCAGGGCACTGCCTTACCACACAAGTACTTTCATCACAAAACGGTCTTCTGAAGTTAAAGGCTCAGCATGTATCCCACAGCCTCTCTGAGAGTGCAAGTGATCACCATGACATGAGGGGTTAAATCTTCACCTGGTGTGAGTTCAGTTAAGCAGCAGCAATGAGTACCACGAGAGGATATGACCATGTGCACTAGTACACACACTCATTGGAGAATCCATGGGAAAATTCAGGTCATCTGGGGAAATTACCTTCTGTTCATGGAAAGCAGAGTGGCTGCCAGAGATGGGGATGTAATAGCTGGTTTCACAGCTGAAGGACCAGCTGCTTCACAGTTTCCCAGTTTGTGACGGTGAACAACAAATGAAAAAAAAACTTGTTCCAAACAGAAGTACATAAACATTTTTGGAGATGTTGTTTGTTAAATAATTCAAATTAAATAATAAGTGTAGCTGAGGGTAATGTTACTTGTAGCTTCATTTTTTAAATTCAAATCCAGCAAAGACACCTCACAAACTTAACTTTAATGCAAGTCCAGTATGGGCTTTGTTGCTTTGTTTGAACTGGAATGGGTTTCACCACACATACAAAAATAAGTGAATGCTTCACACCTTCAATTCTTCCTGGAGAAGAGGTCAGAAGCAGCATGGATTTCCTTTTCAGTCCTAAGCTATATTTCTATTTTATTCATTTTTCTTTTAAAACTAGCTGCAGATTTCTCTGCTCCTTGCTCAAACATTCAGAGATCTTTTATCACCCCCATCTTCTTATAGAAATAACATGTACTTAACTCCATAAATGCTTAACTCCATAAAAGATGCTTAACATGAAAACCTGTAAGTCTGACTAACAGGTGTTACTTTTGGTAATGCCTCATTAAATGCAGGAACCTGTTTCTGGAAACGGGAATTTGCCCAGGTTTCCAAACTAGTAATACGTATGTTTAGCAAGGAATTGTTTGAGAAAAGTCTTGTTTTCTAAGACTATGCCCTCAACAACTACCACATAAGTTTACTTTTAAGGCTGTGAATTTTGTTGAAATCTATGGCAAAACTGCAGTTGAATTCTCTGCTAAACATTCAGAACCTTCAGAACCAGCATGGCCAACCTTTTCTTCAAATACATAAATTGTGCTTATATCCTCCCATGATTCTTCTGAAGACACCACAGAAGACTGAGAATTAATTTACATGCTACAGCTCTTTTTGTATCCCTGTAGCAGCATATGGATTATTTGCAGCTTATCATTTCGTCAGTGCTAGATGCCATCAGGTCTGCACATGTGCTTGCTCGGTTCTGCCTGTTATTATGATACACAGGTGTTTTTTAGCATAAAAAGTCATTGATTTTAGATAGATTAGAGGAAAGCATTTTGATCAAAAGATAGTGTTTTGTATTGTACTTACAAAGAAGTGGGTACAAACAGAGCTTGTTAATTTGAAATATGAAGTTGCCCTGATCTTCAGATGCTCCATTTCTTATGAAGGGACATCTCCCATAATCAAATCTTCCATCATTGATTATGGTCTAGGCCAGGTCAAATCCCAAAGAAATCAATGGAAGCTCAGCTTCATTAACTCTGAGTTTTGTCTTCCACTCAATGGTGCGGATGACCATACTGTTGGAGACATCTAAGGAAACACATATATAGCTGCTGCTGCTGCTGCAGAATGTCAAAAGCAAGACAGACTAACCCCCAGGCTGCCACTGCTGCACAGTATGCAACCCAACAGTGAAGATTCTTAAGCAAGGGGAATTTTTCTTTGTATGTTTGATTTGCCTCAGGGTGACTTAAAGAACATTTTCTCATAGTACATGCATCTTTTTTTAAATGGTCACTATCAAAGCAGTACCTCTGCAAGAAAAAGAGCTGGAAAAAGAAAGATACACATAAATGTTTTCTTTAGAAAGTCTGTGCTCCTCAGCACTGACGCGTTAGTTCTCTTATTGGCTTTGAGGAAGCATTGCTACATACACTTGCTCTGGTTAGCCAAACCAAGCAAGAATGACTGGCAGGTATTTGAAATGCCTTTGCATCTTTTCCATTACACCAAGATGAATACTGCTCTCTGCTATAAATCGTGCTCTCATCAAAGTTAGAGGCAAATTTCCCATTTACTTTAATAGTGCAACACAGGGCCTTTACAAAAAAGACAGGGCACCTTTGTACTTCCTACTGAATATGAAAAAGAAAAATCAGAGTACCAAAGTCTTTGATCAGAAAGAAAACAAACATATCTTACAGGATTTTAATAACTTTTTTCCCAATAAAAAGAGTAAAGTTGGTCTGAAATTATTATAACTGTTTGAACAGAAAGCATATTTCCTTCCTAGCTAGGCATTATATCATTCAATCTATGAACACAGAGATGTAATATAAAGTAATAAAGAGGAAATACAACATAAAGTAAGATTCAGACACATTAAATTGCTTAATGAAAACACAAGAGAGAAAGAGTAAGTGGAAAATATGGTTTCCTTTATTGAGAAAAATCCCTTTTCAAATGCTTAATCAATAATAAAGTTCATATTTCCTGACTTGAAATATTTTTTACAATTTTATTTAGAAAATTAATAAATATCTTTAATGAATACAGATTGTCATTTTTCTGCAGCAGGGCCCGGCAGCATGCTGGATAGATTGTTCTCTTCTTAATCTGTTTCCTTTCTGCAATTGACTGTTCCAAGCAGTGCATTTCATAATTTCGTTTCAGATCATTCTTGTCACTGAATTCTATCCAGTAAATGTAAATACACATTTGCAAATGCACATTGGGAAAAGGGAAATCCTTTAGGATCATGCTGCTGGTAATTTGGAGATGAGTCAAATTAACATGGAACATTTGTTACCACTTAACTTTTTTAGGCTGTTGCACTACAGAGCAGATAGAGGCTATAAGAATATTGCAGTCAAACTGCTGTTATTCCACTTTCCATATTTTTTGTCCCAAATTCACTAACCGTGGATTACTAAATATACAGAGTCTAGTGACTAAGATGCAAGAATGTAAGACATCCATTAATGTGTGAAACTTTACATCCACCTACTCCACTGTCTTCTATCTGAATATCTACTGGCAATGTACTTCTGAACCTTCTTGCTCCATGGGGTGGAACAGCAGAATTAGCACTCAGAATAGCTCTCACTTCTGGAAAGCCATGGAGCATTCATTTTCTCTCAGGACTCAGTGGGATCTTTACATTTCCTGTTTACCATGGTCACCTTTTTCCCAGTATGAGAATGCAAGCACTAGGTACCAGCAGAGTGTATTTAGGCAAGACCCAAACCTCTGCATGCAGTTCCTAAAGGAGGAGAGGTGGAAAGACATAGCAAACCTGCAAGACTTCATTAGTTAATATGCCATAGTTATGGCCTGAGTGGTTTCGATCCTTCATGGTGCTGGCAGTCCCATAGGATGCAGATTCTGTGGCACAGAGACCTGCAGAGGTCATGGAGAAGAAGCAGAAAATTCCCAGTGCCTGGGAAGCGGGGATGAAGGTGACCCAAGGTATCTGCAGTGACAGTGCAGGGAAAGAGGTATGGTTAAGGGAGCCCTAAGAGGTAGGTGTGTAGACAGGCAGCAGTCAGGAGTGCTGGGAGATGAGCACCAGCAGAAGCATCCTCTGGGGAAGAGGTAGAAAAGGGCCAGCAGCCCTCAGCCATACGAAAATGTTGAAAAGTTTGATCTCTCCTGGACTAAACCATTTCTTCTCTGTTTGCACCGTGATCCAAAATCAAGACAATTCAGCACATGTGTGAGTAATGTTGTTTTGGACAGCAGAGTACCTAAGACGTGTGTCCAGAGCTGGCAGACACAACAGAGAACGTACAGAATATGGATGTCCTTCTAGAGTGACACCCAGCTGCCAGCTGGGAGGCCTCTGGGCTTCCAATGTGGCACCTCTGGTTAGGATGTACGTATTCTTTGGCAGATGGTCCCAAATAAGGAAAAAATAAAAAAGTTGTTGTTGGTGACAACAGCTTCTATGGGGTATGTGACCTGCCGATGGCCAGATCTCCACATGGCCCCACCTCAGCCCACTGTTGATATGAGCCATCCACTCTCCTTCCCTGAGCAATACAAGTGCCTCTGGAGAAATCATTAACAATTAGTGAAAATTGGCTAAGGTCTCTCACACTGCACTTTATAAACGAGGGGTGGCAAAATGCAGCGTACAGAGTGTGCCAGGCCGTGAGCAGGCCAAGGCAGGCCGGAGCCCCTCACACACAGCGTGTGCGGCTGGGTACAGGTGAGCAGTACCCGGCTGACTTTCTGGAGACACCCTGGGTGGCCTGTGCTGGGGTGAGGGAAGCCACAGAGGGGGGCTAGGCAGACGGAGAGTGAGAATGAGGCGACATACTAGTGGTTACCCTTACAAAACTGTTAAGGGACCTTGCACATCAACGTTTCTGAATACTGTTGTGTATTGAAGTAATCTTATTTACATATCCGAGCTAAATTTGGCTAGTTTCTAAGGAGTATCGCTATAGGCAGTACGCATGCATTACCTGGAACATCGTCTCCTTCCATTATAAACCTCTAATGATGGCTTATAAACAGAAACACGGTCAAGCTAGAAATAAGCTGTCACACAAAATGCTGACACCTCTAAATACCAAGTGTATCCAATAATTTTTTTCCTCATTAAAAATACTGCATTTGTTTTTCTCAGAGGAAGTAGAAGTAGTAAGAAAAATCAACATTATGTGACCTAATCTTTCTCATTTTCATTTTTAATTCCCCTAGCATGGGGCTGGAATAGCTCAGTTCATTGACACTGAGTGCCATGACAACAAACAGACCCATCAGGTCTGTGTGAAGCCACTTGTTACCTGGGGATAAATGTATGTACCAAATGCTCAAATTCTTTTAAAACGTACTAAATATAAATAACTGATATGATTTGACCTAGATAGCTGAATGTAATGTATCATAACATCCCAATTTAAAAAAAAAAAAAAAAAAAAAAAACTGTAAAAGCATTTATATTTCTATACGTCATAAAGTTGCTACAATGAGCTCATCTGTTGTATTTATGTTTTAAGAGAACTCCTCAGACAAATTGGTTTCAAAGTGAGAAAAGTGAGTAAGGTATTCAGGATTTCAGGTACCACGTGTATGCTATAAATACAAATATCTACAAACAGCGTAGCTAAAGCACTGAGAACACACATTTTTATAGATGAGGTGGATCTAAAATGTGAATAATTAGTATCCTCAAAGAAAACAATGCTTTAAATTGCCCTTAAAGATCTAGCACTTGCTGGTGCACCTTACTGAAAGTGCACAGGTAAAAACGCCATATATTTTAACAGTATTAGCCTACAAAACAGACTGTAGTTTCACACACATTCAACCATGAATAAGCAAGATAAAGACGTATGAATTTCTTATCACTAATGATTACACAAACAGCACTGATGAACAGGTGTATCCAACTCAGCTGCCAGCCTGGCTTTTCCCTTTCATCTTGCCGTTAATCGATAATTCCTAGAAACTTCATGTGACACCAATGTTCAGTCTGCATTCCGCGTTTTGATGTGCATGCACCAGTTTCACTCCTTATCCTTATAAATGATGCTATCATTTTCACAGACAACCTATTTAAATGTCCTAATGTTTTCCCTGAGAAGTATCACGTTTCTGGCAGCTGGCCTCTGCAAGAGAACATTCGATTTTCATCTGAAAAAGAGATGTGAGACCAAGCCTCAAATTGCTTAGCTGGCTCAAGGCTTTCATTTAATTAGCACTTCTTTAGCTTGGCCAAATTTAAATGTATGCATTTCTTGGCAATACAGATTTTAAAAAGGTCTAGCATTTGCACCCTGTGACCTAAATAAAGAAATTGCTGTAAAGACAAAGGATTTAGGGTTCTCTGACTGATTTCAACTTTATTCAGCTTAATTCTCCCGTTGTCTGATCACCGTTATCCCATTCTACTGCAGCTTCCTCTTCCAGCATCCCTCCAGACGCTTGATCTCTTCCCTCATACTTCTGGCTTCCCAAAGCCTTTATTCTGTATTTGATTTTATTTTCTTCCTCTAAATGTCTCTCCAAGAACCTAATCACTTTTCCAGTTTCCTAGATAACATCCAGAGATGCTCAAACATTAGTGACTCTGCTTCTAGCTGCTGACCAGCCATATAAATCTGCTCACACACCACAACTCTTGTGCTAAAAACTGGGCTCAAATCCATCCCAAACTTCAATACACAATCTGTTTGAAATCCACTGATTTAAATCAGTGTGCCACTACAAACACAGTTGTTGATGCAAAACAACCACCTTTGTGACCCTAGTGTTTTGATGCATTTGAATCTGTCAAGAAGTCCAAGACAAATGAATTTCTTTTGTACCTGGAAGACAAAATAAATTTGGGTGGAGGCTTCCCTGTAAACTAATTACATTAGATTCACCACTGCCTTTCATCCTGTATTGCACTCATTCATCTTTTGCTCAGAAACATGAAGAGAAGGCTGCTTTTTCCTAACCTGCAGCCTCTGCCATGCCTGATTCAGACTATAGGAGCTCCAGAGCTCCAGAGAAAGGCACAAGTTTGCTTGAGACAGGATTAGGCCCACTGAAGTTGGTGAAATCACTTTTTCTCTGCTTGGAAAATGAGAGCAACACTCACAGAAGTGCAGCAGAAAGAAGGACTGGACAAAAATATAACTGAACTTCTCATACATTTTGTTCTCTGTGGAATGTTTTATAATCTGAGTTTTCATTACTCTGATACATGACAGTTGAAGTGGAAAAAAAAAAGAAAGAGATAAACATTTAACTAACATGAGAATACTTCGCAAGGTCACCCCAACTATTTATTATTAGAATTTCTTTTTGCTTTTGTTTTGCAGCTGTTGCAAGACAATTCCTCTCACTGAAGCATCCGCTGGCTGGCTGCAGTTTCCACCAGAAAATCTATTTACTGGAACTGAATATCAGGACTACCAGGTATGCACAGCTGCACTATAGAAATGTATGTTATCTGGTCATCTCTTGCATGCTATTCCATTTATTTTTAAGTTTAAATGTGTTCGAAAGAGGAGCATGGGTGTACAAGATTAGGAGGAAGAATATGTAAAAAAGACAGCATCAACTCATCCCTGCTGAAGATACATCTTAAAAAGTGAACCTGAAAAACAAAGCCCCATATGACCCAGGGTTAATTGTACTCAACTATCTGTGAAATATATGTACATTTCTATGAGGAGAAACAGAAGCGTGAGAAAGAGTGTTTCCAGCAAATTAGGACGACTGACTCAATGACGCACAAGCACCATTAGCCACAGCCCTTGGAGACCCAAACCGAACAGATGACTGCTCCTATCAGAAGCCGCAGGTAAATAGGGCAGAAAATGTAGAAGCTGAACGTGGTACAAGACTATGGTCTGACACTGCACAAGTAAGCAGGGAATAATAAGCTAAGGCAAACAAGGGAAATAAGAGATGTCAAGGGTAGAAGAATCAGCTACATTACGGCACAGGCAGTAGCTAAGTTCCAAATCTGGGAATGCAAAGAAATGAGAAACTCCTCGTCCTCCCTTGGGCATGCGATACTAGGACAGTGCTCACAGAAAACAGTGCCTTTGGCCAGAACAACTCCGGTGAGCGGGACAACTCACAGACCACGCCAGTGTGCACCAGGCCCAGAGTCAGGCGCTGGGCAGCAAGCACCCGGACAGCACAGCAGCCAAACCTTCCAGAGGCTCAGCTCCAGGCAGGCATCACAGGAATCCAGCACACTGCTGCACCACGTTTGCATTTTAAACACCAATCACATGTATCCCAGCTCCTTCTTCAGTGAGTGCAACCCACAGGAATACAAGATTCTGACAGAGCTGCTTTCTTGCACCGTTGGGTGCCAAGTTTTTGTCTTCTCTGTCTTTTACCTTTAGAGAAGCATTTAGCCCACTAGCGAGCCCCTTCCTGTGGGGTTCAAATGAGTTATAAAAGCAGACTTGACAAGGTATTTGCAACGTGTGTTCAATGTGTGCGTGAGAAAGGAAAGAGTGCAAATGTCTGCTACGTTTAAGGACATAGACTTTGGCACCTGGATTTTCCTCCTCCCCCTACCAGCACAACACATGTCCTCATTTTCTGCAAACTACACCTCTGTCATTTTCACTGTCATAGGAATCAACACATAGTATCATTACAGAAGTGGGGGTGTTAGCCCTGCAATAACTTCTGGGAAAACAGATGTGGTTTATTAATTTACCATATATCTTTGACCAGTTCTTTTGCCCTTGCCCGCTCACCTGCCTTTCGGGGCCTCATACTAAGACTGCACAGCTCTGAGCATCTCCCCTTTACTTACAGCAAGCAGCCAGGAAAAAAGTATTCTCCTTTTCCCACAAATACAGAATCTGCTTCACTAAACATTACACCAACTCATACAAGGATGACAAAATTTGATCCCTGCTTTGTGAGACAGACTTGTACGTAACAACATCCCTGCTCAAAAATTCAACTACTAAAAACACTGTGACAATGAGAGTTTTGACACATTGAAAATGGAAGATTCCTATTTTCCCAGTGAATGCCAATTCTTTCTCCTAGCCCTGGAAGAAGACAACAAAAATGCTGAGAAACTATTTGGAGACACATTTGATGTTTTTTTATTCTGTTCTACAGCACAATGCAGGTGGAAGGGAGCTGTATTATCTTCTTCTGTGATAGAACAGATGGACTGAGATGGCAAAAATCAAAGATATATTACTTGAGCTTCATGTGGTAGTATTTCACTAGGAACAGTTTTTGAAATGGAAATTTAGAAGTGTGGGCACACTTCTGTTCCTACCACAAATGTCAGTCTAAACGAAACCAGCTTATACCAAGAACCAATGACCAAGAACACCTGCTACTTGTAACAGCAGCCACTTGTACACACTGTTCATCGACCTATTCCATATACAGCATTTATTTCTGTTTATCAAGGTTGTTTATGTGAAACTAATTAAAAACATCTGGATTATTGTTTCATAGACAGTACCATACTGACAACAGAAACGTCATTTCAAAGACGTGCTAAATAAAACACCAGTTCACTCTTTTTCAGCTCTGGCTACCTTCATTTGGCCACAGTACAAACACATTTCCTAAATTTGCACTCAAAAGGAACAGGATCAGGCTGACTTGTCAGTACTGCAGAACAGTGAGAATGAATGCCAGAAACTTCTAGGCTGCCACCAGCAACAATAAATGACACAGAACGTCAACAATCCTTCCACATAAATACTGATCTTATTTTTACTGAACTCAAGACTTCTTGTTTCATGGTATTTTTGTAGACTATATTTCACATGCATTACATTATGAGAAGCATTTAGGATGCAAGAATATTGCCACAGTCCATTGTACAGTTATATTATGAAATAGTGCAGAATTAAAGGAAAAAATTGTTTCAGTAGACCACTCAGTCAGCACTGCACTTCAGGAGAAAAAATAACAGTACAGACTTCTTTATGTTTGTAGCATTCAAAAACCTTTTCTCTGCACAGTTGTGGTTTTTATTTAGATATTCAGAATAAAGTATACTCCACTGTAAAAGAAATAGATGCAATTTTTTACCAGGAGAAAAGTCTGTTATGAATGCTTGTATAAGACAGCTTTATGTGCCTCCGACACACCATTTACCTGACTTACCATAAATGTATTGCCTCTTCAGCTATCTCAAAAAGAGCAGCAAAAACCAGAGGCATAGTCAGTCAGCTGTCATAGTCACACATATGTTACTACCACACGAGAAGAGAAAAGGCTGAAGTTTCTGTTAGAAGAAGAAATAACAAAAGCAATAGATTGAAAAGACTAATTTTATCTCTGCCTAGCCCATCCCTAACAATACAAAAAGTCTCTCAAGATTTGGAGATTGCTACACATGTTGAGTGAATGAAGAAAGTACCAAAGCATTACAAGGAGACAGAGAAACACATCGTCTTACATGACAGGAGGGAATGACATCATTATGCTATTATCATTTGATAAAGAGGCGTATCTGTTTGATGAGTTGCTTTTGATAGCAAGGAGAGAGGCAATTTTTCCTGCACTGAATGGATTTTCACATATTTAGGTTAATTTATGCTTACAGATAAATGTAGTTGCATGTCTTCTCTTGATTGTTCATGATGCAATTTATAAGCTTCACTGCAGCAACAGCAAGTCCAACATTCCCAGTAAATATTTAGGAATTTTGTAGTGCTGGTAGGACTAGTAACTACTACTACCAGTTAGACCAGCACCTAAGGTGTAGGGAAACAGAAAGGACCCTCAAGCTGCAGTGGCAGTAGTGAGATTCTTTATATTTTTCCTTCCTTAGACAAGCATTTTGGAAGAGCTGTCATGCAGCTAAGGTGAAGATTGTATGGGAAGTTAATACAAGTTTCCACCAGCCCTAAGAAGTGAAGCTTCACGGGAAATGGAAAAGAGTTTCCTTTTTTTTTTTTTCTTTTTTTAATAAAATTTATCTTTGGAGGCCTTCAGAGCCTCTGGGCAAGGACTAGCACTTCCCTCCCTTCCTGTGGCTAGAAGCACCTTGTCTTGTTTCTTCAGTGCAAAGAGGAATGGGCACCACAGTAGCATACACAGATCCTTTCCCTCTGAGTTATTTAGAACAGATGAATTTGAAGCTTCTTTATTCATCCTCAGAGGGGTTGTCTAAGGAGTTCAATATTCACAGTTATGTATTTTTAAGCAAAAAAAACTTAAAATTATATCGGTAGCATACCAGCTGATCAGTGTTTTATGCCTTGTTCATATAAAAGCTCATTCAACTAATTCTGTTTCAGCCCCTGGGGACGGCAGGAAGGGAGGCATTAGTTGGTGAACTGTGCAGAGTTACCACTGAGGAATCCCTGCACATGTTCTCTAGAAAAATAATTTTCATCTTCTTTCTTCTGCAGACTGCAGCATGGCCACTAGAGAATATAAAAAAGTTTCTCAAAGCTTAATAGGCTTCTCCTTTCCACATCTAGCAGTAACTTGTCCACAGCAAGCCTTTGTACTTGACTGTGGATCCACAAGTATGGATTTAATCTTAGTTTAGATATCTTAGTTTTTCACACTAGCTGTACTTTTTCTAACACTTAGAATTACAGAAAGTACTGACTTGGCAGGGAGCCACAGGGATCATCAAGTCCAGCTCCTGGCTCCACACAGGACCACCCCAAACCCAAACCCCATGTCAGAGAGCAGTGCCCAAACGCTCCTTGAGCTCCAGCAGCCTGGGGCCATGCCCACTGCCCTGCGGAGCCTGTTCCATGCCCACCACCCTCTGGTGCAGAACCTTTTCCTAACCCCCAGCCTGACCCTCCCCTGACACAGCTCCATGTTTCAGACACCTCAGAAGTCCTGTCCCATATAGCATCATCTGGACTTCAGAACTGAAGAGTCTTCAGCTGCTTCTTAATTTTTTCCTTTCGCATTCTCCACTCAATATTCTCCCTTCCAATCAGGCAAGGCTGGCAAGTCTGTCATCTTGCTTATGGTATATGTTCTCCATTGAGCTGTGCCTTTGGAAATCACATACATGGTAAATAAAAGATATGGGGTAAAGAAGAGTTCTGCTTTGGTTCTTATCTGCTTCTGAAGCTGAAAAGAAGGAAAGGGATGTTCGTCTCTCATGGTAAGATTCAGCTACAAAACAAAACAACTAAGTATTAAAATTCTCTGTCTACCAATCTGATATGCTTTACATGAAAGACCATTCTATAATACACTCATGTAACCCAGTTACATGATTGAGTTTATTTTTATATATAGATTTATGTCTTCCCAACTGCAAGCCATTCATTGCACTCTGCACTTATGCAGAGGAGCCCCTCAGACAGATCTTGCTTGAGTAAAACCTGGAGAATTTTACCAATTTATAGCTGTGTTGTAATATGTCTGTGATCCAACTGACAACAAAGAAAACACGAAAGGCTCTGCTGGAGCCAGACTCTCTCTGGGCTCAGCAGACTCTGAACGTAAAGCAATTAGTTCATGTGTATATATTCATGCATGGGGGAGAACAAGTTTAGACTGATGCTCATTTTCCTTGAGCAGAGATCATATGAAGGACAGTGACTTTTTTTGCTCCCCATTTCCCCACTTCTCCTGGGATGGCACAGCCACACAGGGAGAAGGTGGGAGCTGAAACAGCTGCAAGGAGTCTGGCTTATCCCCTGGGCTTCTGTTCATGATGCAGAGTAGTAAAAAGTGCACTCTCCAGTCACCAGCATACAGGCCTTACTGCAATTTGGCTCTAATGACACCAGCCCAGGACCTCAAGAACATGCAACTCCACATGGCCACGTTGCTCTAACAAAGCACCTTCTCTGCTGCTCCACTTGTGTAGGATTTTCTCCACGGTGAAACACTATAGGGCTGAGCTTACTACCTTACCCACAGGAAACTCCTGACTCTTCAATGGTTGGTCTCATAATCATAACGCTGCGTGGAAAAGGGTTCTGATATTTCAAAAGCCTTCCCAAAAGTACTTCATTAAGTAGGTGAGTCTCTTACACAGACGACACATTTCCTTCACTGCACTACAGAGCAGTCATCAGGTTGCACTTTCACTGTTGTGCCATTACAATGATTCACCTGGATCAAACTAACAAATCCATGCACACCCTTTATTGTTTATCTCTGGCCTTCTATGTCATCGGTTCAGCCTTGCAAGTCCAAGCTGGTACCCGGCATCTACTCCCATCAACTTCATCTGAGCTAAGGATCTCCAGCATCTTACAAGAGACGCACAGGGCAAATCACCCTTAGGTATAAACTTCTTCTTCTTTGTTTGCCTACACCTTCTGGCTCCTCTGTTCTTAAGCTGAAGCCTCTGTGCTGAAGAGATGGTGTTCTGTTGCATCCTGACATATTTGCAACGTCTGTATCTCTGCTTGATGCTTGTCCCTCCCCAGCTATTATTTTACTGCATACCATCTATTTTATTGCATTCTCCAGCAGTCCACAGTCCTTCCATTCCTTCCCAAAGTTAGTTAAAAAAAAATTCTTCTCTACAATCCAGGTGGTTTACACTGTTTTTAATTCCCTTTCCCAGATTTAAGTGTTTAATCATAAAATTACTGCAGAAGGTATACCCCACAGAACTTTTATTTCCAAACACTGAGACTTAGTTTGCTTTGGAACACTAAATGCATTTATTTTATTTGACATTTTTTAAATATTATTTTATTATAATTTCTTTTAATTTTAATTTTAATAATAATTTAGTTTTATTTTCTGCACTGTATTTATACCCTTTTGTTCCCATCACTCCAGCAGTTGTTTAATGGTTAGCTATAAATTTGCATCTGTTTGATCTCAGGTGTCTTTCTGCCTAAAGAATTAATGGTGCTTTTGATAATATATACTCCAAAGGTATATTGTTTTGAACAACTCTTTTGACCTACTTGCTTCCATAATGTTTGAGGTTTCTGTCAATGTGATTTCTCTTTATCATTTTTCTTCCCTTCCCTTTACCAGAGGCTGATTTTCTTCTAACAACCTATTTCATTTCAATTCAGTAAAACTCCCTTTATTTTTTAATTTTCTTAGGTTATTGAAGTCCCTAGTTTCCAAAAACATTAATTTTACATTTTGTCAAATAGAAGGAAGTTCAGTAGATTCAAATAAAATCAGACTGAATAATCCTACCTATCTAATGTCCTTTTTCCTTCACTTTGAAAAATTCAGCAACTGTGGATGAAATTTTTGTTCCTGTGATAGGCAGAAATGAAAATTAAAGCAAGTCTTATTTCATTAGATTTGAAATATAAAACTGCTTGACACTTTTCAAAAAAGGAAAAAAAATATTCAAATCCCTGTGTAAGTAACATGCCAACACTCCTGATCCATCTAGTAGGAATTTTATTTTACAAGGACCCCAATCTTGCAATCCCCAATCTGTACAGAAAAGCCTTTTCACTTCCACTGAAAGCCAGTGAATCTATTAGGCACTAGGCTTACAAAGGTATTTTGGCACTTAAAAATACAGACAGGTGCATAGTAAAATCTTCAAAAAAATACATAGGAAGCAAATTCCCATTGAAATAATTTCACTCTGGCTCAACTGAGTGTCTGCAGCACAACACATTTTACCCTAAATGAAACAATCTGACAACACTGAAATGTAATTTTTTTACAAAAACTTTCCAAGAGTTGGGATTTCTCTCCTAAAGCACAAGAAAAGGCTGCTTTGGGGAAGGCTCAGGCCATACATTCTAGGGAACCACAGAATTTTGGGGAACATGATTCATCTCCCTGCCACTCGGGAGCTTGGTAACCTGCTACCCAGCAGTCCGTGGCTTCTGCTCCCCGACAGCACCGAGCGCAGGTGCCTCATTTCACATCTGCACAGCCTCCACTTGCACCAGGGCTCCTCCGTCGAGAGAATGCAGGTGTGCTTTCTCTCAGGAAGAATATCTGCAGGTCGATATACCACACGTTTAATAATCACCCAGTATTACAAATACAGCAAAAAGGCAATATTCAGATTCAGGTTATTACACTGCAGTAAAGTTTGAAGATTTCCTTTCCAGGTGATATCACAGACACGACCGCATTGGGCTTCAAAGGCAACAACATTTTCAATTTACTTTTCACAGAACATGAGAGAAGTTTCACTACCTTCTGACTGATACCAGATCCAACCCAAACTCAGAACTGTACTCCTTTGAATTAAAACGTATTCAGAAAGCTTGGTTGTATGTGTCTAACCTAACTGTAGAGACTACAAACAATAACAAAATGATATCAATTAAAAATGAACACTTACCAAACACAGAAAGGCTGCTTCACAGAAGAATAATGACCAGTTAATTTGTCCCGGAAAGAACAAATGTTCAAGAAACATCTGCAAACAAAACTGGAAAGTATGGAGAGATCAAGAACTCTGGAGCTATGTAACACTGCACGTGCAAAGCACTCTGTAATTTAGACAACTAGTTTAGGAGGTTGCTATGTTAGCACTCTAAGGTCTCACTAGAAATCTTCTTTCCTCTAAAATTAGCTTCACAGTTTGCAAAAATGCCTTTCACAGCACGACAGCTATCCTGGCAACACAGGTGTGCCACGCAGTGACACTACTCATGCAGCTTAGGACTGAGCAGGTCTTGCAGCTCTTTGCTAGGTCAAGGTCTGTGTTTGCAACATTTCAGAGGTGGCCACATTTGAAAGGGTCTGGTTTATTTCATAAAACTAAAAAAAATAAAGAGAAATGCAAGAGTTTTTATGGCTTGACTGTACCACGTTCCTACAATTATTTTGAACAGTAATCCCTTAGCATTAATGGGTCAGAGAGGGAAAACTGCATAAAACTGCAGTATTGCAAACTGTCTTAGAGGGGAAACTGCTTACAAACACTTGAGAATTGCTCTTCCTTCACAAGACAATTTTTTGTACATAAACTGTTACAATTAGATATTCATTTCCTTTCCTGGACCACCAAAACTGAACTGGTTAAGGTTACAAAGAATCGGACATAACATGTTCATACGTACTTTTACTATCTCTTTATAACTGACTGAGTGTTTTCTGATTTATATTAGGAAAAAAAAAAAAAAGTTTAAACTGCTTGACAAATATTTCATTGTCCTCATACAGCTCACTGCTGCCACTTGTTTGGAAAAATGAAAGGTAAGTTGAAAAATGCACCTTTTCCATTTTCATCTCTAATTGAATTCTCTCTTGACCCCTTTATTCCCCATGGCTGTATTTCAGGTTTTGATGATAAGAAAAAGAATTTTGTATTTGGATAATACAATTTTCTCACTTGCCTTCAGCGACCTTCAGCTCAATTTTCTCTCCCCGGAGACACTGTATATTATAGAATTGAATCAAATTCCTTATTCATAGAAAAAAAAGTTCCAATTTAATCTGAATATTCAGCATTTTACACTGGTCAGGGTGATGGATGGCATATTGAAATGCTTTTGGTTCAGGTAATCAAATGGCAGAATTCAGACTTGTATTGAAAAAAATAATGAAGTCTATTCAATATTCTCATAAGGTGCAAAAAAATGCACATTACATGGTAGAACTGGGGCTTTTTCTTATTACCTAACCAATAACATCTCCATTGCAAAAAGTATCGTAAAACATTAAGAATTTATGTAGGTTAGAGCGTGTAAGAAGCAGCCACTGGTGAGGGAAAAAGCAGGCATCTTCCTGAGAGTGCTCAACTG
This sequence comes from Alectura lathami, assembly GCA_013399715.1. Classification (NCBI taxonomy): domain Eukaryota; kingdom Metazoa; phylum Chordata; class Aves; order Galliformes; family Megapodiidae; genus Alectura; species Alectura lathami. The sequence goes on from VXAV01006273.1 coordinate 125,219, forward strand.
AACAAGAACAAAACAGGGGGGACCCAGTTCTGCTGCCCATGTGTACCTGTGATATGTACCAGTGCTGGCTTACTGAAGCCTTTTTTAAACATTTTTTGAGAATTAAACACAGCCTTCTGAAGCATTTTGACTGATATCCTGAACTATTGTAATGTTTCGTTCCAATTCCCAAAGAGTTTTGTCGAGCAACAGCATCGGGCATCTCAGTATTTCAAAAGGACTGTTGGTTTCATTTTGGAAAACTGCTTTACTGGTTGTGAAGTACAAACCCAAAGCAACCCTGGATTAAAACAACTGCAGCTGGGCAGCACCCTACTGATGCAGCATGTGTGGACACTTGGACAAGACATCTCCAGGAAAACAAGAGAATAATGGTGCTGCGTGGATATGGCTTTGGTTACCAACTCTCATCAACAATTCCCTTCATTCCTTCCCAAGGCACATGCCATTACCGTGCTTTGTTTTTAAATACTGAATTAAACTGATTGATTTTCTATTTATTAGGAGCATCTGGGTCACAAGGAACGCTGAACTGTCAGCACCACTGGCATTGCAATAAGATTGCAAAGCAGCAAGGAAGTGTTGAGGCACCGCAGCAAAAGTGCAGCATGAGGCTGCCTTCGCTGGCCGTGCTACGGCTCTCGCAAGAGGGAAAGCCTCCCACGTTCATCCCTTCCCCTCGCACACACACCCCAGTGCACAGCCATTATTTGGGAAAGGCAGATGTGAGCCCCACCGCCAGGGTAACCTCCCCACTGCCCACAGGCGTGAGGAGCCCTTCAAGCCCTGGGAAGAACACCCTTCCTCTCTCCACATCGCAAGAAGCTCACAGGGGCAGCGCTCAGGCATCCTGTGTGGAAGCGCAGAGCTCAGCATGATGCCGGGCGTTCTCACCGCCTGTTTATTCTGGGGAAGGAACCTGCATGCGGAGTTCACAGCACAGCTTGTTTCACAGCCACAGGGTCAAAATGGGGTGCGGGGCACATGGAAAAGCATGCACATCAGCACCCTCCACAACACTCCTCAGAGATATGACAGAAACGCTTTAAAGCAGAAGTTCTTCATGTTGAACTAATTCTTTCAAATTAAGAAACACTGGCAGGAAAGGGTGACTGCTAGAAATGGTAACTTGTGATCCGTGGGAGAAGAATAGAACCTAGAAAGACAGAAAAATATTCATTTCAGTCAAGCTCCAGAAAAAAAATAATAAAAATTTTTTTAAAATTCAACTTTCCAGCTTAGCCCCACAAGAGCACAAGAGCAATTTGGGAACCAAATATTGCATGTCATCACCATATTGGTGTAAGGGAGGTTCTGCAATGAGAGCCACCAGATTTTACACTGATGAATGAGAAACTGGAGTCCCATTACCACTCCCAGATCCCTTTCCTCTTCAGGAATAGCGGGAATAGAAGTCGCTAAAATGCAGTACTTTGTAAGTGGAAGTGAACTGATACCAAAGAGATACACAAAGGAAGAGAGTGCTGGGTATTTTATGTAATCAGAATCACAAACAATGAACTTAAAATAAGTGTCCTTGTCATAGATCAAGATTCAAGCAGGTGATTTTGAAGTAATCCAAGTACACGCTTGCACTCTGTCCTCAACAGGATGGGAAATGAGCACACACTCCTGACTAACCTACTAATTGCATTTCATGGTCCAAAACAGTAAGGACATGTGCTTGTTTCTGCTGACATTTATTTGGAACTCTTTTTGTGAACACCTCTATGTGAACATAAAATGTGTCCGACAAAAATGAGAGAAATCTGTACCACATAATACAAAAGGAAATTAAGAAAAAAAGCCTTAATTTAGTTGTAAAGTTGCATCCAGACCTTGATCCTTCCAGGAAAGTTCTCAGTACTCCACCTGTGGAAGCAGCAGGTCCGCAGGCAGTCAGGACGGTAAGGCTGCAGCACTCAGGGAATGCCAGCACTGCAGGGAATAGCGCCTGTTTTTGTGTTACCATGGGACTGCTCCCAAAGGCTGTTTCAGCATGAGGGCAGGGGGAACTTTTCCCAGACACGGGATAACAGCAGGCTCCTCTGGAGGGCAGCTCAGATCAAGAACCCAGCTCAAGCCCAGTGTCGTCTGTGTCACCCAGATTACTCTAGCCCTGGCAAACGCTCTCCGTACATTCAAATAATATTCACTAGCCTAAATTATTTTCCCCAGCACCACGTGGGGCATTATACAAGCCTCACATTCTTTCTGTCTGCACGCATTTCCAAAATATTCCAGTGTTCTTCTAATGACCCAGATCTCCTATGAGTTCAAATGCTGTGTCGCATCCTGGCAGTTGCTGTCTGGTGTCACGAGTTCTTCTCTTTTCAGCTGACAATACTAAGAGCTAAACATTAGTTACAGGGCCTATTTCTCTAGCCTTGCCTCTGGGACAGCTCTGCTTGGGAACAGTTCAGCCAGTCGCAGCTGCAGTCCATTTGACCGGTGCTGCTTAAAGGCCAGGCTACCCTGCATCTCTGAGGACTGGGCGAGATGGGCCCTCAGCAGGACCACTGGGCTCACGGCAGCTGCGTGGCGCTGTGCCTCATGCGCCTTCTTCAGAGAGAAGCGCAGACAGCTTTGTGGCAGTGTGCAGAACACTCCGGCCCAGCATCCACAGGGCTTTTGCTCTTCCTCTGTAGTGTAACTCCAGCGAATGCGGATGGGAGCAGAGGCTCCTGGATTAGCTGGCACACCACAGAGGAGCTGCTGATACGCTGCATCTTGTTCGATATGGACGTAAGCCAGCTTGGGTAGCAATCTAATAAAGCAGCTGAAGCTAATGCCATTTTTCTGGCACCACATAACAGAGTTTGTTGTAGGGTCATATATATGCATATAAGGGGTCATGTACCAGCAAATTTTCAGGAAATAGTAGACATGCACGTTATTAGGCTGAATTGCTGTCTGGCTCCAAAATCTGAAATACGTAACCAACTCTTAACCCTAAGTCTCAGCGCTCTGGTGCATTTAAATCACAAAAACATGTAGGTTTTTGCGTCTTAAACTAAGTTTCTAGAGTACAAAAAGAATATCAAGAATGCAGCACCAGATCCTATGCAGAAACACTTGAAAAGCAATACTGCTGGAACCACTAACACTACTGACACAGTATTTAGATTAATAAACACTTCCCAAAATCTGAGATGCCTTCTAAAATCTTGATTGTAAAATAATTAATCTGGGGCTCCTAGATTTTTTAATTTGAATTTCTGAGCCATTAATTTCCAAGACTTTCTTTGCAACAACAGGGGGCTCTTTTTAACATGCACATTCAATAGAAGATAATATTGTTTCATAACCATGGGACTCTGAAGTCGGGGCTTTGTAAGAAAAATACTAAATCTTATTAAACTTGTGATAAAATTATTGGTGTTGGCAACCTTGCAGACATACGCCTAGAGCTGCAGTGTTTCCCTCCTCTAACTACTGTAACTAAAAAGACTTTAATGAGAGCAAAAGAATGTGGCTCTGTCTGCCCAGAATCTTTTGGAATTTTCACTTTTCCCTAATGGAAATGAAAACAAATACTTTTTTTTTTTTTTTCCTTTAAGCTTTTATGGACATCTGAGCTGACTTTTGTAATGAAGAAGGATTAAACAAACTTGGGGGAATGATAAATATGGTTTGTATTAGTGTACTAATTAGCTCATAAATTTGGAAATAGTTAATCTTTTAGTTTTGCTGAATGAAAATAGTGGTCAAATCACAGATCAGATCTTGGAACAGCAGTAATGCAGTGGTGAATTAAAACCCCCTGAGCATAACTGTCTGATCCCACAGCATTATGAAAACTGGAAGTTTTGTTACTGGCTTTGAAGTGCACAAGGTAAATTTAACCAAAGTTGTAAAATATTACTCAAGCAGCCAAATACTTAACAGATAAAAATAAAAAGTGTGATTTATTAGGTGTGTGCTTCTCATTGTGTTGTAATCCAGCAATTAACTCTGTTAATGATTTTTAGTTCACAGAGCTAATTACAGCACTAGTAGCCAGCATAATCCTTTGTTTTACTACCGATTTTATTTAAATGTATGTGCACAGATATCCAGACACGTTACTTCAGAAAAACTTCGGGGCACCGAGTGATAAAAATATGCTTGCCCATCACATTACCTCATTTCTTTAGAACCATCAGGGTAGAAAAACGAGTGGAGGCATTATCTGTTTTACACTGCTCCCTTGATAAGCTGATGAAGAATACTCCCATGAACCACAGAGAAATGCATATTCTTGCCAAAACAAATTTAATTCTCGGTTCGCTGGACTGGTCCTAGCCAGGCGGTGGAGAGGCACGGGCCCAGCAGACAGGCACGGCTCACAGCACGGCAGCAGGTAAGCAGCTGGCAGCCCCTGCAGGCTGCTGCATGCAATAGCTGAGAGCCTCCTCCAGCGGCTGCACCAGGACAAGGCTAGAAGAGAACTGGGCTCAGCAACACTCAACGTGGAGAATGAATAGACTCCCATTCTCACACCCCATAAACATCCTCATGCACACCTTGTTAAACACCACCCTAGAGACTGCATTTCAAGCGGTTTTCCATCAACTCCATGTGACCTAAACACAATGCTAGATAAAACCATCGGATAAAATACAGCACTAGAAATACGTGAACCTGGGATTAGAAGATCAGGGTGACTTAATGAGGAACCAGCCTTCACATCTGGACTGCTGTAAACATTGCCCAAGCCAGGGGCCTTGTGGAAAAAACATTACACTGATAGTAATTCAGTGAAATGTACAAGAAAATGCTCATTACCAGCCCTGCAGTGATATGCAGTAGAATTAATCTAAAGCTACGACGGCAAACAACTGCTGAACCAATTTTCCTCTTTGGCCTGCAGTACACCTGCTCTTGCAGTATCTACATTTCATACTGCCTCCTTCTTCTTTCCTGCAGAAATGTAAACACTCCCACATGAAGCCAGCCACTCATGTAAAGAGATAGCCAGGGATAAGCCCTTCGCCTGACTACACAGTGCCCTGAAGTGGAAATAAAAATGTCTGCAAAGACAGAACGTTTAAAGGCCTGTGCTCACGAAACTGACTACCTGCAGAGCAATTTGTAGTTACACCTCTGATTTGCACTTGAAGGAGCTGCAGATCTGCAAGCAATTGACCAGATCTGAAGTAACTGCAGTATTCCACCCTGAAGCGGTCAGAGACGGACAGAATTCAAGCCTCAAGTCTCAATGCCATGCTCCCCTCAGAGCCGCAAACTATGTGCACCAAGTCAGCACTGCTGACATTTTTTGTCTGCATACGATGCTACTTCTGGAGGCCATATGATCTGTAGTTCACCATCCTAGCGCTATTTTCGGTCAGCAGCTGCAAGAAAGGATGAAGTGGAATGGTTAGCTGCTATGAGTTGGTAGTTCAAGGGATTCCCAGTTATTAACGTTCTCTTAGCCTTTCCCTTCAGTTTAAGCGAGGCTGCCTAAAGTGTCCAGTGGCCTCTCCATTCCCACCAAAAATAGAACCAGGACTAGCAATTTTTGTTTGAGTGACAGAATGCTAGATTTCATCTTGCAGTAAGTGGAACACAGCATTTATGCTCCCCTGAAGCCTCTCTGACTGCATACCTTAAGCAAGTTTACAAGGAACATCACCTTGGAAGCACATCCTCAAGGAGCACTTCTGGCCAAAATTTTCAATTATAGCAACTTAAAAAAAAAAAGTGACCGGCTTGTCAGAAATATTCAGCATGTCCGCTTCCAACTAAGTTAACACATTAGGGAATCAGGACACAGCTATTTTAGTTCTTATATATAGGTTAGGACCCAACTTCAGATGCCTAAATTTGAGAACTGTGAAATGTGTCAGCACATGCACTATAAGAAGTCCGATCAAAATTCAATAATCTCCTTAAAGCAACATCCTAAGGAAGAACTGTAGTTCTCTTCCCCACATAGCATGCATTTGCAAAGCTCCAGAACAGGGACTCAGGGAGATCCTGTCAGGTGAACCACACTTAGATCCAGAGCACGTATTTCATTGCAGCCTTACATGCCCTGTGGAATGATGGCAACTCTGCGTTCAAGATAGCATAAGGCTACATCGAGCACAACCCTGTGCAACCAGCTAAACTTCTACTGCAAATACACTGACCCTAACTAACCTTAGACTTTGAAAACGTGGTTGTGTCCACCTCAGACAACAATCTGGATTCTTGACCAGTGGAGAGAAAAGAGCACTCTTAAGTCATGATTCATCCACCCTAGGTTAGCTGTCTACCTCCAGATGAGTTAATCAGGCCTCAGCAATGCCTCTTCACGGAGGTGTGCTACCTTTGTGGCACAGCCTCGTTTGATCCAAGCACTCCCGTTATTAATTGGTACCTGTTACACTAATACACCACTCCCTCATACCTGTTAAACAGACTCCTGTCTTATCTAAAGAGCAGCCTGCAGCTTCAACACCACCAAGTGTGACCCCATCGCTTTAACTTTCAAATGTCACCTGGATATTGCACACGAAAGCATCAGTTGGATACTCTTACAGATAATTATTCAATTGGACTTTTAAAGGAGCCCACCCTTAAAACAGACACGTCTCACAAACTGTAACACAATAAAAGAGACTTCTGTTTGCCATACTTTGAAACCAACAGAGAAGAGGCACAGATTCTGTACTTATAATTCCAGCAAAAACATGGAAATGGTGGGCAAAAATGAGTTCACAGTTTCAATTCTTGGTGGACGATCTCAACGGAGAAGTTCATTCTAGGTATTTTTCCACTTTTGGCCAAGTTTGAGCTCCTACATCTCTACAAATACACATCCCCAACAGTGGATACACTGTTGAAGAGACCTGATCTATCCAGAGGCATGCTCAAAATATCCCTGTCAATTGCAAGTATTTTTATGACTTGGTGATGGTGCCCAAAGCACTTTCTGTTTAACAGAAGACATGTGGAACCCATTCCTCTCTCATACCAATGTTAATCATGACAAATTCTAACAAAGTCAGAAGTAAATTGCTTTGAATTCACACGAGCATGCACAAGTGAAATACTGTGTATTTCTTGGATTTATTTATTTATTTTTTAATTTCTCTTGTCTTATTTCTCCTTTTCCTCTGGGAGATCTCATTGCCAGTTTCAACAAAGGGCATCATCTCTATGCAGATGATATCCAACTCTACAACCCTGTCAACTCACTCTCTGATCCCCTTCTTGCCACCTGTCTTCAATATGTCAATCACGAGATGGCTACACCACCACTAAGGAATGCTTCAAAGGCATTCAAAATGTTTTAAAAGTCCTCTTTGTTCCACGTCTGTGGCTCTCCTATCAGTCTTCTTAATTCAGCCCCTCAGATCCAAGCCAGACGTTACTGCAATCCATAACAGAGTTCTCATTTTCCTTTCCCCTGCTTTAAAGCTAATTGCACAATATTTACAGATTTATTCCTACTTTGACATCTGCTTCCTCTACTTTATTTTGAATGATTTACTCCAGTTTAAAGTAATGTCATTATCTCCAATTTTGCCCAAATTTCTAAATTTCAACAGCAGGCAGGAAACAAAGCACTACTATGTTTCAGTAAGTGGAGAATCCCCCAAAAATTTCCAACACTTTACAGGTTATCTTGAATGCAGAATCTCACCGTAAGGCTATGTAAATACATTTCTATGTCTACAGCAAGAGGTCAAAGCCATTTAGAATACTTGCAACAGTACAGCCGCCTTGGTTTTGCCAGAGGATGGTAATATTTTGAATATTATCAAAATATAATTGCATTGATCTGTACCAGATCTCCCTCATGGCATCTATCTTTTGGCTGGCAGCCCTGTCCACGGCAGGGGGGTTGGAACTAGATGATCTCTGAGGTCCCTTCCAACCCAAGGCATTCTATGATTCTATGATCTTATGATCCTATGATTCTATGATTTTGCTTCTCCTTAGTCCATCCTTATCTCTGTATCCTCTCTCCGAGCTCCCAGAAATGAGAAAGTGAGCCTGTTCCTTCCCTTACCCTGTTTTACCTTTGCCTCTGTTTCCAGGCCCCCAAACCATTGAGACATGTAAATCGTATGTCTCTGGTACAGCCTCGGTTCCACAACAGCAACAGTTCAAGGACTTGTGGCATCAACCTGTCATAAATGTTCAGAGCCACTCTCATATTAAAGGAAGAGGAAGCACACAGAAGTGAGGTACAGTCACACGGGGAGAAGATGGTGTTGCGGAACTGGGGACTGCAGGTAAAAACACAGACGACCCGCCGATGTACAAAATACTGAGGAAAAAGCGTGGCCAAGGCCACGCAATGCAACTTCCCAGTGACAGGGGCACCCAGAGAGCCCCGCGGCCGTGCCGCCGGGGCCGGCCAGCTCTCTCTGCTCGGCGCCCAGCACAAGCCGGCTTTCCGAAGGGACTCGCGTTGTGATCCGGGAACAGCGATGGCAACGACGGTACTGCGCACAAACACAGCCGAGGAACCAGCGGGCGTTCTCCGCGCGCAGCCAGCCGCGAGAACCCACGCGGGCCAGCAACCACCCCCCCCCC
>VXAV01006273.1:146159-204562 GCA_013399715.1 Alectura lathami
CTTAGAGCATGTGTGACTTTAATTTCTATGAGCTATAACTGATATCTTTATTATATCCGTCTGTTTAACAGCAGCATTAGTTTGGGTGCACCTTTTTTTTCATCATCTGATGAATAGGGTCATGTGATGGTTGTGAGCAGTAACTAGGTTCCACCTGTAGAGCACCATTCCTGATTCTGTTAAAATTCTGGGAAGTGATGGTGTGTTCCAATGATGGCAGAGAACATGAACGCTGTTCCAAACAGCATATACACCCTGTCCATTGACTGTCAGCCTTCAGTTTGGTGGTATCCAGCGCTGACGCTTGCTGAAGCTGGTCTGCTGGATGCAGCTAGCAATCTCAGAAGGCCCACACTGTGCCTCTGGAGTTCAGGCAATGTAATCATAGCAAGGTGACGTGTGTCTTGTCTTGCTTCTAATCTGATAACCCCTGGCGTGGTGTACATACATGGCATTCTTTTGGTAATGCGCAGATAATCTGATCAGTCCATCCTTCCTGGGCTAGCAATATGTATCTTACATCTTGTGTCTTGATGTTCACTATCTTACCTCCTAAAAATCTTGAATTCTCACAGCAATTGTGGAAAGAACATCCAGGCATTGTTCTGTCTACTCCAAGAGTACTGGAGAATTTAAATAATCATTAGAGAAGATATGCATGTGTGAGTCATCCCTGTTTTATTTGTCTACATGCTCATGGTAGAGGCATTGCACCCTTCAAGGAAAAAAAAAAAAAATGCCTCAAGACCCAGTCTGACATGGATAAACTTCTTTCCACAGCCAAAGGATCGATTTCTCCCTGTGAAGGTGTATTTCAGAAGCACACAGTGACGACATTTAGCAGTTCATCACTAGCATGCTAGGCTGAAAAAGGAGTCAATGACTTTAAAGCAGTCAGGTTGGGTAGCTGGGTATGAGCATTATAACTTGGTTCCTTTTGTAGTCTGGGTGTTGTAGACTTTGTCTCCCTTGGATTTTGTCAGGGTACTGCTGGGCAAACTGTTTGGGCTCTGAGTCTTAATGAAGAGACTTGCCCAGAGGAAAGCTGGGGATGGGTAACAAGACTTTGTTCTATTTGCCTCACAGATACAGTGTCCTCTTGTTCTTTTGTCATACAAAGCAGTTTGAAATGGGAAGATCCTAGCAAGAAGCAAGTTAGGTAAGTGTCTGAAGAACTGGGGAACTGCCTATCTGCTGTACTGTTAAATCCCTTTCCGTATCCATTGGGGTAAGAATAGGTAGGTTTCAACCCTGTGCATCCTTATTTCCTAATAGAGCCATAGGTCAATGAAAATAAAAGTTGACCTTTGTGAAATCAGTATTGAAAAATCAGTGTTGGTATGTTCTCCCCACCCCTGAGTGGATGTGTGTCAATAGAAATTAATATTCTTGGTTGGTTGTGCAGTTATATAGATAAAAAGCAGAGTTTTATTTGCTATTTTCTATATATTCTTGCATTTTCCCATTCTATAGGAATGTCATGTTTTACAGTACCTGTCCTACTAAAGTTCAAGATCAGTAAATCTTGCTATGTATTGCACTTTCCTGAAGAGGGAATATCTTGTTTATTGTTGATGATAATATAGTGTATATACAATTGAGACTTTAGTCCATTCCTACAAAGAGGTTTTCCCTAACAGAGGCATTTTTGAAGGCTTGAGTGGGAGTTTGAATTCTGGCCAAGCAGAGTGTTGTCATTCTTCAGGCATTTACTTAGACTTGATAGTGGGAAATCGCTACATCATCGTGTTAAGCAAAGCAGAAAGGTAGTGCAGGTGCTACTGAGCCTGCCTAAGCTGTATTTTCTCACCTTGTCCATTGCAGTCAGATTTGATTTTGTGATGGATGTCAGCTTTTATGCTTTCCCCTATTTTTTCACTCTGTACCTTCAGAACTGCTGACACAACGATCCCCAGGCCTGCAACTGGTTTGCAGGGTTAAAGACCTGCAGATTAGCGCAAATAATGCATCTACCCAGCTAGCATTATGTTTACTGAAGTTCAGTGTCATCTGCTATTGTGCCACCACTTCTGCAGAAATTGAGCTAGGTTTATTAGGTTTTCAGTCTGACTGTGGAGCTTTGCAGAAAGGAGTAGGGAGCAAGTAATTATCGCTCTGATATCTAATGTTTACCCAAAGGATGGGGCATGTCTAGTTCCAGCATCTCTCAGTGTATCAAGGGCCTAGTATAGATTACCTGGTCTAGAAATAACTCTTGATAATATTAGACACCTTTATTTAGTCACAATCTTTTGTGAAGACTGAGGCCAAGAAAAAAAAAGCACTTTAGGGCCTTTTTGTTTTGTTTGCTTGGTTTGGTTTTTCTTTTTTTTTGGTCTAGCAAAGATCTGCTGCTTTCATTTGTCTGTCTTCTGGTATATTATTTGTGTGATTATCTGCTTTTTCTCTGTTATAGTTGCTGTATTTTGCTTAACATCTTTAGCTGCCTGACTCCTTTTTTTTTTCTTTACATCTTCCTTAGTTATTTACTTGTGCTGATGGTGCATTTTTTCCATTTTAAACATCTGAAGTATATCCTTAGTACTAAGTTAGTAATGCTATTCCACCTGTTTTTTGTGTTCTGAAAGATATTACCCTGCCTTAGTTATCTTAACTGCTCCTTTCTCCCCCTCACTAGTCAGTTATGTTTGTAAAAGGTTTTTCTGGTTGTGTATGTTTACTGCTGTGGAGTTAGGACAGTTCTCTTTCTCCAGTTAACCCAGGATGCACTCAAATTTCTGCAGCATCAATGACTGGGGGATTCAGTTATGCTGCACACTGTTGCCAGTGGGCTTGCTCATGCGGCCTTAAGCTGTCTCCAAATGGGCCTTCTGTCACCTTGGTTCCAGATTGCAACCCAGTTACACGTGAACCTAGGTTTTGTATGGCTGAACGCAACATGTTGAATATTCAGTTTCTTATTTTCTTGGAAGCTTCCTGTGATGTTTGGATGTGGGGGGTTTTTTGCTTGTTTTATAAGATTTGAGGTCAGTTCCATATATTCTAAGACTTTAAATCTGCTGTCAGCATAAGCTTTTGACATGGAATTGGATTTGGTAGCCAAATGTTTAAGGTGTTTTTTTTTTGAGGTGTGCTTCTGGTTTCTATTTCTTCCACATAACCCAAAACACCAGTTAACTTTGACTTTGTCCAACCTGAATCCTTCTGTGTTGCAGCCACACAAACATTGTGCTGCTGTTGTGCATGTTCAGGCCCCTGTTAAAGCGGTAAACTCTTTAACCACAGTCCCTGGAGTCAGTTCCATTCATAGTGTGTATCTTTAGCTTTGGAAGGAAGCTCTGAGCATGCATCTTCCCTTCTGTTTATCTAGCTAATAATAAGCTGCCAGGATACTTGATGAGCTTCACGGCTGGCACCCAGCCCTTCACCCAGGAAAGCATTTTGCCCTAGCTTTCACTGGAGAGAATTCAGATTTAGGGTGAATGTAACACTGTACCTGAACATTCCTAGTCCAATCTGGATGGAAGCTGACTTTCCCTTCTTTCCCTTTCTCCTGTGGCTAATTAATGGCTGGAAAGGTTAAAACTGATCTTAAGGGTCTTTTAGCCGCACTCCTTTAAAAATGCTTGCACCTCCCTAAGTGTGGTGGTACAAAAGCTTTCTGTTTAGATGGAAAAAAGGAGGTGATCAATAGCTGCCAGGGTACTTACTTCTCACGGTGTATTGCAACCGAATCACAGAATCGCACACAGTCACAATTGCAGGGGTTGGAAGGGACCTCAGAAGATCATCCAGCCCAACCCCCTGCTAAAGCAGGTTCCCTGCAGCAGGTCGCACAGAAAGGTGTCCAGGTGGGTCTTGAATACTTCAGAGGAGGAGACTCCACAGCCTCTCTGGGCAGCCTGTTCCAATGCTCTGTCACCCTCACAATAAAGCTCTTTCTCGTGTTCAGATGGAACTTCCTGTGCTCCAGTTTGTGCCCGTTTTGCCTGTTGTCCTGTCACTGGGCACCACCAAAAAGAGCCTGGCCCCATTCACTTCAGAGACTTGTAAGTGTTGATAAGGTCTCCTCTCAGTGTTCACTTGCATGTAGATTCTTTATATATTGCAGCCTGTATGCTTTTGAAAACTACATGTACAGGCATGTAAGCAACTACTAGGCTGGAAGCCAGAGTAGTGGCAGTAGGGCTAACACAATATTAAGCTAACCGTGGCATTGACATACCAGCTACTTCTGGCTGTGAAGTGGTATTATAACAATGAAACAGTGTCCAAAATATTGAACACAATATACTGGTAAGTGGTGATGGCTCAGAGCTCCCATGTGAAATTCACAGCTCTTCAGAATGGAGCTGAGAACACCAGTTTCATACTGAGGCTCTTTCAGGAGGTTCAGGTGCACAGTAGTTTCAGTCCTCAACTCTGTGTGTCAGTTGTCTTAATGACACACAGCCACCTCAAACAAGACTGTGATTGTACTAGCAAACTGGAATGCATCACCTTGTGAAAAGGGGAGAAAACAGCAATTTATTTGAGCAGATACCATTCCTTACATATTTTCCGTCTCTAAAGGAAGGCTTTCCTTCCCTAACCTGAAATGCAATCTGCTTTGCCTGTGTGCAATACAACCTTCCTGACCTTCCCCGAACATCTTAGTCTGGTACTGGCATCTGCTGCCAGAGTAGGATTCTTCTCCTACTCTAACACCTCAGTCCTTCGTCTCAGGTTCCAGGCATGCTGCTGTTGTGTGCTGCTCTCCCTGTTCCCCTGCAGCTTCCCTGTGGCCCAGGGTTATAGGTTAGTTGATCTGATCTTCCTAAAAGGTAGTGAGTGACAGCCAGATTTGCTCCATGAAGTTTGACAGTCTGGTCATGCCAACCACAACATGTCTGAATCTTGCCTAGTCAATTCCTTTCTAGTTCTCCTACTTCCGAGAGAAATAAATATCTTTGTAACAAGTTGCAATTAAAAGCAGGTGGGAAAAGATGGATACTAAATTAAAACCAAGAAAACAGATTTTCCTGACATTTAGTTCTTAGCAATATCTGATAAAGTAAAAAGGATCAAATTTAGACAGGTCATGTTTCACTGGTACCTTTTCATAGTTTCCTTTTCCTAAATCTCACAAGCTGTTTATTGGAGAGTTTTAATATATTGATATGTGACAGAATGGCTATGAATAGATGAATGAGGCCAAAGGTTAGAGAAGAACACAGTGCAGAGCTAGAATAATACAGTCAAGTAAGAGAGAACTTGAGTTTTGTGATGAAATAGGGTTTTTTTTGTGTGTGTATGCGTGTGTTTCTTGGTATGTGTACATCTTTATCTAATCAAGAAAGTTATTTAAAGCATGAGGGATGAAACCAGAGCAAGGCTGGCTGTATCTTCCCATTTAGTAGCTACACTTCTATGTGACTGGTTGGAAGTATCACACAGGCAACATACTGATATCTGAGAGAATTTGGGGGGTGATGAGTGTTCACGACTTGGATTTATAATGTGAAGACTTTGTTATCATTCAATGGACCTAAAACCTTAGATGAAGGACGCAATGTCACTTGAATTTCCACGGAAGCTTATCTGATTTCTGTTTCTGGGAAGGAGATTGCAGTGCCTTAAAATATAGCTTTATTCCCCATAAAATGTACTGGAAATTCATTAAACTGAAAATAGAGTGTAATGGTAGCTAACTGTAACTTTAGTGCTACTGAAATGTGATAGGTGTGCAATCTAATACGTGGATATTACTGTTTGTAAAAGCTCCTATTTAAGCAAGAAAAATCTATCCTGTCAACCTTTCTGGATTTTGTTATGTCACCGGTATTTCTGATGTACCTTTTCTGTAAAACATGACTTAAAGCAGCATTTCCTGGTCGTGCTGTTTGCCTCATTTCTGCAAGTGTATTCTGCCTGAGCATTTGGCTGATCAGAGTCCTGTAATGTTCTGACATTTAGATGAACGCAAAACATCTATTTGATGGAACTGGTCGAGCCACTCTGTGAAAGTTTGCAGCTTTTTCTGTTGTTGCCTTCTTTTTTTCTGATGTGATAGGGTTCCTGCTAAAAGACTGAAGAGCTTTGGAGGAGTTTCCTTGCTGAGCAGTAAGCCTTCAGTGAGGTGCTTCATTGAAGCTAGACAGTGAGTGTTTTGTGACAGGAGGAGAAGCTGGGGGGATGGGAGGAGGAGGAGGAGGAAGCTACAAAATGACCACGGCTGGCCTCCTCACATTCCTCCAGGGCTTGCTTTTTTAAAATTGGAAGCTGCTTTTATAGATGCTCCTCAACAGGTTTGTTTTTTTTCTGTACTATCCCATTTAGACTTTGGAATGCAAGTACGAAAGGGCAGGCCCCCAAAGTGACTTTCCAATCTGTTTTCGTGATTCCAGCCAAGTTCCCTTTAATGTATGGAGCAGGCGAAGTCGAGCTGACTCTCTTATAATATCGTGGAACTCGGGTGCAGCTGCTGCTTTAAGTGGCACAGTGCGATAACACAACAGCTCTGCTATTTACTGGGACTCAAGTGCCTGGACTGGCACACAGAGACATTATATGAAATCCGAAAGCATGAGGATAAAGGAAATTTCTTTGCGGCAAGATCCTGATCTAAGGAAGGAGTTGGCACTGCTAGCTCGAGGATGTGATTTTGTTTTACCTTCTAGATTCAAGAAGAGACTGAAGGCTTTTCAGCAGGTCCAGGTTTGTCTTTCAGTTCTTATACAATTGAGTTTCTGCTGTCAGTTGTAGCTTTTGAATCACACAAATTTCAGGAAATATATGAAAACTTGTGCTGTACTAGCAGAATCTCAGTAGGTCTCATATCGGATGAGTGCTGTGTTTTAGAAGGCTGTGCAGGTACTTCTCTGCAAACAAACAAAAGCCAGGAGAGCTTACTAAGTCGTGTACCATAAAGTACAGTGTTTGCACAGAGGCACATGCGAAAGAAAGTTGGTGCATTTCATGCCATTAGACTTGTACAGGCTGTTTTCTATAATCTGCATGCGTCTTGCCTGGGATTTTAACTGACCTTCTACTGAAACTGGGCATATAGGGTACATTGAAATAGGCTGTAACTTCACAAACTCAAACGGAGCACGTTGAGAGGTGCTGCCATACTTGCATGATGATCCTGAACTCCTTTGCATTGTTTGTTTTATTTGAATGTGGATGAGATCAGTTGTTGCTACACAGTTCATGCATGTGCCTCTGCTGTTTTGCAACAGTGAGTTAAATCCACCATTTTAGAGTGAGCTCCTAATTGGGAATAGAAGCACTTGAAATAAATAGTTAGTAGGAAGGCTGCTTACAGAGTCATTGATTAAAGAGATTATCTTTTAGGAGGGGGGTAAATGCTTACATCTGTTTTGTTGGAAAAAGTTGATGTTTCCTCAACCACCACCGAACTTTTAAGTGTTTCGGTGGTATGTGAAAACATGTTTTTTAGCTCACCTTTATTTCCATGGTTCTGATTCTAATCCCTGTACTAAAGGGGTATCAGTGACAGCATGTGTGACACTTCTTGACTCCTTTTCTTAAATACGGAAGGTCTGGCATTTGGATAAAAATTACTTTATCTTAGGATTTTTGCCTTTTCAAGACATTCTAAATATAGCCTACTAGTAATTTTGAATTCAGTGCACTAGTGTCCCTTTCAGGTGACCTTCAGGAGAGGGCCATGGAGCCCTGTGACGCTAAAAAGGTGTTAGCCTGGTACCTGCTAAGTTATTTCAAATTTCTTTCCTCTGAGCTGTCTAAGCAATGTTTTTGTTTTTTGTTTGTTTTCTTTTTTTGTAGAAAGTGGAATTCAAGTGCTGATGCTTCTGTTTTATGCCATTCAGCATAAACTTGTGAATGAAAGGATTTTGCTCCTTGATTTTCTTTTTACACTGAATGCTGGAGACTAGAGACAACTAAAGAAATGAGAATATTATCCTTAATTACCCAGAAATAGCAGTAGCAGTCAATATTTAGGAACCTCAGAGCAGGAGGCAAGCTTAGTCTAGTCGTGGCATCCTGCTGTAAACAAACATGCTGTTATTACCTTGTGTGGTGCCCCTTAACTTGATCTGCCTTTATGGATGATAGCTGGATTGCCTGAGTTTGTACCAAGCTTTTTGTGTTGAGCTTGGGAAGATCTCAATACAGTATGATAACGTGCATCTAAAAGCAGCTAAATACTGTAGAGATCAGCTTGTCTAATTTGTAGTTCTATTTTTTTTTTCCTCATTTGCTGAGTATCATTGGCACTGGAGTTTAGTCTCCTATACTACTTCAATATTGGCTTTCAGACAGAATTTGTGACAGAGTTTGTGAATTTGATGTAAAATTGAGCAGAGATGAAGGTCAAAACTGTTCATATCCATAGGGTTTCTGTGAGTTGTTAGACAAATGTCAGATTCTTCTTATGATGTTTAGTGCTGTAGGAGCTAACCTCTTTTTAAGAGTAATGGTAGTGGTTGGTGAGATTATGGCATGAGTCAGCATCTGCTCAGAGATGCTGTGGAGTGACTGTGGGTCTTGCAGAGGCTGTAGGAATTCTGTAGGAATAGGTTTTTGCATAGAACTGTATAAGTTATCCATAGATAAATCTCTATGTTTGGAAAGGGCATTCACTGGACTGTAGGGAATCAAGCTGTATGTAACTCTTTAAACAGACAACCAGTGGTGAGATGGGTAGCTCTGGAAAGCGATGGAACAGGCTGTTTCTCAGTGGTTGCGTTTACTGATGAAAATTGATTAAATAGAGCGAAAGGGGTGTTTCTGGCAAAACTAGTTTCTCAAAAACAAGATAAAGACAACACACAGCTGTTGACGTGCTCTGTATCCTGGGGAGCTGACTTTTGGAGCAGACAATTTTGCATGGAGCTAAGTACAACATGAATTCATATTCTCACGTTAGTTGTAACGTTGCTAAAAACGGTCATTCTTACATCTCCAGAATATGGTGAACTGAAAGTGCAGCACTTGAAGAGGCACTGCATCCATCTTGCTCATCAATTTCTCTGAAACTTTGGAGGGAGAGGAAACTATCACCATGTCAAATGGACTGGCAACATAAAGATGTGAACTGAAAGGCGTGTTACCTGCTGCTGGCAGAGGTTTCAGCCAACAGCTGGAGACGTGCCCTACCTGTCAGAGCTGGAATGTGAGCAGTATCGTTACCATGGCTATTTGAGGAAAATATATCTGAAGCTGGAAACAAAATGTTAGCAGAATCAAATACATTTGTGTGCAGTGACATGCTTACACACATGTTGCTTATTGTTAGCTAAGCTATGAAAATGGGTGGTTTTGCTTCTTAGTCTCACACTGTAAACCAGTTGAGTTCTAATGTGAAAACCAGGCTTTCCTAAAATCAAATAAATCTGTGTTGAATGTGATGCTTTAAAAAAAAAAATAAAATCTTGAATTAATTCTTGAAATTTCAGTGCCAGGACTAAGTGCTGTTGTATCTCCTGGCATGTTAACTGCAGCATGCCTTTCTCCCCCCGGTGATCCCCATAGCGGGACGCATCACCGCGCAGTGTGGAGATGGCGACTACTGGTTCTGTGGCCACCTGTTAGTGATGGCAAGTGCTGCATACGCGTGCTATTTGTGTCAGCTGTATGTGAAGTATTTCTTCAGCTTCTCTGCTGTGCCTCACAAGATTAGCTTTCCTTCTGAGGGAAGTTAGATGTTGGTGCCTCTTGATGGCTTGCGCACTTGTCTGTTACCGGTGATGATGCGTGCAGGGCCTGGATGTGTTAACGTGTGGCTGTGCTGCAGTGCACTGATTCTTCCACTGAGGAAGATAACATTCTGATTTCTGAGGGAAAATAAATTTTGAAAAACTTAACTGAGGCAGTTGGGTTTATAGTTGTAGTCACAGAAGCAAGTTGTGTGACGATCAGAGGTGTTCAGCAGGCCGACTTTCCTAATGGGGTCAATCTTCTGGTTTAACTTCATTTGGAGACCTGCTAACACCACAGAGGATGCAATACCCATTTTCACATACAGGTTTTTCTTTTTTTCTTTTTTTTTTTCTGGAGGGGGAAGTGAAGTGGAAAGTATTTGGTGGGGGNCTGACTGTAGCTGATAGCTGTGCTTGATATTGTTTGCTGGTATCATGCCAATTTATTAGAGCAGATGCCAGCATTTAAGATAGAATGAAAACATCTCAGCTGCCCACAGAGACTGGCTTGTTAAGATGAGAGGGTTCCCAAAAATGGTCTGTCACTAATGGATTGCCAGCCCTTTAGCTCTGGCTGTTCAGAGGAAGCTATAAGCAAACCGATAGCTTTCTGCCACTTCTGCAGCAGAGACTCCTGGTACGAGCTTCGCAGGCACTGGCTGGCCTGTGGCAGCACCTTCTTTACCTGCTCGTGGCTGATAATAAATTCATGCAGATGTGTACTGCCTCTGTAGGAAAGCCAGTGTGGTGCTTACAGCTTCCTTTTCTTGCATGCATGACCTAGAAGGCCAGATGTCAGTGCCCTCCACAGACGAGCCTTGACGCAGCAGTTCAGAGGCTGGGGAGTTCTGATTTACTTTTCCCCCTTGGAATAAAAGTTTCAGTAGGCTTTTCTCCATTTAACATACCCTTACCTCTGTAATCAGTACCAGTACGAAGTGTCCCTTAACCCTCCATGATAGTACTTTGTATCCTAGAAAGTCTGAAACAGTTCCTCATGCTTCTGCAAAATTACCTTTACAGGATCAGGATTTGTTGGGCCATTGCCAGACGGAAGCGAGCAGAATACCCACTGCAGTCCTTGGCTGCAGCTCCGTAATGTGGCTGAGCTGGCTGATAATTCTCTTGTTTAAGTGGATTTTTTTTTTTTATATAAGCTCAATTGCACTGAGTGACTGAAACTTGTTTTGTGGTAAACATGGAAGGCTTCAGAGTTTATGAATTAAGTGGGTGTCTGTCTTAGCCCTGTTTGTTATTTCTGATGTAGAACTGATGGCCTGTCCTGACAAGGGCTGTTTTCCATAGGCAAATGTTAGAACTGCCTGAGGTAACTGGCTGTCACTTTTTCCCCATTAAAATGATGTTTAGGCAGCCATGACTCCTTTGTGGGTAGCAAGTCCCATTGTGATCCACTGGCAGTGTGCAATCAAAACGGTTATGTACCAGGAGGATCCTAATAGCAGGTCTCCTGAAAGCAGTTGAGTTGATGGAATGTGCCAGTAAGAAATGGAATACTGATCTAACCTATGATCAAATTGTTTTCTGAGGAAGCTGCAACTGTTTGAAAAATTGAGTATGTTGCTGACTTGGATACTTCGTTTGACATAGTTCACAAAATAGACACTGTCTGATAGCAATTCAGTGACTAATATTTTTGCTCATAGGACCTTTGTCTTAGCACGAAGTATAGTAGGAATTGCTTTTCATGACGTAGATTTTTCTGAAACATGCATGTTTATTGCATGCTACTTCCGTATATGTGCATGGAATACAGCTCGTCCATGGTGGCATGCTCTTCTGAATGCATTTTTATTGCACAGAATGTTGTGTGTGTGGACTGTATTTCATAGATGTAGGTGGAAATTCCTAGATAACACTACCTACCATCTCCTCCTATGTGAGAATTAACACAGCCTATCCTGAATAGGGGTATGTAGATGATCAAGACACTGCATGCTCTGCTCTGCTGAAATACTTAGGCTTTAAGTTAGATTTCCATTCAGTGGCTTTCTCATGGGGCTTATTTTGAGAGTTCAAATGTGGCTTAATAATTCAAAGGCAAAAATAATTGCTGATAGTTCTGTGACTCTCAGAAGGTTTTGAAATGATTCTTTAAGCTTTAGTAAGACTTCTAAGACTATGCAGCTGTGGTGCTTGCCACGGCAGTTGCACTCAAACTTCTTTCCCTGGCTATCATGCAGCTGAGAGTAACCGGCTGAACTGCTTGTTACTCTGCTGCCTTGAGACTGAACAGAAGGGGAGACATTTGCTTCAGCTAGCAAGCAACAGTTTTTTTCCCTCAGAATCAGAGGCTGGCAGACGAGCATTATTTCAGTGATAGCCCTAATTCTAGTTTGTTAATAAGATGATTTTTCCAACATTAGACTGTAAAATGAATGTAGACTCATCTCTCGGCAACTCAGTAGCCAGAGGCATTCCAGAGTTGAGGTTTTCTGTTGAAGTTGATATTCACTATTGGCATGGACTAAGTTAGTGGTGTGTTACTGCACTGGAAGTACAGTAGAGTTCGATGCTAAGAGTTTTATATATATTAAACCATACAAATGCACTAACTCTTCTGAGCTTTCTATTTGTAGTTCAGCCACCACTTGCCAAATCAGTAAGAGTTTTGCCTGGCTTAGTGGACAGAAGGGTCAGACCAGTTAGGTTCATCAACTGCTTGTTTCCTAACTTAGGGTAACAGTGTCTGCACCATGAACCTCTGAGTACAACTAGGCTGAGTAAACCAAATAGTAGCACTGATGGTGGATAACCATATGTTTTCATATGCTTATAGCAAATAAAAAATTGAATATACTTTTTAGGACATGGAGCTCTAGTTCTTATTGCATATTTATGCAAGTAGGAGTGCAAGTCCAGAGTCTTCCTCAAGGAAATTAATAGGTGTTTATCCCTTACTGTGGAAAGGGAGGAGCATGTATGATAAAATCAGTTTCTACAGCACATCCAAAAACAGCTGCCAGATAATAACTGGAAGTGGGAGGAAGTAACAGGGGTTAAAATACTTGTTTTGAGAGGACTCTTTCACATATACCCTGACACCCATTTTTGGCGCACGTTCGTTCTCTGTAGGTGTCTCTGAGCTTGGCCGTTCATCTGTGTCTTAGATTTCTGGTTATGTTAGGCATGACAAATCAGTTTCGACATGGTTCTATGGGAAATGTAGGCTTATTTCAGACTATATTGCCACAGTATTCCTCTAATCTTCTTGATGTAAGCATCAGAACTGTGTTGCTTCCAAGTGGAATCAACTGTGGGAGACTGGCTGAGAACAAATTGTTAGTTTAATGTCGCATTTCTGCGCTCTGGGGGACCTGAGGCCGTTCACCATGCTGCTGCACTACCACTGGTACCCACACAGAGGTCAGCCAGCTCCAGATATGGGAATGGGCAGGAGATGCAGGTGTGCAGTAAGGACTGGCTTGCCTTATGCCATGCTGTGGGACTTCATTAGCAAGCTTTCAGACTAAATTACTGGTTTTGAGCTATTTTTCAGAGCAGTAGCTAGATTTTACAGAAGGGGAATCTGCCTGGAAGAAGTAGCTTTGGAAGCTTGAAATTGTTGAAGGACTCTCTTGTTAAGCGTGTGAAGCTGACTGGGAAATGATCCAGCCAGTGAATTCTTGGAATAATAAATCTGTCCTTCTAGTTTGGCTAGAAGAGCATAATGAAGAGCGTACAGAAAACAAGGGCTAAACATTGCATCTTTAAAACAGGTAACTGGAAATCCAAATGTCTCAAGTTACAGAAAAGTTTTTTTTTTTTTTTTTCTGGGCTTGTCCTTATGGTAGTTCTGGAAGTAAGCTTGCTTATGTATCCTAAGGCAGATCTTGGAAGCAACTGTAATGTGCCAAAATATTTGGGATTTTGGAGCAGACTTTTGAAATTAATCTTTTCCTTGCAGATGAGTCTGGACCATTTTCTGGGCAGTAGTGGCATGAATTCTTAACCTGGTGTTGTCATGATTTGGGTTCCCTAAAATGTCCAGATTGTGTCACTTGCTTGTTGAGAAGGAAAAGTTGAGTTTGACTGTACAATCGAACAGGTAGTAACTTACAGCAGGAGTATTCCTGGAACTTTGTTGGTCAGACTTAAACTGCTCTAAGAGAATGGGGAGATAGGAGGGCTGATCAGGTGCTTACTCCTTTTGAGCCTGCTCACTGCTTCATTTTCTTACATTCACTGTTACCTTTTAACTTTGATAGTCCATGGGACATGACGTATTCTGTAATAACTTACTGAGCCTTTATAAGCAAGAGACTTTTAAGCTTATGATATACATTTTTTATTATTATTTCTCTGGAATTTAAGTTCATGTGCCAAACAGCATTTGTTCCCTTGCTACCACCCTATTGCCCTTCAGGTCTACATACGGACTTCATCTGCTGTTGTGTCAACTAAAGAAGGGAACCTCTTGCATTGTCTGACTTTCTTGGTGGGTGCTGCATCACCCTTCTAAGGGGGGCTACAGGGATGTTAGGATTTAAAGAGTATAATTGAAGGATTGAAGTGCAAATGGTGCACTCTGCAGAAAATCTTCGTAGCTTATTATGCACTCTGTCATACCGCGGTAATGCTTGAATAAAAGGTGATATGTGAGGATAGAAGGTGCAGTCTATGGAAGAGCTAGAATTGTTTATGCGCAGCACATTTTGAAAGCATTGCAACATTTGTTCTCTTTTTTTGGTAACTTCCCTAGTTAAATACATAGGTCTTGAACCAAACTTGTACCTGTTTAATAGGTACAAACATCCTTTTAGTGTTTTCAGTATTTAATGTCTTATTTTTGTTGTTTGAAACTGTGGTGTGCCACTTAGTAAAAATAAATAAAATAATGTAAAGTTGTACATAAACAGAAGGTAAGACTTTGAGGGGAGGGTCCTTTTGTCTTGACCCTGTTGTATGTATTCCACTGACTTCTTTTAATCTAGAAATCTTTATCTAGAAAACTTTATAGCAGTTCACATTAATAGTACAGCAAGAGCTGAATGCTAACTCTGAAAACATTTTGAATGTTTCCAGAGAAACTGGCAGAGCAGATGTTAGCATCTGTCATACTAGGAAACATAACCGTTTCTGTATGAAGCTGTCTTTGTCTGTAGTTGTGTTAAAATAAAGCAAACGGCAAATCGGTTCAACGAGCTCATCTCTTAATCAGTCAAATGTCTATATGAATGTATAAAGATATTTACCTTACTTCCTTTTCCAGGAAGTCCTTTAAGCAATGTTTCACTCTGCTTGCCTTGTTCCAGAAATAATCCTGCCATGGAACGCTCTGTCATGGTGTCAGCCACTTTCATTTAGGGGAGAGAAGGAAGATGCTGCCGCACTTCATAAGTCCCACTGCCTTCTTTTTTGCTTAGAACCAAGTTAACTGCTGCGTGCTACTCATCTCTTGGTAGATGTAAGAAGGCAAACAAGAAAACTGAAGTGCTCTCACAGGAGTGAGAGATCCGTGTTCCCTGATCCTGTTGGTAACATTGCTATATTGTAATTGTTAGAATGGTTTTATTTTACTTGCAACAGCAACTGGTAAAGGATCTGGAGAACAGCAAAATCAAATAGGAGATTTGCCCTTTGACCATTGACCCCATTGGGATATAGTTTTCCACTTCCTTTGTTGAAGTTAAGGCAAATAAGTGTTTGGATAACTTGTGGACAGTCCTTAAGGTGGTTGATGTCAAGGATGAGAACTGACTGTGTATTAAAGTTTTCTTGAATTCTCTCTATAGACAAATCTTACTTTTTAACATCATTAAAAATGAATTTTGGGGGAACCCTCCCTTTCTATCATTTAGCATAAAACTTCAACTGCAGTGGCAGCTCTGCACTACAGTTACAGGTTCTGGGCTTCACATACACTTATTGGGAAGGCAAACACACCGCTCGGTTGTGACACTTGACGCACATCTTCTTGGGTGAAGTGTTGGCAAGCTTATACAGCCATAATCCTCAGCTCCAAGGATATTATTTCTCTTGTGCCACAGCAGCTTGCCGTGAAACTCTTCTCTCGCCAAAGCAGTCTCTTCTGGCAGTTTAGCTTACTGGCACTAGTGTTAAACTTTAACTCAAAGCCAAAAGAAAATGTAGGTCAGTTCTTAAGCACTAAACTGACCACCGAAGTGGAAGAGTTTTGTAAGAAGTGTAACTGCTGCAGATTTTCAATTCAAGGATTTGCCACTTGCAGACTTCTAGCAGTTCTTGCCAGTGGAGAAATTCCCTGGTTATAGCTAGAATTAATTTTAGAAGAGCTCCGTCTCACACAATTAAGCATTTTGACAGCCCTGAAATAACAGTTGTCTCCTTTCATGTCTACAGAAGGATCTAGCTGAAATTCTAGAAAGCAGTGGCACTCTGAGCCCTTCACACTTCCCCTCATTAAAGTGCACACAGCAGAGCAGCCTCAGCTGTGCTGGAAGCCTTTCGGTGGTCAGCGGAGCTCAGGCCAAGGGAGGAGAGGAATCCTTGGCCCTTGTTGGGAAGGCGAGGAGAGGGAGGAGGCGCAGCGCTAACTCTGTAGAGCATTACTGGGAGCTGCCCCTTTTGGAAGGCCTGTTTCTTTTTTGGTGCAGGCTCTTACCCCTGGGTTGACTGACATTAACAGCACAACTCAGTTGCCCAATTGCGAGCTGCTGGTGGCATTTTAGCAGCATTAGTGTGCTCAGAACATCCCCGTGGCAGGCGGGGGGTGAGAGCTGTGCTTGGAGCTGGCTGCTGCAGAGTACGGGGGACATTCTGTGTCATTTTGCTTTGTGCCCTAGATGGTATTCTCACTAGATGCCTCTATGTAGACACCAAAATAATCTATCGGAAAGGCAGATCTCATGTTTTCTAAAGCACATTAAATGTTTTTATGGTTTCTTTTTTCACCTACTTGCAGAAACCAGCATGTAGAAATGGGCAATATGCTTTTAAATAAGGAGAGGGCTTTTGCCTTGCAGGGAGAGCATGTATTATATCCTTAGAACAAATATACTAGTTTACAGACTAAATATTAGATATTTTTATGCTAAGCACGCTGAATTCGAAAGTGAGGCCTAAACATAACATTCGTATCTTGGGAAAACCTATTTTCTGCACTTATGTTGATTTTTTGGTTCTGGATCTGTTGCTTAGCTTCTTCCTCATAATCACTGGTCTGGAACACATTTGCGATAGACAAAAGATGAACAATAAATAAAAGCCTCTATTGTGTACCTCTTTTAAATAGCACCCAAGCAAGCTGCACATACTTAGCTCTTATGCACATAGCTCTTAGTACACATCCTGCACTGAGACTTCCACATTCATTTAAGAGCTGATTTTAAGCTGGACTAGTGGAAATAGTGTATTGTGTTGTAGTCTGAGGTACCTGAAGTAAATGACCAGTTTCAGAAAAAAATGAGAAGTTTCAAATGAAGAAATAGGTCTGTTGGTATATTCCTCCTCTTCCTGGGACCTTTTCCAGTATAGATTTCCCTCTGCCCTATCTTGCCTTTTAGAAACTTCTCTTTTGATCTGAGGCTCTAAACTTCCTTAGCTGTTGATTTTGAAATGCCTTGCCTGTCTGTGCTAAGTTTTCTTGAAATCCTGATGTACCACCTCCTGTTACCTGAAACATGAAGGGCACATTAGCTGTCTGTAAGTGACACCTGCCCTCTTCTCAGAGGGAGGTATCTCACTCACCAAGCACATTAACACCTGCTCCTTTGTGGCAACTTGAGCAACTCCTGCAGGAGCAGCTGGGGTAGATGGGCAGAAGGGAAATAAAATAACCCAGCTCTCTGGAACAAACAGAAGATTTGTGTTGTGTTAAGCAAAAGGTGGTTTGCTTGCCCAAAAGTGTGCTGGCTATGTGACCCCATGGTGACAGTCAGAGGAGCAGGTCTTCGGTCTGCCTTTGCGCAGGGCCACTGCTTCAGCCCCACTAACATGCTGATGTGTGGAGCTGGGTTTCTAGACCTAAACAGGGCGTTAACCCAAGTACATAGTGATTTGTGGTGCTGATGGTAATGGTTCTCTGAAGGTTCAGATGCTGCTGTCCTAATCCTTTCCCTGAAGTCTGGGAGTCTACATTTGGAAAGGAGTTTTGATACCCATGACACTTGAGTTCTAAACTCATTAACTGAGCCTCTAAGCTAATGTCAGAAATTGTAATTCGCTGGATTACTAGAAAATGACAGCCACTGACTCTGTGTCACAGTTTCAAGGTAACTTCTTCCTCTAGGAAATAAAACTTGTAACTCAGTTGAGGACCTTCTGCAGCTGGGAGCAGGAGCACTGGCTGAAAGGTAGAAGAGAGAAAAGAAAGGTTAATTCCTGTTATTTTAGTATGTGTAGTATTCCAGTAAAGGCTCCTGGATTGGAACCCTGAAAATCAAAAACTGCTCTCCATAATTACCGAGTTCTTTCAATGATTTAAGGCTGGGTGTCTTTGCAGGCCCTTTGCAAAGATGGTAAGAAGTAAAATGAGGATTCTTTTGTTCAGGTTTTTTTTTTTTCTTGTCCTTCAACTCTATCTGGAAATGAGAGGTAATTGAGGATCTGGAGCATATTTACACTAGGAGAAGCCATCATGTGACATTAACCATCATTTTTATGTGTGGATAGTGGCCATGAGATGGAGGACTTGGTTTAATCACTGATGTTGAGTTGTCACGTAACTCTGTTACCTTGCTTGCTGTCTGTTTCTCGGTGTTATGGGACTCTCTTTTTGAGACTGAGTACACGATAAAAAATCCTTACTGAAGCTAAATGAGTTTAAATAATTTTGCTTGTTATTGGTCACTTATTTTTTAGTAGTACTGTTTATTACAAATTCTTGAGAAACATATTTCAAAGCTCTTGTGGCATGGTTATGTATAGCATAAAAAGAAAAAAGCCCCTGCTGGTATCATTTGCTGCTTTTATGAAAATCAACCATTTTTAGGGTCAAAAACCCATGCATCTTCTCTGTAGCTATATTAAGCAGGATGGTAGTTTGTAACAAAGTTGTCATTCTTATTTCAAAAGTTTGAAGCTGTAAAACTGGAAGCATTTCAAAAGAAAATTATTTTGTGACCTGTCTGTAAACTAGAAGTTGAAATTTTTCTTCTGAAGCTGATAATGTGTTTCAGATATTTTTCCAATGTACTCTACTTAAATTTCTTATTCAGCCTGTCATTGGAAACGTTTTTGGAGGTGTGTAGTAACAGGTAATACCAGGAGAATTCAGTCATCTGAGAATGTCTGTTATACACGATTTCATTGTACCTGACTGTCAAATGTGCATCTGTCTATTTAGGTTCAGACAAAGAAAGAAGAAACTTTGCCACCATCACTTAGTCAAACCATTCCAACTTTCTATTTTCCTCGAGGATGTCCTAAGGAAAAAGTGAATATAGATGCTGTGATTGCCAAAATTGAGAGGACTTTCTCACAGTTCCCAAATGAGAGGGCAACTTTAGACGACATGGGGAAAGTTGCAAAGGTGAGAATTTGTCTGGCTGCTGTCAGTGCTGTGTACCTATGGGAAGAAAACATTGTGTGCTTTTTTTGCATTATGTGTATTTGTCTGCTACAAGGTAGAGCCAGTCATATGTCATGATCACTAATGTTGACAGCACAGTTGTGTGCAAATCTTTATATCAACTGTGTCTCAAAATGCCCTTACATTATGCTTAAGAAACAAACCATGGAACAAACTGTGTTTGTAGGCACCATTGTATGTATTTTACAACCTATATTGACCCACAGACTTGAGACAAAAGCACTGATGATGTGGTTTTGTTTCAGACCTCCCCAATACTAGCTGTGTGATGAAAATGTTCCTATGACTGGTATAAAATCTTCAAAGTGCTGTTTTCTCATTGAGCAGAGTTGTGAACAAGTG
Source organism: Alectura lathami (assembly GCA_013399715.1). Lineage (NCBI taxonomy): Eukaryota > Metazoa > Chordata > Aves > Galliformes > Megapodiidae > Alectura > Alectura lathami. The sequence goes on from VXAV01006273.1 coordinate 165,660, forward strand.
TTGTAAAGATGTTGAAACACCGAATGGTTTGGGAACTTGAGATTATAACCCCTTAGTCATTAGCAAAGAGTTGATTTAGAGTTACTGTAGAGTAACAAAACATTGAGCTTAGAAATCAGCTAAGATTATTTATAACTTCTGTCATGCACAATAGGCTAGTTAAATTAAAATTAAATTTCCAATCAGCCCTTCAAATATTATCACTGTAAGTCATGGTCTTGGTCATGAGTCCTATGTTCTCATCCCTGTTGCTGTCACTTTGCATTTCAAGTCCAGGGTCTAAAGAAATAGAAACAGACTTTACTCCACAGCAGAATTAGGTGTTGAGAAGCCCCCCGTTTACATCACCAGAAGTGTTTAACTGCGAAGATGAGTGATAGGGCTCCACAGCTCCTTTCCCTGTGGAAGTGGTCCTTCAGGAAGAGAGGTGGAAGGGTCCAGTGAACTACAACTCAGTGATGAAAGGCATCCTCCTGTAGGATAGGGTAAAACCTCTCAGACTGAGGAAATTATGTCAAAACAACTTTATATATAAAAACACTTAAAGTACTGATTACACTATTGCATGAGCAGTAGCTGTTCTTCTTCTCCAATGACCTTATACACCTTGCAATATTCAGACTTTGAGATCCAAACGAGAATCTCAGAATCATGGCACGTCTGACTACCTGAGTCACAGTCACCTTTAGGTAGGAAGGTGACACCTAGCTGTTAGGAGGGAGGAAGCTTGGAGCAAACACAGAAGCAACACCCTGAGCGTGGAGGTGCACCTGGTGTACTGTGAAGCATGCAGCTGATGGACAGGGCAGGCTGGCCTGCTGCTCAGAGGGGCATAGAAGATGTGCGCGCATATGCAAGGGTGTGGATGAGCTGAGCTGTCCTCCCAGCCAGGCAAGCGTATGCTGGCTGCCATCCAGGAGTTGTGTAACTGTTTGCGCTGTCTCCAGCTCAACTTAAACATGTCCAGCCCGTTAGCAGGGCCTATTAGCAGGGGCTCTCTTCAGCTGCTTGGAGTATGGATGTGTGACTGCGTTCATCTACCAGGAGTGCTGCAAGTTGCCTCGTTTTACTTTCCTCTTCTAAATTTTGGCCTACAGGAGTTGTTTTAAATCACTTATTTTGGAGGGTGCAGCTGGTTTCAGAAACTGTTTTTTTTTTAAAAAAAAAAGAAAAAGTATACTATAGTTTCAGAAATGCTTTTGTAACATTGCACGTATCTGTAGGGAGTTAAAAAGGTTTGTCCCATGATGTTGCCTTAATGTTTTTTTCTTAATGCTTGTAAAACTTAGTTTCTGAGAGATTTATAAGGGAGGGAGTAACCCTTGGATAAACAATCGATAAATTGGCTTGATGTATACTCTAATTACAGGCTTGTGATTGCCCGCTATACTGGAAAGGCCCTTTGTTTTATTGCGCTGGAGGTGAACGGACAGGATATGTGTCAGTTCATAAGTTTGTTGCAATGTGGCGGAAGTAAGTAGATTACTTTTTCAGAGTTGCTGTATTTTTTTAAATTAAAAAGTGGTATTTAAGCTCTGAATGAGATCCAGTATATACAGGGAAAGAAAACACATTCCTATAAACAGTCATTGACAGCAAACTTGTACACGGCAAAATGTAAGTGGATCATCCCCTTAAAGCAAGCAAACAAATCTTTATTCGTTATGCTTAAAGACTTTTAAAAGTTTTTTTTTATAAACAACCGGCTATTTATGGGAAAAGGGAAAACCATGGGCAGAACTTGCAGATGTCGGTTCTGAACAAAATTTTCTTTCTAGTTTTTCTTCTAGGCCTAACTTGCTTACATGAAAGGACACTTTCAAGTACACTGTGTACCCACCTCCTCTAATATTAATGTAGGAGACAACACTGCTTTGGTAACTTCCCTTGGAGTGCACTTTGCCATGTGTAATCCTCTGTGTCTGCATTAAATGTTGTGGCTGCAGTTTCATAGGCCCTGCTCAGAGGATGTCTGTGCAGAGTAGCATCAACAATGTTCTGTGTGCAGTAGTAAATGCATGTGTTTACGTTTCAGAATACTTCAGACCTGCTATGATGATGCTGCAAAGTTTGTTCATCTTCTAATGAGCCCTGGGTGCAACTACTTAGTGCAAGAAGACTTCATTCCTTTTTTACAAGTAAGTTGCAATTGAAACTAGTTCTGGAAAGCACAACAGAATTAGGAGCTTGCAGAGCCTTGAGATTTGTTTTTTTAGGTAAACATACGTTTTCGTGGTCTTTGTTACAGTTTGTTAATAACATTTAACGTAACTCACTTGGTGTGGTCCTCTGGGATGCTGGTATGACTTGTTTTAGAGCTGATCATTTTATGTCAAGTAAGATCTTTTTTTCACACCTTCAGTAAGATGTTATTTACATGAAGTGTGTTGTGAATTAAGTCGATTATTGTGGTAGTTAATTTGAACTGCTTGGGTTAAGGAAGGAGACATGTTAGTCTGTGCTAATTGTCCTAGACAGTCACTAATGACTACTGTTCATGGTATCGTTGTTCCTTTGTGTAGGATGTGGTGAATAGCCATCCTGGCCTATCATTTTTAAAAGAAGCATCTGAGTTTCACTCTCGGTACATTACCACAGTAAGTGTCTTTTATTTGGAAAAGCTGTTTTGGTTAACTAAGTGTGGGAATGAGTGAAGTTAGTCAACATGTATAAGCATCTTTGTCCTTTAGAGAAGAAAAAGTTGAGTATGCTGCTAGTCTTAGTTTCTACATAACTAGAAATATTGTGAAGAAAACTAATTTCTTGAGCATCATAGCAGAAGTTGATGAACTTAATAATAGGAAGGGAAACACTGAATTAAAAGTGTAGAATAAGTTAATGAACATTAAATGAAGAGTAGACTGACCTTAAAGACTTGTGGCTATAAACTGTACTCATTGGAATCCTGACTGTATTCTTGGATTAATTAAATGAAATTTTGAAGGAAAGGTCTATACTGACATGATTAAGTTCAGTATCAAGTAAAATAATAAATATTGAAGCTTCTTACCACTTTTCTCTTCAGGGATTTTTCCTTCTAGGCAGGAAAAAGTTCCATTCTTTCCTACAGTTATATGGCTGGAGTATTCTTTCTGTACACCAGGGAAAAATCAGTGACATGAAGCTTTCTGAATAGTAGAGTAGACAGCCAATTCCACTGAAGTCTCCGAAGATTAAAATTCCCCAGAATGACACTCCATTCACTCTCTGTGCATGTGAAAACTAATGAATATTTCCCAACAAAAACCACACATAGTTTCATAGTTTGACTCAGACCTAAACTGTGAAAAATCTTTCGAGTGTTTGGGTTTGGTTCCTCCTGTCCTTCCTGGAGCGACTGCCAGCCTGTCAAGTGGGTCCTGATGTATTAGGTTTTGCTTCTTGTTGTAATTATTACATGAGCTCCCAGAGCATTCTTGTCAAATGTGACTAGAGGAAATGCTCTGCCTGTGAGCAGTTTTCTTTTTTAATGGATTGTGGTTTGTATCAGAGCCTGTTCCACTTATAATTTGCTGTAGGAAGGAAAAGGTCCTGCCATTTCCAGTTACTTCTCTTTGGATGAATAGCTTACTTCAGTAGGTCTGAGCCTAGCAATATTGAACAGATTTGCGCTGCAAGTACTTTACTAACAAAATATAGTAGTACAGTCTTCAAGATAAATCTGTGCGTAATCAAACTTCCAGAAAAGATGCTAGTCTTGTTAAGGATATAGTAAGGATACTTGGAAATGTCATTCTAAAAAAAAAAAAAAAGGGCAAGAGGGCTCTCTACCCTTGTTTCCTATTTCAAGATGGAGTAACTGCTGTTGGTAAATTGACCTTCAGGGTCTTCTAAAATTCTGTCTTAAAGTTGTTACTGGTATAACTGTAGGTGGTTTTTCTCCACGATAAGGTAGTATCCAAGGTAGCTCTAATCTTGCTGCACAGAGCTTTATCTCAAGGGTGTTGTAGGCATGGCAGTTGAAGATGTGATGTCTCCTCATGCTAACTTCCGGTTGCAAGCTGAATGATCCCTCTTTCTGCTCCATCTGTATGCAATACATGCGTACACGTGCATGGATCTCTTCAGTGATGCAGGCATCTTGTAAGCACTGTTCAGCCAGGGAAGCAGCTGGCTGCCTGCTAGGCAGCAGTGTGTGGGTTGGTCAGTCCTGGGCCAAGCTTAGGTACATCGCTCCAAGCTGAAGCTGAAATGTGTTAAAAATGTTTCTTCTGACAGACATGGTACTGCGTTTAATCTGCAAGTGTGTTGTGCGTGTGTCTCAGCTACAACTTCCTGAAGCTGTAATCTCTGCGTTCCACAATTGCCTCTCCCTTCTGACAAACCGTTGTGCAGTGTAGTGAGGAAGGCGATTCTCTGACAATTGGCTTGTGTTCTGCTTTGATTCACTGTGGAAAACTGTTTTTATGCCTGTTCCCAGTTGTCTCCAGCAAACATTCAATTTTGTTTTTATTTTTAGACCAGTTAAATGTATAACAGATGAGATAATGACACGCAGATGGATCAAGTTGCAAAGCTAAGGCAAAACCTTTTTAGAAAAAATTGCTTTGTAGTATAAGCCAAAAATGGGCCTTCCCTAAAATCACAATTAGAATTGAGCTAATTAACTTTCAGAAGCTGGCCAGTCTATTCTCCTTTCTAGATCTAATGAACCAGCTGTTCTTGCTCAAAGTATGAGCTGCAGAGCTTACTGTATAAGCTTGATTTTAAAACTTCATGCCTAAGTTACTCTGCCATTTGTACTTTAAAATAGTTGCTTTCTTTATGCTATTGGTACACTGCAATTAAAGTCTGAAGTGATAAAAACTCAGGTAAAAAGGTCTTCAGTTTGGAGGTGGTTTTACTGGAGGAGGGAAGGAATTCCTGTAGAGATGGCCTTTTACTAGGAACTACTGCTGCAAGTGAAATGCTGCACAGACCATGGGTAGTGTTTGGCTGATCAGCACGTGCAGTTGGTCTGCACTCCAGCAATTACCGCTCATAATGTGGTCAGGTTTTTGTCTACTTTAGCTATTGGTGAAGGAATTATTTGGAATGCTTGTCTGCTTAGGTCAAAATAACTGAAATGAACACTTTAGACTTTAAAACGTTGTTTTTCTGTACCTTATGTTTGTAAATTAAACTGAGCAAATTATGGTAGATGCATGGGTTTACCAAAATAATCTACACACGGAACTGATTTAAATACTGGATACTGGACTGAATTTGTTTCTGGTTCCAGTATCACTCATGCCATAGGAAATAGTCATTGCTCTTGCTAGAGGTCTGTTACTTGGTTAGAAATCATTTCTGTGCTGTTTTTAAATCTACTGTCAGGTTTTTTTGTCTAGCTTTAAAAAGAGTGAAGTGAGAGGGGAAAACTGCATCGTCTGTCCACCTGCAGGAAGCAATCTTCATCAGACATTGGCTTCTTGTGTTTGTGGACTTCGGAAGTTGGGCTATCCCCCTGTACTCTGGTCTTCCTTAAACAATCCCCATTCTACTTCTGTCACTTCATTTCTGAAGCCAGATACTTTCATGGCAAATTTGGGTCTTTAAACCTGCAGCGATGAGATACATTCATAGCTTTATTTCCTGTAGATTGGGAGGCAGTGACATTGTCAATAAACCTATTCTGCACAGCATGCAAGTGTTCTGCAGGCCTCCTGCGTAGGACATGGGCTCTGCAGCACTGAAGTAAGAGCTGCCTAGATCAGTTCAGATATAGATGGAAGTAGCTTGGTAATACGGTGTGGGAGAAGCCTCGATGCGCTAATGGGAACAAGCGTGTACGCCCTTCAGCTGGGCAGAAAGATGGGGTCCAGTAATGCAGCTGAGCTGAGACTGATCTTTGATCACAAACGCTTAGGAGGGCGCTTTGTTAGCGTACCTGAGATTACCTTTTTCTTTTTTCTTTCAGGTTATACAGAGAATATTTTATACAGTAAATAGGTCCTGGTCTGGGAAAATAACTTGTAACGAGCTCAGGAAAAGCAACTTTTTGCAGGTGCGTAGTATCTAAAATTTTGCAAGACTTGCCTTTACAAGTTTAAAAAGTGCATCAACTGAATGTTTAAGGGAGTAACATAAGCATTTTTTCCTTTTGCAAAATCTAGTGGGGACTAAATCGTATTAATTCTCATACAGTAGAATGTGTTTAAATGTCTTATCTCAATCTGTATATGTGCAAGTTTGGTTAGCAGAAGTCTAACTGATCTCATTCTTCTGTGGATACACGAGCTTTCAGCCTTGTCTGTTAAGTCTTTGCTATCATGCTGCATGGTGTGCATTGTCCCAGAAGATAATTCTTCCACTGAAATACTATTAGGTAATAGTAATATTAGTAATATTAGCGTGAATATCAGAACTCGGATCATTCAGCAGCTGTCTTAAAAATTCTTTAATGTGTTCTATTTATCCTTCTGATAATAGAATGTGGCATTATTGGAAGAGGAAGCTGATATTAACCAGCTGACAGAGTACTTCTCATATGAACATTTCTATGTTATCTATTGCAAATTTTGGGAGCTGGACACAGACCATGACCTCTATATTGATCGGAAGGATTTAGCTCGGCATAACGATCATGGTATGATAAATGAAGCGCCTTTATTTACTTGTGTCAAACTACCTGCCAACCTTCAGCTGAAGAAGTGGTTGACTGCAGAGGCCAGTGTCCATGGGTCTGTTCCTGTAGCTGATCCTCGTGACTCAGGGAAATACAGCAGGACAAGTCATCTCTGCTGTTGCTTTGTGCCTAGCAATATCAGACTGGAGGAAAACTCTGAATTTGAATTCTGATCTTGGCAAGGAAGTAGAGGAGGAAACAAGTGTGTAGGCTTGATCTAAGGTGGTGGGGGGGAAGAGACTTGAGTCTTGATATATTATAAATTGTTTCCCAAACAATCCATTCCACTGATATTTTTTAAGTAGCATGACTCTTATGGCAAGGTATAGGAAGAGCAGAAAGGTAAGACAAACATACATTGTTACCTTGCTTCTCTGAAGGTTTCTTTATTCAGCTGCAGTATGGTTTGTTTTAATATAATTTAGTGGCTTTATATTTTCTGCATTCAAGACATACAACTGGGATTCTGTAGTCTTGCGCACAGCCTATTTTAAATATTCTTGTAGCTTTTATGGAGCTGGTTTTTTGTGTTTTTTTGATGCTTTGACTGCTGTCTTCTCTTCAGGCCTGGAAAGCTTACTTGAACACTAAGTGACTAGGAAATGTTATCCCACATTGAAAAGAATAAACATTCTGATTCTGGAAGCTTGCCTGTGGAAGCCTTTACTTTAGGAGACTGAAATGTGCATGGTAGCTCAGATTTAGTTTTAAACATCTATTTTTGCATGTCAAAATAGAATAGTCTGGATTCATCAATCCCTTCCTTTTTTACTTTCACTGGTCTAAAATTAGATCAAACACTTGAAGTGTGTAGGTGTTGCTGAGAAGGTCGAGCAACTTCTTCAGTGTATCAGGAGTAGCTAGGAAGCAGCAGCAGTACTTATGCCTGAAACAAATTGGCTACGGTGCAGTTCCAGGGATAAATGTTAAGTAGGCACCAGTATTCCTACTGCAATAAGATGGTGGTAGCATCACCAGAAGTATGTAGGACAGACGTCTGTTTGAGTGGTTAACCAATTGGTGTAGTTATCAGTATGACTCTGATGTTGAAGTACTTCAGACCTAGAATGATCAGAAGTGATTCTGCTTCTGTGAAAATAGCATTGTGTGCTGCTTTGCCGTCCACAAATTCCTCAAGTTGCACTGAATATCCTTTACAGAGGTAGCGCTCGGTTAAGACGTGTCTCTAAAATCCCTCAAATGGTTTCAAAATAGAAACCTGGATCAGCACCATGTCAGAAATAGAGCCATGTCAAAACTGAGTAGGTATGCTCATGATGCAGAATGTGCCAATGCTACTTTGGCCCTTAGCCAAAAGCAAGGTCACATAACTGTGATGTCACTTGAAAACATGATTTACTTCTCAAAGAACTAGTAAATGCTGCCTTACTGATCAGCCAATTTTGTTAGTTTGTTTGCTACTGTTTCTGCATCAAGTCTGAATTCAAAGCTGGTTGGCTCTGGCTTTGCTCTGGAGAATGTGTTAGGTGATCCTCTCTGAGAGGGCCCAGCAGGATTAAAGAGCACTGCAGCTGATCTTTCTTACAGATGTGTATGTGTAAGGATCCTATTAAACTCTTCTGCTGGATGGCACAAAGCAAAAATAACGTACATTGCTGATGTTTGAAACCTTTCTTTCACAGCAATATCAAGTAGAATGATAGAGAGGATCTTCTCAGGAGCAGTTACAAGGTAATTATTTTGAATGGTGATCTAAATCTGGTGCAATGTTTGTATATTTGCTTGTGAAATTTGGTATGGTTATTCTCAGAATAAAATGAGGAAGGAAAGAAATATTGGCATTGTTTTTATATCCCTCAAACCTGCAAGGTTTTTCAAGGGGATTTGGGCTGTTTGTAAAGTACTGCTTGTAAAATCAACACCTCTTGCATCAAGTTTACAAGTCTGGGATGGTATCTGCAGCTAGAGAGTAAGCAAGAAACAGAAATAAAAGCTGAACTGAATGGACAGACATGTCCAGAGCTGACTCCATCGTGAGCAAGGAGGGATTAGGAATAAGATATAACGCTCTGGCCTGCCCACCTGACTTCTTGCTAGAAAGGTGGGCTGTGTGTCTTCAGAATGTATTTGGATATTGTGTTCTGTGGTATGAGTAAAACAATTTTCTTGCCACATACACTTCATGAATGCTTTTATTTCATTTTTTTTATCCTCATTTTTGCTTTCCGACACTTCTAGCTGATGGAGTTATGTACAGCTTTCTGTTCTTCTGGATATCTTCCTCTTTAAATATCCATTGCAGCAGCAACGGAACAGAGCTCACGAGCTCCTGTTTCCTGAATGATCAGTCACTTTTTGGTATCTTGTGGTAGATTTGCATCTTTTGGTAGATAAACACTTAACACCAAGGAAAATAATCTTGAATTTTATTTAGCAAAGCCTAGATGTTATAAAATGAATTCTGTCTTTTTTTTTTCTGCATTGACTGACAAGAGGTAGAAAAGCACAAAAAGATGGAAAAATCAGCTATGCTGATTTTGTCTGGTTTTTGATATCTGAAGAAGACAAGAAGACGCCAACTAGGTAAGAGTGAATTCCTTTTAGCAGAACTAAAGACTGGCTTAAACGGGGATCACTGATGCTTAGCTTGAACTTTGGGAGAAACCAGCCCATAAAAACATGAGTGGAAAAGTGTCCTGGTTGGTTCTATCATCCTCATGTCTTATGTTTTGGTGTCTTGTTGCTGCATAACGGTCATTATTAACCTCTGCTAAGAGGCAACCTAAATGTTATTGTTCATGTGCTGTGTGTTGCCTACATATAAACAAGACTGTAGGTTCAAGGGAACTGCAGTTTTTTTGTGAGGCCAGTGGCTTTGGATCTGTACTGCTAGCCTTAGCTGTAGATTATTTGTTAGAAACCTACTGCGTGACATTACTGGCTTTTTCAACATGAAAAGAGATCTGGGGTTTTGGTGCACAGTTGCATTTTTCATTGGCTGCCTAGATTTTTATGTAAAGCCACATGTTTTAGTTCTCACTCAACCCCTCACAATTAAAAAGTGTGTTTTCAAATACAAAAAATGTTATATAGTGGGGCGAGTACCAGAAGCTTCTATCATGACAGGTGTTTCTTTTTAATGACCTCCTATGGCATTAGGGCATGTGGTCTTAAGCCTAGTTTTGCATCTGCAAGTAGCACAGCCTTTAAAACAAGTGCTGTAAATTCTTAGAGTTCTCTAATGCTTGTGTAAACGGTTCTTTGCTGTTGATCACTGAATTTCAGCATTGAGTACTGGTTTCGCTGCATGGACCTTGATGGGGATGGTGCTTTGTCTATGTATGAATTGGAGTATTTTTATGAAGAACAGTGCCAAAAACTAGATAACATGGCCATAGAACCCTTGCCGTTTGAAGACTGTTTGTGCCAGATGCTGGATCTCGTGAAGCCACAGTATGAAGGTAATAAAACCCTTTTCTGTAACTTCTGTTTTCTGGGTAAGGAGTTAGTGCACCCCTCGGAGCATGGTCCTAGCAAGAATAAGCCCTTTTGTTTAACATCTATGCATTTGTTTATAATGTTGTGCTAATGTCTCACATTTATGCACTTTTGGAGATGACGCACTGAGTTCTGCCTAGGGCTCACTCTGGTTACTGTCTAAAATTATGGTTAGACTATAAATTATTTTGTTTTGCTTATTTCCCACCTTCTTTTCAGCATTAAAAATATCTAAAGTACAAGGGACTTTGTGTTGTTGAAAGAAAGGCACTTGTCTTTTATGGAGCCATGGTATTTCACACATTAAGAATTGAAATAGCTCAAAGCTAGTCTGAGAGAACGAAAAGCTTCACATTTGTATTTAACCCAAGTTAACATGAATTTTCAAGGTAAGAACAGATTTATAAAGGCAGATGGTAAAACTCTAAATGGAAAAGGCATAACAGATATGTTTCAGCCGGAAGCTGAGTCCCAGATATCAGTGGAAGGAAGTCCTTGATCAACATTCACGGGTAATGTAAGGGAGGTGGGGGAGAATCACAGATGAAGTGGAATAAACTCTGAAGAACGCATTGATGTTGAATGGTTGCCTACAGCAGCATCCCGGACTTCAGGGGTCCCTTCCAGTGCCCCGAGAGGCGGGCAGCTCTGGCAATGTCTCAATTCTGCATTCCAAACAAACAGGATTTAGTGTCTCTTCCATATGATGGAGGTGATGAAAGGAGGCTGTGAAAGGCCTCAGCTTGGGCAAGAGTTATTTAGGACAATGCAAATAAAAGCCAGGTGTGAAGAGTTGATGGGTTTCTGTAAACACTGAATGGCATGGAAAAGATGGGTTAAGAACAAGTTCTTCTGTTTTCCTAGCACAAAACTAGCCTCATGGATTGACACTTCAGTTGGCAGATTTGAAACAAAAGGAGGCGTTTTCACACAGTGTGTGGCTGCACTGTGATACAAAGTGCTACAGGGTGCTTTGTGTACCAAAAAGCAAATTTTTGGATTTGTGGAGGCCTAAATTTAGCAGTCTCAATTTCATTCTGGTTTTGTTGGTCTTGGAGAGACAACGTGGGCGTCTCCACTAGCATCAGGTATGCGAGCTCCCATTGCAGTAGATGGAAACTGGAGAGCAGATCAATGGACCAAATATAGGTGCCCAACTTAAATTGGGAGCTTGTATAACTGGGACTCCAATCAGTTGCTTGGTTGTGGAGAGATGCTGCCACTTGAGATGACCTGATGCATCAGACATCTGTGTGGGTCTGACAGATACGGCACAGGTGCCGTGAGGGCTTCACAGTGTCCTGAAGCATCCGCTGCAAGCCAGGCAGAGCACACTCTGGCAAACATTTCCCAATGGATTCGGATTCAGAGGCCTCTGCTTCCCTCTGTGCCCTTGAGCTGTGCATTGGTAAAGGCTGGTTACCAGCTGAGGAATGCTGCTGCAAGCCGGGCTTTTAGCGAGCTCTTCCATAATGTCTGCAGTTGGCTGCTTTTTGACTGGCAGCAGAGGAGAGGACTGGCAATATAAAGTGAATTAATAAACTCAGGAGGTTTAACGACAGCCATCTGTCCTTCCTTGTACACCTGATATTTTTCAGTCTTTGTGCAGAAGCTTCCTATTCAGCCTTGGTGTAAGGTAACATTCCTGAGCAACTTGACAGATACTTGTAACACTTTGTTATCCCTTGTTTTGTGTTTTTTTTTTTTTAAGTATTACTGCATAAAACAAAATACCTGGAAACTTTTAGCCTGCCTCTGAAGCAGTAAATACAGGTCAGGCTGGACAAATGAGATAGGCTGTTGTCCATGGAAAAACTCGCTTGTAAGCAGCACAGTCACTCCAGTCTAAAAGAAATACTGGATTGTGCAAGTCAAATAGAAATTACCTCCCAAGTAGGAGTTGAAGGGGCTTGGTGAGATATTGTGTAGTGCAGAATGACTTAGGCAAAAAGGGGAGCCTCCCTCATACAGGGAACAGAGGGACAATGCCGGGGGAACTCCTACCTGCTATCCAAACACTCCTTGGGAAGGAACGACTGGCTCACAGGAGGCCTCTGTCTCTTGAGGAATCCTGCACCCTTAGTTTAAATGGCTTTTAAATCTAGGTGTGGCAGAGTGCATCTCACTCCAGCGTACTGAAAGGCAGTAGGATGACACCTAAAGCAAAGCAAAATACCTGTAAAATATTTAGAAGTTCTGTTCACTTTGAAGGGCACTTTTCTAGTTCCATATTTCATCTATTCAGTCCTCTCTTATTGCATTGAGCATCATCAGCAAATGCTCTTGAGCATAATGGTGACATAACCTTTGAATAACTTTTCTTCTTTGAGAAGGGGTAATTACAGCTCTAATACCTTATCTCTTGATCTTTCTTACAGGAAAAATTACTCTGCATGATTTAAAGAGATGTAAGTTGACAAATGTGTTTTTTGATACTTTTTTCAACATTGAAAAATACCTCGACCATGAACAGAAGGATCAATTCTCTATCTTGCGGGTGAGTATGAAGCCGTGAAAACCTTTTCAGCTACACACTTAATGATTGGTGTGGTTTTGTCTGACTTGCAATGTGGTCCTTTAGGACAGTGAAGGTGAGAGTCCAGAGGTCTCAGACTGGGAGAAGTATGCTGCGGAAGAGTATGATATCTTGGTAGCAGAAGAGGCAGCGAGTGACCAGTGGAATGACGGGTAAGAATGCAGCAGGGCAGCTGGCACGAGGCCCTTCTACCGATGTAGAGCCCCACCATCATTAATGCCGTTTTTGGAGACCAGTGCTGTTGCCCATGTTTAGCTGTGTGCTCAGTGACAGAGGAAGAACCTCACTTGTATCTAGAATAAAACATTCCTTGGCAGTTTGTGAGCACATTGGTTTTCTCAAAGAAGAGGCCCTGCTTCAAAGCAGGGATGAAAGAGGAAAGAAGGTTTTAAACAGCTTCGCAACCAAACAAAATACAAGCATCTTTTTTCTCTAGCTTTTTGTTAAGTGAACGAAGAGCACCACTAAGAGCTTTTGGGGGAAAAAAGTCTCAATTCTGAACTCCAAAATTATTTCAGCTTAGAAGTATTTCCTCAGTGTCCTGTAAGAGTAAAGGAGTGATTCAGACATAGCAAGAATTATCTTTACTTCTGCTAGGCATCTTCCAGAACCTCTTGGAATTGTACCATACTTGGTGTCAGGCTTTCAAATCTTTTTGGGAGCACTGAAGTTCAGCTTCCAAAATCCTGATCTTGCAATCTTTTTCATTATTGAAAAAGATGAGCAAAACAAGTGAAAATTTAACTTGGTTTAGACCTGAAGTTGATGGACCTGTCTAAAGAACAAGTTTTTCTGCATTTCCTACATCAGATGAGCAAGAACGTCCCTTCAAGCCAGACAACAGTATTCATTTTCAAAATGCCTTTGATTCTTTCTAAGGATTGAGAGAACTGCTAGCTCAGTATTTAGGAGACTGCTCTAAACCATGATGAAGCAAAATCCTTTTAACATATCAAGTGGAAAAGAAAACCTATGAGGGAAGAAGGAGAGGAAGGAGAGAATTGTTACCATCATCCAGCTTCCTCGACATTGAGGAGATTGTACTAACTTTTTGTGGAATCATTTCTAGGAAAATGATTAATATTACAGAATTAACAAGCCAAAAACATCATAGAAATTTTGTTTTGTTGAAAGTTAGGCAACACTGAGCCTTCAGTGCATTAACACAGTAAATCTGAAACTTGGGAGTGCTACACAAGTCTAGAAACCTATCCTGATATGTAGTTTCCATGAGCTTTAGACTGGCAGGGAGGAGGGACCATTTTAGAAGCATTGTGGCTGTATGGTCATTTTTATTAAAAGCTCTGCTGGGAGGAGTAGACTTCCTAATCCTGTGAGAAATAGCCGAAGTGCTCTGATAATGAGTGGTGTGCCTAAAGGGGCCGTCTTGGGACTGGGACTATTTATTGTGTTCTCTGGTGATATGGACAGTGGGATTGAATTGCAACCACAGCAAACTGGCTGACAACATCAAGCTGTGTGGAGCAGTCGACATGCTGGAGGGAAGGGATGGCATCCAGAGGGACCTGGGCAGGCTGGAGAGGTGGGCCCATGCCAACCTCATGAAGTCCAAGAAGGCCAAGTGCAAGGTCCTGCACCTGGGTCAGGGCAATCCCAGACATGAGTACAGACTGGGAGAAGAACTCACTGAGAGCAGCCCTGCAGAGAAGGACTTGGGGGTCTTGGTGGATGAAAACCTTGATGTGAGCCAGCACTGCGCGCTTGCAGCCAGGAAGGCCATGGCATCCTGAGCTGCATCACAAGATGGGTGGCAGCAGGGTGAGGGAGGGGATTGTTCCCCTCTGCTCTGCCCTTGTGAGGCCCCATCTAGAGCACTGCATCCAGTTCTGGAGCCCTAGCACCAGGAGGACATGGAGCTGTGGGACTGGGTGTGGAAGATACTCAGAGGCTGGAGCACCTCTCCTATGGAGACAGGCTGAAGGAGCTGGGCTTGTTCAGCCTGGAGAAGAGAAGGCTCCAGGAGACCTCATTGTGGCCTTCCAGTACCTGAAGAGAGCTACAGGAAGGCTGGAGAGGAGGGACTCTGTCAGGGACTGTAGTGATAGGACAAGGGATGATAGTTTTAAACTGAAGAAGCAGAGATTTAGGTCAGATGTTAGGAAATTCTCTACTCTGAGGGTGGCAAGGCCCTGGCACAGGCTGCCCAGAGAAGCTGTGGGTGCCCCATCCCTAGAGCTGTTCAAGGCCAGGCTGGATGGGCCCTGGGCAGCCTGATCCAGTGGGTGGCAGCCAGCCCACGGCAGGGGGCTGGGGCTGGGTGGGCTGTAAGGTCCCTTCCAACCCAAACCATTCCTTGATTCTGTGAAAATAGGAGAGCATTGTTAAATTTCCTAAGGTATCTTGGAAAGGAGTAGAAGTTGTATTCCATAAGGACAGCAGACCTCTGAAAGAGACTGGGATTCCCCTTTGGTCTGCTACCACTGAATAACGACCTTTTGAGTACAGAACAGATGGAGCCTACAAATAGGATCTGTGCTGTCCTTTATTTTTGATGACTGGAAAAGCTGTTGTCATCTCTCTTTATCACTCCACAACAGATGAATTCAAAAGGCACATTTGAGATGTGTTTATTTCAAGAAAAAGTCCTTCTCAATATGATAGAATTGTATGGAAGGATATAAATCAGAGGGCTGCATGCCAGCACTGTCATGGCAGAGTATACATCTTTTTTTCCAAACCCTTATTTTCAGATGTGTAACTCAGCAAAGTAACTCACAGGGTGAGATTTGTTTCCTGTTTGAGTCAGTGGGAGAAATCCAGGGTGTTCTGTTCACTGCCCTTGGGAATGGCAAAATAATATTTTTTTTTTAAATTAAAAGATTTTTTTTTTAATTTTTAAAGGAGAAACTCAAGAACTGTTTTTTACTCACCTCTTAATCTTTAGCTGATGTTATTAAAAAAAAAAAAAAAAAAAAAAAACAGTTTTAGATTTATTTTACCTGGTGATGAAACCGACTTACTGTATTTGATATTTTATCTCTGAAGTGTTTCAGTGGGATTGCACTCACAAGTGAAAATGTTGCTCTCCTCCTACCTCTGACATTCTTGCCGCGCTATCTTAGTGTTTGTGGTGGGTTTCTCCTATTATCTCTTCTTCGCCTTGCATCTTTCTCTGAAATAAAACTTCTCCTAATCCCCCATAATTCCACTATAAAGCCAGATCTGAAGAATGCTGCAGGAAACAAAGATTTCCTGCTCGAGAGATCCCATGCTGAGACGTGATTCAGTCGCACTGGGGAAGGCGTGCAGGAGCTGTGGTCAGCCCAGCCTGGGAAGGGCTCAGCTCTTCAGTTGGAGATGTTAGCCTCGTCCTGCCTGAGCAGCGCTGCAGCAGATCTTTTTTCAGCACCAGCCTTCACTGCCTGTGGTTCCGCATTTTATCTGTTTCCACAGTCAGCAGGTGCTTATCGGTAGGAACTGGCTTTTGCTTTCCTGCTTCTGCTTCAGATACCAGTTGGCTGGTGGCTCTCCCTTCCTTGGTCTCAGGCCCACTGCAGTAACACTTCGCGATATTTGTTGCCCCTACTGCAGGAGTTCGGTTATCCCCACTCCTGCCTCATTTCTGCTTTCCTGAAAAGCACCGGGAGGTTTCTGTCAGGTGCCCAAATCTTGCCAGTGCCCAGCTGGACAGCAGCCCTCTGGAGCAGGGCGTACACTGAATCCTTCCCGCACAGCTGCATACCCACGCAGCTGTCAGTGGAGCTGCTCGCTGGTAAATTCCACACATGATGAGCGACTGCAGAGATTGTTTCGCAGGAACCCAACACTGCGTGTGCTTGTTTATTTCCTGAAAATAAACCATACTGGAGATGACATTCTTCCTGCAGGCGCGTTAGTGCTGTAGCATTCAGGTGCTTCCCAACATGTCTGAAATCTTTCACTTCTTTTCACCTGTCCATAGGTACGAAGCTGAACTGAGTCCTGTAGACCATCAGAAGGCCAACGTCCTGAAGTACCAGATGGAAAAAAGGCCGGTTTTTGAAATGCCCTCCCACCTGGCTGACGTAGACCTGGATGAATATGACTATGAAGAGGACTTTGAGTAGCGGTTGCAGTCAGCACAGAAGAGAAGGGACAGTCCGCAGCAGGTCTGCTACACGCCTCTGTGTTTCAGTGGGTTGTGGTGCCAGGAAGTCAGCTTGGTTTTGTGCTAAAATACGTAATCACTAGACTACCTTTTACAGAAAAGAAATGCATTTGTACGGAATGATGAAACTTTTTGTATTTATTCAATAGCCTATAGTTTGTAAAATAAATTAAAATATTTATTTACAGGTGTTGCATAATTCCTTCCTGGAAGAGTAACAAAATTTGACATAAGAGAAGAGTAATCTGCTGTTTTAAGAGAACTGTGTAGTTCTAAGCTGACGTGCAGTGCGCTGGCCATCTCCATCCCACATGGAGCAGGCGTTTCTGTCCTGCTGTGGGAGGCAAGGAGACGATTCCTCCCTGGCTGGCAGTGCTGCTGTGCTGTCACAGGCAGTTGCTGGGTGTTCCTGCCTTGGCAAGGAGGAGACGTTGCTGCGAGCACACGGCTCAGCTCTTATTCACAAATACAGCGTGTTGGTGCATAAGAACTAATGCCAGAAACAAGCTGCTTCTCTTCTCTGCATGGTCCTTATCCGCCCCAGCTTTAACTTTGGCTCCTTAAACTTCAGTGTTCGCATTGACGTTCATTATAAAGAGATTATTTACTAGTTAAGTCTGTTTGTGGTCATAGTGATCCAAAATGAGTGTGTTCATTCTTGTAGAAGGAACCAATTTTTTTAAAATCCTTTGTATAAATGTTACTTGATCAGTGATGTGCACTAATTTGTTGTGGGCATTCAGTGCTTTTGTCTGTCCTTCCCTTCAGTTGTTTGCTATTGACACATTCCATGGATATTCATACAGTGTCACAGCAGCTTGAAATTGTTGCCTCACTCTTACTGTTAAACAGATTTTTTTTTTGGGAAAAAAAAAATCTACATAAAGATGTAAGTTATTTTTTGGTTGCAGTGTAGATCTGTTGAAAATGTTTCAAAATCATGTTTGTATTTGGAAATAAAGATTTTCATACATGTAAGTTCTAATTACCATGTTATGTCCTACACACAGCTAGCTGCTTACTGTTACAGAGCAGTTCAAGACATCATGGGTTCCGCATGTCTGCAGGTACTGCCACCAAGCTGCCCTGTGAAAGCAGTCAGGCTCTGGCAGGCTCTTTCATCCATGAGGCAGTGATGGTGAACAGCTGGAAGCAGTGCAGAGACACCTGCCCTGCTGGGTTCACCACAGGGCCCCACCTGGAGACCCAGAACCTGTGCATCTTCAGTAATGAGGCTGATCACTCTCAGCTGCCAGGCAGCTCCCCAAGGAAAATGCAGGGCATCTAAATACCAGTCTAAGGACTTTAGGAAACAAAATTGTGGTCTGTTATTCCAGTTCCAATAGAAACTCAGAGAAATTTGGCATAAGTGTTTGGCAGCTACCTTTCACTACCTTTGGTGTTTTTAAACAGTAAAGAAAGAAAGATGCACAGAGGATATGCCTTAAGCTCTGTTCCCCTGAGATACCATGAGGAAGGGTGGCAACCTGGCTTTCCTAGAACCTGTGTTTGCTGTTCAGTGGGCTGTGGCATTCTGCTTTCCTCCACTTGAAATCCTTCAGCTGGAAGTGTGTTTCTTAAAAACACCTGTCCATGGGCACCTGCAGCAAAGGACTTCCTTACACCTTTCTCTGCTAAACAGAGCCTGGGTGCCAGGTGCAGAGATCTCTCTGCAGAAACTAGCTGTGCATCTGTTGTTGCTACTTTGTGGATAATGAATTGCCTCTTAAATCCTTTTCTGTTCTACTTTTGAGATCCAAGGCCCTCTTTTCCTAAAGGTCTTATGGAGCAGATGCTGGTGTTACTGTAGAAATGCCTTTTCTTGTGATACAAGAACTAGAAAGATTACCCCCAGGAGGCAAAATTCCATCCCGAGTACTTCCATAAAAGAACGCTTTGCAGAGCATTTGCCTCTTTGATGCTGACCCAGGTCTAACTGTAGCTGCCTCTCCAGCAAGCAGTTGGGCCTACAGCTACACATCTGGAGACATGAGGGGGAACATCACCATCCCTTTCCTTACAGGAACACAGACCAGGTATGGGGGAGCACTGAGTCACAGGGAGCTGAGAACAAGTTGGGCTGGGTGACAGCCAGTACGGTGTAGCAGGCAGGGACACCACTACTGGTAAGGGCAGCTTTACATTTCCCCTGCGGCTGGGAGTGGCACACCCTTTACTCAGTTTCAGCTGACTGGTTGTACTGTTGCCCCTGCAGTACTGCTGATGGCTAGGTGAGACACTTCTGTGCTCTGGGAGCAGCAGACCCAGCCTGCTTTGTAACAGCAAACTCCCGGGCCAGCAGCACTGCTGTCCTGGCCCCAGAATCGCTGTGTGGGAACACCACTCGCGCTTCCAATACCCATAGATAGCAATGGTTAATGTCGTTTATTTTACACTGTTACAATCCAAAATATATATATAGTATATAAAAAAAATAAAGCTGGTGGGATTAACGCAGTGTACAGTGCCACAGAACAGCAGAAGCAGCACAAAATCCCCAGCCTCCTGCCTCCACAGCACTCTGAGTAAAGAGCATTTCCAAACTCCTAACGGAAACACGACGGTTGAAGGGCCGTAGTTACAGTCTATTTACATCATCTTCTCACGCTTTTTATCTTGCAAGTAAATACCACATGATTTCTGTGTATGGAGGATTTATTCCAGAGGAAAACACTCAGCTGGCCTGCTGTTGTTTTCCTTGTTGCTATGAGTCTTGATTCAAGTCTACTGGGAACATGCCCTGATCCCCACAGGCAACTGGCCCCACTTCTGGGAGCAGTGGCGTTCAGAAATACTCACATGATTTGACCACTGGCCATCCCCCAGCAGCTCAGTGTTCACAGCTGGGCCAGGCTCCTTCCCCCTCCTTCTGTCACCGTGCACAAGGAAACGTACCTGTCCATTTGGCCACCCCAAATGGTAAGGAGCATGCCCAGCAGAACACTGCAGACTGGGCGAGACAAGCTTGCTCAGCCTTTGAGTCAGGATTCCTCAGTATCCTGATTCCAGTACATGGGTTGGGATTTCTTTCTTCCAAGACCACACAGAAGACAAGGATGAAGTTGAGTGATGATGCTCACAGCTCCCGCACGTCAGAAGCACGCCGCCAGCCAAACCAGCAACACCCACAACCAGCAGCACGGAGAAATCAACCACGGTGCTAGAAACTGGCACTGGGTGGGTGCCTGCAGGGGGAGACTTGACTTGCCACGCGTCTCCTGCCGCCTTGCTGGATGCCATCACAACCCCATTGTTCAGCTTTAGTTTGCAGAAAGCAACGGCAGCGTGTTCTTCACTTCTGTTCATCCTCTCAGCTTCTTCTTAACGGTCCTGTGCCAGAAGAACAGGGTCAGTCAGTCTCACGCTATCAAGGAAACATCCTACAGGAGCACTAAGGAATGGGAACGAAGGCAGCCCCTAAGTGTTCAGCAGTGCAGCCACAGCTGGCTCCCAGAAGGCGCGTGGTTCAGCTTTCACAGAAGGAGAGAGCCATTTCTGTATCCCACAGAGCCCAGGAAAGGCACTGCAGGGAAAGGCCATGTATACTAGGGGAAAGTTGTGTGACTTCAGTCTTGGTCCATTGATTTAAATTCCTTTATTATCTACATTCAGTAGGAGCTACTGTAGGCCCATTGTCTAAGCTAGTATTTTACATTTTACCAGGCCTACAACTGGAAGAAAACGTAGAAGAAAAGGTGTAAGTCCTTTTTTCCCTTCTAGTCCTCTTAAAAATAAATAAATAGATAAATAAATGAAAGACCACTACTCAAATACGAAACTTCACTCAACTCTGCAGGGAAACCTCATTTAAAAAGTAAAAAGTCAGCCAAGGTCTTTGAACGCAGCCATCTGTTAGACCCTCATGCCCTCATTTTTTCCCCTTTCATTACAGTCACTGCTGCAAGACCCACGGTGTACAACAGCCCGTCTGAGCCCACGCACGCCCCTGTCCCACAGGGCTACAAGTCCTTCAGGGCCGCATGGACTCATCCCAGGGCTGAGCTGAGACCCTGGCAGGCAGCTGCAGCTGACAGCGTGCCAGGTCTTTTGACCTGAAAAGCACAATGCACACAGCATTTCTGAAGCAGACACGATTCCCTACCTGGTTTGCACCAACCACATCGACACTGACGTCTTCACTTGCGTCTACTGCTTTTCCCTCCACTGAGGCAGCTTCTGTCTTAGTCTCATATTTACTGGGGGAGGAAAGAAAAAAAAAAAAAAAAAGAAAGAAAAAACTAAATCTTGATAAACCTTATAAGAGAGACCGCACAATGCGCAGGTTTGATGAAGACAGAGTAGTGCACATATCATGGTCTGACACTGAGACACTCACGTAAGGTAGCCCACAGTTCCTGGCTTAGTATTTCCCAGGTACAAAAGAGGTTATGCTCTGAGGAAGTTTGAAAAAAACAGTTCAGAAATAACACATTGAAGGGGGCTGGACTGATAATCACCTACACGTTTCACACACGTTTGATCTATTTTACACCAGGTCCATTCAACAGGTGTTCCAAAACCTGAAAAAGCATGCATCTTTCTGGGATTTGTTTCATCTTTTAACCTACCAATAGCTGAGCCTACCACCTCACTAAATGAGCAGCACTACAGGAAAGCAGTATCCCAGCTGAGCACTTTGAGCTCTTTGCAGAGCTCGAAAATCAACTCCAGATACGACTTCTGCAACACCTCCCTTACATCCAGATCTGTGCGGTTTCACCCCTGTGTGCGCATGCCGCACTCATACCACACCTGCAGCTCCTTAAAGCCACCAGTACCAGCAGTTAATAACGGATCTGCAGAGACAAGAGTCCTCCCTGTCTTTGCCAGAGATGCAGAAAACACTCAGCATGAGGCTGCCGCAAATGGCCGGGGAGCAGCTGACACCACAGCCCTCTAAATCAGGATCAGAGACAGAAGAGGTGGACAGGGAACCCTCCTCCTTCCTTGTCTGTTTCTCCGCACACCCAGCATTGGCCTGAGCAGCAATGGAAGCTATGTGACACTGGGGGACAATCGAGCCAGAGAACACAGATGCTGGTCTGAGGAAACGGAAAACAGGAGCTGAGGGGCACACGGTCACAGAACTCTCACCAGGACCTCCTCTGCAGCCCTCCCGGACAGAGGAACGGCGAATGTTCCTGCAGGTGCACTTCTTGAGATTTCAGCCTCTTTCTGCTTTTCCCTGCTGCAGAGGAAAGCTGGGAAGCACTCTGTAAGGCTGCCTCTTGGCTTGCTGCTTCGGCATGGCTGGTTTCAGGCAAGGACCCTGAAAGAGACAGTGAACAGACCCTGTTCCTCAGGCTCGCCCTCAGAGTTTGTGCTGTGGCCATTTCCACCAGCAGCGTGCCCCGCTGCTGGGGAGCAACAGAGGCCACGCTCAAGGAGAGATCTGGGGCGAAGGATTCCTTTAGCGATTTCAGTTGCCCACTGATCGTTTTTGCAATTTAGGTTTACAATCGTGGCCCCAGTCCTTAAGAGCCATTAGCACTGCTGAGCCTGTATCATCCTCTAGAAAGGAGGGCCTCTGGGACACAAGAGAACAAGCACTTTGAAGGCAGGTCACTGAAAAGAAGAATGCTGGGAATGGATGGGAGAGCAGCTGAAGGTCATTCTGGAGAATTCCCTTTCATCCCCGTAAAACTGACATGTCCACAGCACTTAGCATTTTGACTCACAAGTGTTTTCACTGTAACTTCACTGCATTAAATTAATCCCAACACAACCATGCAGTAAATAGCTCTTTACAGATTGGAAGCCCACGAGAGCAGCCCGCCTAAGTACAGCTCTCCAGGTTGGGAATACAATCCCAACTCAGAAGGCTGGGCTCCCCAGAAATTCAACAGACGGAAAGACCCCTGAGGATGACTCGGCCCAGATCGCCTGGGCTGAAGGTCTGAGTCCTCCTCTGGGAATGCCTCTCCTCCCTCAATCATCCACGGGGCCTAAAGCAGCAGTGCCTTCAACAGCCGGAAGCAATGAACCAAGGCCCATGGCACAGAGCAGAATCCACAATCATCTGAATTTGGATCGTGCAGAGTCTCCAGCTCAACCAGCCTTCCTCCTACTCAGTGATGAGGAGACCTCCAGCAACAGCACAGCTGAGGGCAACAGCCACAGTTCCAACTGGAAAGTCCACAGCTCCTCACAACCTGTGGTACCGTAGTGCAGCACACAAAGTGCATTTGTGCTGGGACAAAGCAGAGACAACAAATCCAGAACAGTCGAGCTTTCCTACCATTAGACAGTTTCCTTTTAAAAGAAGATGTCTTCGATGTGTCCATGGGGGGCCACTCCCCTGAGCTGCCGAGGACAGAGCTCTCCTCATCTTCATTTGCCAACAAAGAGTTCCTGTACAAAATCAGCGGCTGCCATTCGTCCCGGCTGCACGGCGGTGGTTCTGCTACATACCTCTTTAAGTAAGCATACCTGGAGAAAACCAGAAACAAGCAGAAGAAAACTCAGCATCTTTCCCCTCAGTATCTAGGGAAGGTACTGCTAGAAAGGCTTCTTCCCTTCACTGCCCAAAGGTGCAAACAGAGCTGCCAATGGAGAAAGGAAGGAAACCCCTTTTCTCGTTTCTGACACCTCTGAGATGTGAGAATATTTAAAACACGAGAGCCTTCACAGCCAAGGGAGTGCTTGAATTTCAGCATTAGGAGCAACGCTTGATTCACAGGAACGACAGCGCTGCATCAGGTCCCCAGATGAACGTCCCATGTAGGAAGGCGCTGCGACTGCTGCAGGCAGGGCAGAGCAGGGTGGCCCTTTTCCTGGTGGCCCTTCTCTGCTCAAGGACCACAGCACACAGCAGCCCCCAGGCGACAGATGTTCCTTGGGAGCCAATCACACAGCAGGTCAGGAAGGGGGCATTTGTGCCAGCAGTGCCTATGTTGTCAACATTTTTAAAAATTGAGCAGCCAATAAAACCATTTCTCTGTAACATCATACCAAACTCAATCCAGTTCTCTTAGGCTCACCATAAAATGTTGAGCATCTGAGAAAAGCAGCTAACAGCTCTGCAATCGTGACAACGCACAGGACGCAGACAACATTGCTTCGAGTCCCTGTTCTGCCTTCTTCAGTCCAGAGTTGACACTGGGCCTCCCTAAATTCTGGGTGAACAATTCCATCACCAAGCCACCACCTCTTCAGACATTCTTTTTGAAAAAGGACGCTGCTGACAAAATCTTTCTGACCCATTCTTATATCATAACGATAAGAAAAGAGAATCAAAGCCCGACTCAGGACTAACAGCTGGGCACTCACTACATGTCTGCTACAGCTCATCACTTCGAAACCAAGCCAGCGCTGTTACAGCAGACCCGCCCCAGCAAACACCAGAAGTGACGCTTTAACACCAGCCTGCACAGTCTGTGATTCTTTCTTTGACTAAGACTGTGGCCTGGAAAATATCAGACATTTCATTAGCTTTACAAAAAAGCAGAAAATCAGTGCTGGGAGGAGGCGAGGGTAAGCGCTGACTGGGAAACAATCAGAGCCGGGGGCCCTGGGGCCGCCAGCACCCAGACACCCTGGGGCCAGAATGAACCCGCTTCAAACAAGCCTGTACTGGGACTGCTGCGCTAGGGCCTAACCCAGTTTCTGCCCCAGTCGAGGGAGGGAGAGCCTCCCGCAGACTCAGCCCCAGCCCTCCGTGCTGCTGGCCGTTCAGTGACTCACTGCTCGTGCGCGGTCCGGCTGACAAGGCCCCAGCCCGTGTCTTACAGCGGCAGCCTGAGCGGTTACAGCAGGAGGCTGGAGTCCATCCACACTGACGGTGCCGGAACACGCTCCCTCCTACCCAATGCCCCTATCCTGCATCTCATCTGTTACGGGAACACTCACGCGTGTTAGCGCACAGACCTAGACAGCAGTCCTATGATTAATAACAAAAATGAAAATAACCAGATGTTTATTCCTAAAGGTTCATGTTGACCCAAAGCATTCCATACCGTAATTTATGATGCAGCTAAACCCAAATATTTCTAAGAGGAAATAGAACCTCCAGCCCCTGCAGGGCGTTTTAAGCCTCCCAGAATAGACACTGCTACTCTAGAAACGCAGCCTGAAAGTGGTTGTGGCTCAGATTCCGATTTCCCCCTTTGTGAACGTTATTGTTTCCCATTTGTTCCCAGCAGCAGCGGGAGGGTCTGAGGCAGCAAGAACTAAATTTAAGGAGCACTCCCTGCTAGGTTTCCTATTTCCCACAGAAGTTTTCAATGACTAAACCTCCCTGAATGCATAGAATACATTCAGGGATATGCTTCTGGAATATGTCCACTGGTCAAGAAGTGAAATGCAGCCATAGGGAAAAAAATATTCAGGATATAGCTTTAAACCTGCCCGCAATGATGAATTATTTTCCCCTTGTTTAATTAAAAAAAATACTGCCTGGAGGTAAATGAAATCACAAAGTTTTTCAGGATGGATCAGCAGCAATCTACTTACTGCACATGTATCACCACACAGACGGTAACAGATCATTCAAATCCAGGCGGCACAGACCAGGTTGTACAAAAGCTGAACAAACCAGTTCCAGCCTTTGATCCCAAAGATTCTGAGAAAAATGCATGAACAGAAAGGAAATTTATCACTGCCTTTACCCACTTTAGATTTACGAGGGCTGTAATCCGTACGTGCCAAATATTTTTCTTCCCTATTCTGCATGCTAGGATTGAATCTTTTTTTTTTAAATATGTTGTCTGGGTAGCTGGCAATCATTAGTGAATTTTATTTGTCACGTTAGTTAAGATTGACATTTTACCACTCCTGACCCTTGTTATATAAAAACTGGTTGAAGACCCCAATGGAAGTGAACCTCCAGTTTCAAAGCGACACAGCAACAAACAGGTGACACGGGGCTCAGCAAGATGAGTTGTTGGGTTTGTTTTTTCCCCATTTCCACTGGCTTCTTCCCCAAAGTGGAACCTTTCCTGCCAGGTACTGGAAATTCCAACAGGGAGATGTGCCTGAATGTCTCATCTTACTTTCCCACGTCTTCAAACGTGCTCTCAGGAAAATGGAAACACCTGTTACGTACTTTGAAAGAGTTATCACAGTGCCTCGGAAATAGAGGACTGAAGTGCAGAGACCCAAAATAAGCAGCGCTGACTAGGATAGTAATGACAAGGGTCAAATATGAGGAAATTCCTTCCTTCCCAAAAATGGGTGGTGTTGAGACAGCCAAAGGAACCACTAACAGACATACATCTCTCTGCTCAGATGCATAACGCTCCATGATACTGAAATATTATTATCATACTTACTAAATTTAAATATTTAAACCACTGTAAAACACAAGGGCCCATCTGGATCAGGGTCTACTCCCCTGTAACTAGCAGATTCTTTAATTTCGATATCTCCATTATGAACAGAATTGTGCATGTTTCTATTCCAAATGTATTCCATGGAACTCATACCATTCGGTCCTGAACCTTTCGAAACAGATTGTTACAAAATAACGATGCAGGCTTTACCTCTTCCTCAAACTTTTCTTTTACTTCTCTCTTCAGAAAAGCCTTCCTGCCACTCCACTAGCCAGTCAAGTTGCAAATCTCTTGCACAAAGTTAACACTGACTTTCTCTTAGAAGAATTGGCACTTGTATAGGACGAGAGGTAACAGCCTCAAGTTGCACCAGAGGAGGTTCAGGTTGGATGTTACGAAAAACTTCTCTGAGAGAGTGGTCAGGCGTTGGAACAGGCTGCCCAAGGAGGTGGTGGAGTCTCCTTCCCTGGAGGTGTTCAAGAAACGCGTAGATGGGGCACTGAGGGACGTGGTTTAGTGGGCATAGTGGTGTTGGGGTGACAGCTGGACTGGATGATCTTAGAGGTCTTTTCCAACCTTTATGATTCTACATGGCCACAACCATGTCTAAAAGAGGTCCAGAACAGATACTACACATGTAAGAAAGTACTGCTACAAAATTCTAGGAGTGTCTCTAAAACCAAGAGCCGCAGGGGCAGATTCTCTGAAAAGCCCTTGAGAAACTTCTCTAGCACTGACGGTCAAGCGTCCCATGTACACAGATACACAAACTGCAACCTGTGCATGACAGCGTACAGGATCTTAACTTACAGTAGTCTTTTGTCAGGCTTTAGCAGCTTACTGGAGAATTCACTGATGATTAACAGAAAGCTTAAGTTAGGAGGCAATTGCTTTCCTTCTGCTCCAGTAGTGCCTTGAAAGGCAAATTCAATCCCCTCCCTGTTAAAGGAAAACAAAAATAGGGTGAGAATCAAGTCGCAAAATACAAAACTAACAGAAGCAATGACCATGGGCAAAGCCATGCTACGTGGCACGTACTTGTGGATCATGGCAACAGATTCTCTACATTTCACTTGGTCCCAGCCAAACGTTAGAGAAAATCGACGAGCGAGCTCCTTCATGTTTGTGAAGGAAGCAGAGAACAAGTCCACACCAGTACTGCTGTCTTGGCTTTCTGCATATGTCTGAAACAGCTGCAAAAGAAGTCCCAGATAAGCAACCACATGTAGTGTAGACCACAGGCAAACAAATCTTCAGGAGGACACAGAGGCATGCACGCCAAGCAACAGCCAGCCTACGCAGGCAGGCGCCTTACAAAGGACTTACAGGTAAGTCATGTACTTCAGCAGCACACAGCTGCACCGAGCACCAGGAACTAACACAAATGATGCTGCTGTGTTTAACAGGTAGGTGCAAATTAAAGAATAAAAATACAAAAAATGCATATGAAGAAAACCAGCTTCTGAAGGTGATGGCCCAACTGCCCGATCCCCGGCCGGGTCTTCTGAATGGAGCCGAGGAGGAGCAGTTTGCCTGAGTTTTAGAGTAGCAGAATGCAGATGTAGCACACAAGTTTGGTAGCAGCACAGTCCAATTTCTGGGAGCGAGACTGCATCAAAAGCAATTCTCAAGCCCAGTTACTATGTTTTGAGCTTTTTTTTTTTTTTTTTTTTTTCCCCTAACAGAACATGGAGGTAGCTGGGTCCATTCAACACGCTACCTTTCAAGGTCAAGCAAAGGCCAGAAAGGGCCTGTTGTCTATGTGATCCATAAACACCCAGTCCCGACTGTGTCAGCAGAATATATGTAGCCACATGCTGCCTAGCTTCATCTAAGCTCAGATTTCAGGGGCTGGTCCACAGATCTAAGCCCCTGGCAGTGTGCATGAAATAAGCAAAGCTCAAGTATCAGCACCCCCTGGGAGGAGCCTGCCCTGTGGCTTACAGCGTGGCTCCAAGCTAGAAGCAGCTCTGGTCATGGGCAGAGCTGGCAAAAGCAGCTGCAAAAATAGCTGGCTGGCCTCATCAGTCAGCAGCTGCAAAAGGCAGCAACTGAGAGACTTCCAAAGAGCTGTGTCCCACTTTCTTCCACGAAAAAGTACTGAAAGGACTGGGGCTTAGAGCTGGCCAGCCACAGACACGTTTGTCATTCCTCAAATTCAACAGGAATTGAGGTAGTCAGTAAAACAGACCAATGTCCTCAACCTTAGTTAGGGTTAAAAGATGCCAGGAAACCCCCTGTAACCTCAAAGATTGCATCAATCCCAACACACTAAGCCCTTGCAGATCAGAAACAAACCCAGACAAGCATGCACTACATTACATTTTAAAACGAGTGTAATGATCTGACAGGAGTTTAATTAAGACATGCAAAACCACCCACGAATAGAAAAGTCAAGGAAACAGTTTCTTTGATTAGGCTTTTCAATTAATTTGAATAATTACGGCAAGGTAGGCAAAAGAGCAATATGGACACAGCTGCCATAAGAACTCCCCTATCCCGTTGCTATAGACATAAACTTACCTGCTGCAGACAGAGAATCAGTGTTTTGGTACTCTGAATTTTGTTGTTATGCCTCGTCCTGCTCAGGGTTTCTTTAATTATGTCCCCAAAATCATTGTAGGTCTATTAACAGCAAGCAAACAAATGAGAATTATCATTTCCCTTTCGTAGTGCTGGGAATACACCAATTATAGGACTGTGTTCACCACTCCCAGAAACTATAAACTGGACTTCTGCTGTTCTTTCATGCATACAACAACGGCACACTCCTTCAAGAGTAATGTGAGTACTGAAGTTACACTGAAATCATCAAGTATTTACCGTAACAAAAGAACAAAGGCTCCCCAGGAGAGCAACAGAGAGTTTTCTATTCACCAGTGCCTGCCCAGTGATGTGAACATCAGCGCCCAGCTGGATATTTCCAGTGTCCCGTTAACTGACCCAAGGCAACCTGCCCACTCCGTGCTGTTCTTAGCCCTCCTGAAACACCTTTCAGAGCGGCTGAAGCCCTGCCGGCTGTCTGAGCACATGAAACCTAGCCACCTGAACGTGAGCTGCGTGAAGTAGGCTGATCACTTCAGTGGGAGACGCTCTACAGCTAAACCTCTCCCCAGCCATGAAGTGCTTCTCTGCAACGGCCCCTTCCGAGAAACCACGGAGCAGATGTTCAGACAGGCACACCCTCTGCTCAACTTTCAGTTACTTTGCCCGCCGTAACACCTTTGCAGAGCGAAGAGGAGAGTCTGTTCCACCCTTCCTTGCTTCTACTGCCTTTCTGTGATTGTGCACGGGTTCTGAGCCGTAGGACGGTTAACCCCACATCCTTCACAGAGGCTGGAGTCACTTTCAAACGCTGATGGGCAAAGTACCTTTATCTAAAACATTACCTTCACATAATGCTTATAGATCTCAGCAGCTGCAGTCATCTCCACCACATTATAAACTATTAACTTGCAATACGCTGCAAGAAGATTCCGCTTGTTGTGCAAGTTGTCAAGTCTGCCACTTCCGTCCTTTCTCTCTTCCTCTTCCATCAGGCCTGGGGAAACAAAAGCATTGAAGCTTTGTTCTACTACTTTATTCAAGGTATCTCGATTTTAATGACCAGCTTTCATCTGAACAGCACAGACTCAGCTGTTCAGCCAACATGCTAAGCAACAGATGCTAGTGCTCACTTCTGTGCATGTCAGAAAACACAGGTTTCCATTTCCATTTCAAAGCTTGCAGCTGATGACAGCGAAAGCAAGTTATTTGCACTCTTCTGCTCTGATCTTCATAGGAATTCCCATTTCCACTAGTGAGAATCTCCTTGTACAACACTGCTCATAGGTACAGAACAAAACCAAACAGAGTGCAGAATAAAAGGCACAGATACACAAAATGAAAGAGACCAGATGCACTGCCACCACTTTTTTTTTTTTTTTTTTCCTTAAAATAACACAGATGCTAGAAAACCAGCACTTAACTCATTGGAAACCTGTACACAATCAGCCAGAGAAGAGTTCAGGTGAAATTCTCCAAGAGGGTATCAGCAAGAGTGACAGAAAAGAGTCATCTCACATCACTGTGAACATGTAAGTCTTGGAACATGGGTTAATTCCTTGCTGGACAACTTGTGGAAAGGAAGTCCTCTTAAAGGCTCTTCCAGCACAGCTATGAAACTGCCTTGAGTAAGCTTCTTGCAGCAGGGGAGGTGAGATGTACCCCTTACTGCTGTGAACATAATCTACCAACTGCCAGAAGGCTTCAGCCTTTGACCTGTGATCCTGATGGGGGCTGTTTCTGCTCCTAGCGTGACTGTGGGCCTGGAAACAAACTGAAGCGACTGATCAGAAGCGTCTGCAAACTAGAGCTACACCCAAAAAGGGCCAGCAGCTGGCTATGCACACGCAAGCACAGCCACAGTACAACAAAATCAGTCGTGCAGGAAGAAAACTGCAAAGGGATGACAGAGATCCTCTGTGAAATTGAAAGCATCATACCAAACGGGTTTGAAACAGATCTCAGAAGGCCATCCAACCCAAACCAGGACAGCCTTCCTCAGTTTCAGACACTTAGCACAGGTAACATCAAACATAGCTTACTTCAAGAAGTCCCATAAGTAGGATTCTACAGCCACCTTGAGCAATGTTTGTATTGCGTCTCTGCCTCTGCCACTAAGGATTCTCTCCTAATGTCCCCCTTGCTGCAATTTCGGCCCAGCACTTTCTGCATGTTCACTGTGACCTGGAGAAGCACGGTGCCCAACTGAACACAGAACTCCACATGAGCAGCTGAAGGACAAGAGTTTGACACAGCAATCTAGGATGATGCTTGGTTTTTCAGAGCTTGACGGGTGGACTCAGCCTCAAAACCACAACAAATTAACAACCTATTTTCAAATTGTTTGCATAATTGTTTCCCACAACACCCGCCTCACACCCCCCGATCCCCATCCACTAGTCCTTTACTCTAACGGTGTGGAAGAGCCCACGCACCGACAGAGCCGGGCCGTCGCACCGCAAGGCTCTCCACGGAGGTGGCTAACACCACCTCTGCCACTACAGTCCGCCTGCCAGGTACTTGCAGTTTCTCACCCATGCCTGCATCACAGCAGCTCTTTCTGCTCAGGAGTAAACTCGTGGTTATTTCCTGTGGTTGATGCAGAGTGCACACACACCAGTGAATCTGTATTCACCGAATAACTTTGGAAAGGGGCCAAAAAAAGAGCCCCAGGTGCGTTCAGTGCAGCCAACAAATTACAGCAAACATGGCAGATTGTTTCCGCAGTGATAAAGGTGGCTAACCTTTGCTTTCCTCTTTCTCCTCCACAAAAACATGCTCCTGGATAAATAAAAGCAGTTTTTCATGAAGTGAAGTGCTGGGAAGGTAATCGAGGAGTCCTGCTGCTGCTTCATTATTATTTGAATCTTGATGACTCAAAATCAGCAGCCAGTCACAGAGCATCATGAAAGCCTGTATCAAGCAAACAAAGCCAAGGAAAGATTTAGAGACCGTGTCAATTCTCATGCCAACCGCAATTTGCATCTCCAACAAACACAACAGCTCAAAATCTGTTTTCTATCCCACTCCTTCCTCGTAAGCTAAAGGCTTCTGTTTTCCTTAGCCCCCATTAAAGTGCCATGGCTGAGCCCTTCCAGAACCCATACCTCAGGCTACAGTATATACAAGCGTCACGGCATTAACACCACCTAGAGATCTTCAGACTTCCCTGCGAAGGAAGAAGTGCTCTGTTATATCACAATCTCTCTCTTTTAACGTGTGAATCCCTGGGCAGTTCCTCCCAACATTTCAGTTTTATGTGATATTCACAGCAAGGCTCTAACAAGCAATGATGGCAACAAGTACCCTGACCAGCCTCATCAGAAAACACAGGATCAGCAACTAGCGAATCGAGTCATTCAGATTCAGGCCTTGACTCTGCAGATGGATCCATGCAGACACGGAGCTATGCTTGACTAAAGCACCAACTTTTGTAGCATTTCAACTAACATAACTTTAATTTTCCTCTCAAATAAATAGTTGAGGGTTGTTTATTTTAGAGTTTTTTCTCTGCTAAGAGACAAAAAAAAAAGCCAAGATCAGTAGGATGAGTACTGGTATGAAAAGAAAGAAAGGCATTTCATAGGAGGACTGAGCACACATGCCAGTTTGATATAAGAACACAGACCTTTTCTCTTACATCCTTTTCCTTATAGTGGAGGAAGAACACACAAATCTCACTGAAACGCCTCAGCTCTCTTCTTAATGCCAAAAGAGTCTCCTAAAAACACATGTAGGAAAAGTGACAGGACAAAGATGTTAGAGACTGTGATTCAGTACAGAATTATTGAACAAACAACAGTTGTACCTTTTTCCTACTGATACTATTCATTTAAGAAAGCACAGCTGGTGACATTATTAAAGAAGATGACACCTCACAGAAGCAGCAGCTCACTAGCTATGAACAACTTAGAAACTACATCTTACTTTCAGGCACGATATCTAGGATAGAAAGGTCAATCCCTAAAAACAAAACTTTTTGCCCCCACTCTGGTGCAGAAAGCTGACAAACATCAGTGGTACACATGCATTTGTCACACTTGCTGAGGCTAGCGGTGTTCAGCAAGTCACAAACTTTGGCTCCCCACCCGTAGGATTAGTAGCTCCAGTAGCATTTATCCCTTTATACAGCCCCCTCCGGCAACCATGAGGTCTGCAGAACTCACTTCAGCTTATCCTTATAAAGCAGTGATAATCATTTCCACTTTAGAGACGGGAGTAGAGTCATAAAAACTCTAGTCCATCCCACCCAATTTTCAACACCCAGCATGTGAGCTGCCTTCTAGAGTTGCTCTTCTCTCTCCTTCTACTGACTCAGTTTAACTACACTGCTAACTTTGGCTCCCATAAACTCAGACACTTCTTCAAGCTAAGATTTGCCCGCAGCCACATATAAGACCTGATCCTTCCCTAGGTCCCAGCTGCTGCAGTGCACTGAGCTCTGAGCAATCAATGGAAGAGGAATGCTCTTACAGCAGGGCTGGATTTCATGCGGTGCAACTCTATCTGTATAAGAAAGGGGATCCATCCCAGAGCCCACTGAGAAGGAACAGAGGAGGAGGCAAAACATTGCCTTAAACACCATTAGAGGAGGAGGGGGGAAGAAACAGTCCCAGAACTGCTGTCCAGGAAAAGTTGTTTTCTGCTCTTGGAACTTCTTTTCCTGCCAATAGCCAGATTTGGCCCTGCAGAGTGGGCCGTAACATTGTGCTTCCAATCAAAATCTACACCCATATGAAAGGCCAGGCTCAAAAATGTGCTGCCCCATTATCAGGTAAGCCAATAGCGTCAGGACTGGCAGGCAGAACATATTAGAGCAGTGAGAGATGAAGACATCCACTCAGGAATGGAATGGGACAGGAATAGATGGTGAATCAGCCAGCAAACGGGTAACCTCCCAGCTAGCATTTCTCACACAAAACAAATGCCCCTGTCAGCGCTCTGCTCTGCACGCACAGGAGCAGCAGAGGAAGGGGACAGCAGCACTCAGTGCAGCCAGGAACTGCCATAAGGAGAAACCATCCAGGTGTGGGTCTGAGCATAAAAGAGTTTTCCCCTCTGTGCGTCTTAAGCTAGAAAGCCTTCTGGAGGATCTGGCAGTTTGGCACTATATGAAACCAATCAGGAAGGTAAGCAGTTAGCTGGTGAAAAAGTTACACAGCAAGTCTGAAGAAAGTTGTGTGACACACAACATATGAGTAAAACAAGAAAAGAAAAATAAAGCACAGCAACAGGATTTCCTGGAGCTTTCACTGGATATTTTTTGTTACTTAAAACAAGAGAACAACAAACTGTTTGGCAGAGGAGCAAGTTCCTTATCCATTAAGCACCAGGAATTTGCTGCACATGTTTTGCAGTAAAAATAGAGGTGAACTGTTGTTCACTTATTCTCCTGCACACTGAAAAGGCATAAACACTTCAGAAAAATAGGGAAGGGAAGAGATAAAAAGAGGAAGGGAGAGAGTGCAGGAAAACAGATGGGTAGGGAGAGAGAGGGGAGAAGAGAGAGAATGCCCCAACTGTTTGGTTTCCTCAAGCAAATGCACAAATTGTCTTCAGAAAGCTCATCTTCTTCTGGCTATCTGAGAACAGAAAAGCATCTAGAAGCACAACTCTGGGTTTCAAAATGATGTGGAATGGCCAACCTTGGGAGAATTTTCTGCAACTGCAGCCAGTTGCCACAGGAGAGAAAAATACATGCACTGGAGAGCTGGCGGGATCACCTGCAAATGAAAACACACGTCCTTTATTTCCACAAAAGGTTTGACAGCAACAAGCCTGGCACTCTGCTTGCACGACCACTTCTGCACTGTATTTAGATCTTCAAAACAAACTCAATAGGCTTGCACACAAGAAAACGTTACCTGCTGAGCAACTTCCTTACTACGGTGCTGCTTTTGCCTCACTCTGACATCCTGACGGGTTCAGCAGAAGGTAGCCATGTCCTGCAAGGGGTGTTCACACAGGCTAACTTCAGCTGAGCTGCTTAGGATTTCTCTGGTGTCTTTGGTGAAAGGCAGAATCCTCCAGGGGGCAATTCACAGCAGAAGGCACACCTTAGTGCTCTGAGGCTCCTACACACTGGCTGCAGACTCTCTCTCCAGCTAAATTTCACTTTTTGCCTCATAACCCCAAACTCTCTCCTGGAAATGGGACCTGATTAACGTTTATGGCTGCTGGAGTACTTCACCTTGAAGTCCCACGATACACCTCCATCTTAACACAGCCAGCGTTTGAATTCAGGCTACCAGACAAACAAAAGGTTGCAGTCGAGACAACATGTAATTATAAACCATTCTCACCGAGCGACAATTTGCAATCAACAGGTCCAAGGTTACATGCCGGTTCCTGGTTACATGCCCATAAGGGGCTCCACACAGTCCCAACAGCTTCACATATACTCAGAGCAAGACTGTGCAGCCAAGGGAAGTACTGAGCATGAGAAAGGCTTCGTCTAGATGTCAGGTGATTGCTCTATACTAGCTTCAGAAAATCACCAAGACAAATGCATCCATTACATTAATTTACTGATTCCAAGAATGTTATACCAAAGCCTCGGTTTCCCAGATTTAGAAGTGGAAACACTATCTTCCTGCCTCATAGAATGTTGATAAATAATAATGTTTAATATTTTCTAACTTTCCTGCTTTCAACAATTCAAAGCTCCTTCAATGTTAAGTATCACCAACTCACCAGAGCGGGCACACCCCCACGTTCCATTTCAAACACCAGTAACCTCAACGTCTTGTCATACAGCTTCCACTTGGTGAGATCATGAGCACTGCCAGTGGGAAAAAGGAAACAATAATGACGCACTAAGCAAGAAATGAAATCTCACCTGACCAGACAGGTTAAATTATTCCTATTTTTGCCTCCATCTGATGTACAGCAGTAACTTCAAACAATTAATTACAAGGGGAGAGGGAGGAAATCAAGTTTTTCATGGCCTAATGCTGCGGCCTTTAGCCCACAGCCTTACAGTCTGCATTTCTGCCACAAAACTGCAGAGTCCATGAGGAGAGGAAAAAGAAGCTTGACCTCTGTGCCTTTTCCTACACAGCCCATTCCCACTCCCTAAGTTCCCAAAAAGGTCTAAAGAAAAATTCCCCCATACAGACTTCAAAGGAGTGTTTCTAACATTCTCAGGTGTTCGCAGCTCAGCACTAGGCTTCTCTTTGCATAAAAAGAGCAGCATGCAGGATAAGCAAAAGCCACAGTAAGCAGAAGGCCATTTCCCCCACTCTCTGCTCTCGTGTGACAATCAGCAGCATCGGCTGCAAGGCAGTGCAACAGCCCCCAGCTAGGAGGGAGGCACCATAACAACAGCTGAGAGGGTCTGCGTCCACTCCGATGTCCCAGCTCCATAACAGACGCTTCTTAGCCCCACTGGGGCTGATGCTCTGACCTCTGTAACAGATCCAAAAGGAATTCCATACCCAAGACTACGGTTCTGTTCAGGAGAAACTAAACCTTGTGAAAATCTTACTAAACCCAACAAGCAGGAGCAATTCTCGCTCGGCAGCTGGTAAGGCAACACTTGAGTATGCGGTAAAGTACATGAGCATTACGTAAATGAACATCTCACTTATGAAAAGCTGCTATTCTTCTCAAAGTAGAGTGCATCCGGGACACCTCTCCTGCATCCGCACAAAATGCTTCTTCCTAAATTTTGCAGGTTTGAGAAAGAGAAAGGAATCAGCCAGCACAAGGCAAAGTAACTGCAATGTTCTCTCCCCAGGCAACCCACAGGCTCGAATTACTCTCCTCCAGCCCTTCCATCTCCAACCATACCACTTGTGTCCTCCTCTACAGTGAAAACAAAACATGTTGACTGCACAGAAACCTTGTAAGTGTCCCTGTCACTACTGAAGCCACCGCAGCCTCCCCCAGCTACAGCACTGCTAACAGCAAAGCCAGCAATCAGGCTAACACAGAAGTGCTAAAGCTCACACAGCTGCTAGGTATCTCTGGAAAGCTAACTGTTCACATGGTGCTGACCCTCCGTGCTTCCAGCTGCCAGATCACATTCAAAGATAGCTAAAAATATATTAAATACTTTCCCTTAGATGCAATTGCTGCAGTTTCCACAGGGATGCTCCGTGATTATGGGAGATGGTATATGCAACCAGGAATTAGAAGGGAGGAGTTGCAGGAGAAAAGCTCTTTATTTAGATCTGGATTACGCTATGAAGGAGTTGAAGAATCCCTGGTCTAGCACTCATCTTATTTCTCAGAAGTACACATTCTCCCACATTGACACATATGTATTTCAGACCATCAGAAAAAACCCACTCTGAGGTTAGGGGACTTTTTGCCTGGACACATTTTACAATATCCCAGTGTCCAATAAAAACCTGCCAGTGCTAACTCTCATTCCACAGCAGGACACCTGTTCAGGACAGCACAGTTGATCAGATCAGCTGCGGGCTTCTGTTGTTCGGTCCAGCCAGCAAGCTATTCATATCACCACCAGCTGTTTCTGCTTTTTAGAACTACTGAAAAACTCTGAGGGAGACTCTGCAGTCCTCCTTCAAGCAGAAAGTCATCATTTCAAAGCCCCCAAAGCTATGCAATCTGCATTACTGACTGTTGATTTTGTATTTTTTTCCTAGCAACATCTCTACAGCCAAAGACACACTAGAAAGGGCATCCTGCGTACAGTCAAATATGAAGTATAGAACTGTATCTTTCAGGGAACAGTCTCATCACCTAGATCTACAGAACTTCTTAGCTGATCTTATACATAGCAGAATTATTATGCCAAAGATGCACTTGTGGAGCCCAGGTCCAGAATATTCAGAAGACATAAAATGCCCTGCTGCTGCTGCGGACTACCTCATTTATTACTTTCACCACTCTGTTCCTGCCAAAGTGCATCCACTTCATGAAAATGTAAAGCATCAGTTTTTTTAGAGAAGCAAATCCACCTTTGAAAGCTCTGCTCCACCCAAGCAGAGAAACAGAAGACAAAAGAATAGCTGCACAGCCCTTTATTTTTTTCTCTTCTGTTTTTAAATGGAAACAGCCTGTTCATCTCCACAATGAGCCACACTCACCTTCTGCCAGAAGCCATCTAGTAGCTGGTCAAGCTGCCCCATCAACTCATCTATCAGTTGAGTTCGGGCACGATCCACCTTGCTGAAGATGGCAACCTTTTCACTGCAGAGCACACAGTAAGTCCTGGAGGAAGCCTCAAGGACAGACAAGTCAGAGTGTTTGGCCACAATGTCTTTCATCTCTCTCAGCAAAGCATTCAAATGCTGCAAGCAAAAGGATATTACAGGTAAAACATACGGAAATCCACTGAGGCTTCAGACACCCCCTTGGCCCATGCAGCTCTCTCTCTATGGGTCATAGAGCCAATATGAAACAAATGCCAGTCTAAGGAGCACAGGGGTAGGACTACTGGATACAGACTGTTTCTGGGTTTATTCATTATTATGGTCTTCTGGTCTTCTTCATTATTATTGTCTCTGGACCTTCCTCAAAAATGAAGTAACTGAAGTTTCACTTTGACACTACTACTACTACAAAAATATAGACAATGGTAGGGAATCAAAATGTCTTTCCAAAGGAAAGCGGTGTGTGCAAACAACAGAGGTCATCTCCCCTGGTAGCAGCGCACGGAGACTGTTTCATGTCAGCAACTGGGATCTTCACTCCTACTGACAGGAGGAAACTCAACTTGTGCCATGCCTCCGACTCTCTCTTCCAGTCAACATTCTGTGCTGAAAGCAACTTAGGAGTGTTTGCTTAATATTAATTGCCTGTAAACATCCCTGCTTCAGAATACACTGAGCTATTTCAAGGATTTCATCTATCCATTTCTGACCATCCCTTTCCCATCAGCAGTTACACTATCTCCATTCTTATCTTTCAGTTACTATCACCCCCTAGCAGCTGGGAGTCAGTCAGTCTTCGAGGAGAATGAAACCTATTTTGCAGCAAACCCCTGGGAGATACCAGCTTGGACATGCAGCACAACCCACCCTTCTTTCAGCCAGCAATGAAGAACCCAGGGACAGGCCTATCACATGAAAGCACAAGGCATCACCCACGGGGGCCAGTCATGGCACAGCTGAAACGACGAGGACTGAGGCTTTCCTTTGGCAGCCCCAAAGTGAAAAGTAAAGGCGGAATAAGACCACTTTCCTCAAGGTATGAGACCATTTAGTCACACTCCAACAGGCTTGTATTTGTTCCAAGTCAAACTAAACTCTGTATGTTGTCATATAAATTTAGCACATCCCACATGCACCGACTACCCCAATTCTGACTCACCTTCTCTAGATGTCCCGAACTGTAAACATCTAAATCGTAATACCGTGGAATCTGCAGAAGACTTGACACTTTTTCTGCATCTGTTGAATACTGCAGAAC
>VXAV01006273.1:204604-220949 GCA_013399715.1 Alectura lathami
AAAAAAAAAAGAAGAAAGAGGGCACTGCAGGAATTTTAATGAAATATTTAACATGCATTCACAGAGCAGCTGTTAGTTACCTTTGCCAAGAGCTGAGGAAGCACCATAATAAAATGTTCAGTAATTTTGTTACAATCTTCCAATTGTATTTTCTTCTCTTTTACTGACAGAATCTGCAGACAAAGCATTTTGTTTCAATTATAAAATCTCTTCGATCTGAGTGGAATTTTACATGTAATCCAAGGTCAACTTATATGCCTTTATCTAAACCAAATGAAGCCCATCTAAAGATATTTTTCCACAGAGACAACCAGATGCTTTTTGGTTTTCTTGTTAACCTTAAATTAGATGCAAATCACTGGACAGCTACACTGCATGGATAAAATGCTCACCATTTGTCAGTAACTTGCTCCAACTGGTTTTTCTCTAATGCTCGTCCCCTCCAACATCCACTACTAGTAAGATCTACAGGTCAAAAGACAGTGTGCCATTTCATAAACATAAGCCACTTTATTTCTGAGGATACAGGAACATGCTGTCTGGCAAAGCACACACGACAAAGGGAACGTGATTACAGCACAATAAATGAGAACAAGATGCACTGACTTTTTTGGCTGCACCTCTGCCCACTGGGGGATGACCTTCAGCTGCTTCTCTAACCGTCGCGAGGATAATTTCGACAAGAGCACTTTCATGGGCATCATCCAGTGCTGTAAATAAATCAGTCTCCTTTCAGCATCACACAAAAGAAAAAGGAAGATGCAGCAACAGCTAATGAAAAGCCTATCACTTTATCTGGGCAACTGTGGAAGAAAACCACAGAAAGAAAGATGCAATGTTGCTAAAAGAACACATTGAGCGTGTCTGATTTCATTTGAAGAAAAATATTTTCTACATTTACTGAACACCAAAGCAACTATTTGTCTCATGACAAAACTTTTTAAGGCATTTGGGCTCTTAACAACACAAGCAGCTTCAGTGAGGCCTCTCCACAGTGACTACTATCTCAATTAGGACATGCCTGTTTCTTTGAGTACGAAAATGCCTTAACTCATCGGGTCTGCAAACTTGAATTTCCATCATACAACCAACCGTCTCCTGTTCTACTAAAACAACCATCATTCAAATTCACTGTAAAACACTGTTTACAGTAAAGTAACTCTCTAACATGTTAGACATCAAACTCAACACATTGTTCTTTTTCTCCTCAGGTATGAACAGTAGCCCAAAAATCCTGCACTTCAGTCAATTAATACTTCTAGATTCTCATCTTTTGGACAAACAAACAAAAGAAATGAATGCTACTTAAGCTTAATTATACAAGCATTCTAGCAAAGTTTCTAAACTAGCATTACATAAATACAGAATACTGAATAAAACAAATACGATGATACAAATATCACAGTGGCAGTACGCTGAGTTGCATCTGCTTTGTGGCTCTTGGAGGCCACAACCCGGGACCAAAGAGCGCTGTGATACGGAACGGTTCTACACTAGCCAAGACAAAGTTCAGAAAACAACATCAACAGATTAATTCAGACAAAGACAAGCTCTTTGCTCACCTACCTTCTCCATCTCCTTCACCATTTTTTAACAGAAGAGTGGTCATGCACTCCCAGTCCTTCAGGAATGTGCCTGCCCAGTCCCACAAGCTGTCGATGAGGTACGCAACATGTTTGTGTAGCTAGGGATTAAAAGCACAAGCTTACAGAAGCATCATTAAAAGAAATACAGCTTTGTGTGTTCCTCCCCTTTCTTCCAATTACAAAGCTGTTATTCACACATAATTCACACACAATATTCCAACATATTTACTTTGAGGCTAATCAAGATTTAACCACCATCTTCAGTCTGATACAAAGCAGGTAAGTGGGAAAAAAAAGCAGAAAAAACACAGGAAAAAAAGCTTTCATTTTCTCTTATTATGATATCTTTCCCTTGTAATTTAAATAAACTCCCTAAAACTAGTTTCCGCATTGCTTTTATACTGCTTTTATGTAGCTGTTCCTAACTAAAAATCCAGCCTTGGGACTAGCATCAAGTTAACATCTTAGATAACGTCTGTGAAATTCTTTACACATCGATTCAAAACGGCTGTGCCTGAGACACTTTGGCCAGACACAGGTCTGCACTGCCACAAATAGCACTGCCAAATAGCAGAGCAGAGCTCTGAAGCTGATAAAATCTCAGCAAAAGTACTTGGTTCTTACTCAGCATAGAGCCATGGTACGGCAACCCCCATCTGCCTGCAGAACGAGGCAGACACATCAAAACCCACACACATGGTGGCATTAGGCTTTTAAGCTGTTTTCAGAAGCTGCTTCAGCTTTCATTCTCTCCATCAGCACAGCTGCAAATTAGTCTGAAAACAACAGAAATGTCAAACTTTGCCTTCGTTAACAACTCCTCCCAGAGTGAGGACACCACAAACACCAACATTTCAGAGCTCGCTACCAGAAATACCTTTCAAAAGGCAGCCAGTACTTGATTTAACACTCAGTGCTGGATCAAAAAGGTTTACTGCAGGGGCTTTTCTCCTCACCTCACTCTCCAGGAAAAAACGTATTAATCTTTTCAGCTGGTCAGTGCTTGCTCCAAACTTCCCTCCGCCTTTGGACAAAACTTCTTCATCTCCCTCACGACTAAGCAGCCTGCCAACAGAAAAGGAAGTCAGTCCAGTTCTGCCACATTTCCCATATGCTCATTTGCCAGTATAACACTCAGCCTTTCAAGATTCCAAGAACTGTATTTTTTCTAAACATGTACTTACTCTAAAATGGATTAGACTTTCTTATCGGACAAAAGGAAGAGAGATCAGATTGTTTTCCACCATGAGGGATCTGCTGTCCCTGTGGATGCAGACTACTCCTAATAGTTTAACAGGTACCCTGCCAACTTTCTGGACAACAGATGCAGATTCCCCAGTGTTGAACGTATACTGAGGTAGACATTTTCTCATGCTGGAGAAGGGGCTTGCTCCAGGCTGTATTTCAACGTTAACCACAGAGTAAAAATGTGACTACCCAACCATTTGTCACATTATGGCACGTCTTAGAACCGAAGCTTCTTAAAAAAACTATAGTATCTCGTACCTGCAAGAGGCAACTCACAAATAGAGTGGAAAAACTGTTCACAATATGATGCTTCCATTTCCCTCTTTGCCCCAAATGAGCGTGACTGCACTGCTCATAAAAAGTGCTAATCCCAAAACACATACAAGAAGGCCATCCCCACAGATTAACAGGCCCAAATGGCTTGGTTTCAAAAGCAGGACCACGCTGCTCAATGTCAGCGCAAGCTTACGCTTTCAGAAAGCGCTTCTGCTGGTGTAGTTTATGCCAGCTCAGTGACTAATTGACGTTAGAAATGCAGACATTGAGATTTCACATAGAGCAAGAAGAAAAAAAAAAATAAAAAGCCTTTACACTAAAACTTTTATCACTATAACTAGGGAAAGGAGGCTGTCACCAACATCTCTATCACACCAGAAAAGATGTTTCTGCTTTTCAGAAGTTACCAAGGCATTCAGTTTAGTGGCAAAAGGCAGCCATGTTCTGAGAAGAATAACAGCTGATTTATGATAGAATATTGGGACCAACTGAAAAGACTAAGTAACGCTAGCAGATGTGATAGAAGACTCGTCAAAAGAGAAATTTATCTTGTTTTGTCTTTCTGTTGGATTTGGCAGCACAAACTCTGGAATGTCAGCAGTTCAGCTAGATAGAAACAGGCAGCTAGGAGGAGATGCATTTCATGTGTGAGAAACAAATCATTATTATTTCTGAATTTTTCCCCACAAAAGTCTTGCCAAAATATTTTTATTTTCATCTCTCTTTGTAAGGCAAAATTATTTCTCTCAGCCACAGAGACAGAAAATTCATTTCTTCCCTTTTTAGCATGCCAGCTCCATTCACTTCATGCAACCATTGTTATAAGAAGCCCATTTATAAGAGTTACTCCTGGGGAAGATAAACCCTGTACTTGATTAACCTGACAGAAAATTGGGAGGGCTTTTTAATCTGCTGCATTGCTCGTTATTCAAAGCCTTTACAACATATAAGGCAACTTCCAGAGGGAGAAGAGGAGGCCATTTTTGTGATTAATCATCAATGCTATGGAAATACAGCAGATGCCAGGTGATGAATTAGCTTGTAAGAAGCAAAGTAACAGGAAAAGAAGTAGAAAGAAAGGAGTGGTATCTGTGGATCAGTCAGTTGTTTCATATTCTCTGCGTTAGCCTTGCAACTTTTCTCGTGTCTGCTGGGGAGGGCTGCGCAGGGAAACAAATGATTACCCCCAGACAGCATCTCCCTTCTGATTCAGCAGAAGAAAGCACATCTCCTGTCCTCATGGTACACGCTTCCAGCAGAAAAATGAATGCTTAATGTCCCTCTTAAATAAATCCACCTTCATTCTGAAACAAATGAGAATACACAAGAAGTAGGCAGGCAGGCAGAGATACCTTTTATAGACGAATTCCCCAGCTGCCACTGCAAGCGGACGGTGCGTGGTATAAACAAGCTTGTATAAGGTTTCACAGTCTTCAGCTGATAACACGTCCTCGCAGTTCCTAGGCAAAAATAACAACGGAAGTTATAGTTCAGGTTTGCCTGCAAAGAACACAACAAATGCGATGTCCAATTTTATTAGACCTGATGCTCCACAGCCTTGCAACTTGTTTACACAGCTAAAATGTTGTAGGACATTTCTAAAAATGCTATCAAATGGTATTGGCAGCATTTTTTTATTTTTTTATTTTTTTATTTTTCACATTTTGTAGACAAATGGAGGTTTGTACAAGCCATGAGTAATCAGGCCCATTGCACGGACAGAAGACCAGTTTAAGGTATAATTAAGGATGATCTGTGGCTATGGTTAAAAAAAAAAAAAAAAAGAGTAATAATGATCAAAGAGGAA
Source organism: Alectura lathami (assembly GCA_013399715.1). Lineage (NCBI taxonomy): Eukaryota > Metazoa > Chordata > Aves > Galliformes > Megapodiidae > Alectura > Alectura lathami. The sequence goes on from VXAV01006273.1 coordinate 209,522, forward strand.
AATCATGCCTCTATCTTTAAATTACTGTCATAGAAGATAATAAATAAGAAGCCTTCATCCTGCAGCACAAATTCCTCCAAAATTATTCAGTACAGTATTTTAGAACTTGTACTCCATTACATTAGGCTTATACAGAGTCACACATTAAAGGAAATTAGAACACATAGTTGGTAGCATGATTTTGACTGCAACCTTTCTGCCCAAACACACTGAAAATCAGAAAGGAGGTAGCAATGGTGTTAACATCAACCTTTTATCAAACAGGAAATCGAAGCATCAGGGTTGAATAACCCACCAAAGAGATACCAGAGAAGGGAAGGCCAAAACAAGGGTTACAGTTTCAAAATGCTGGCTTCCCACTGCAATAGCAATGTCATTGGACTAAGCTACTTGAGAGAATGAAACAACAACACAGGAGATCCTTCCACTTCCTACGACCAGGTGAAGGGAAAAGAGCATTTGTTCATTATTGTGCTCAGTTCTCAGCTAGTGAGTTTAAAATCACCTCCATCTGCAGTTCAGTACATCTTCTAAAACTGAGGATTCGCAGTTTTTATTTAGTGGGACCGATACCTTTAGGGAATTAGCACCCCTTCCTGTGCTCACCCATTTGTCTCTAATCTTTCGGCAATCTCACAGGCCACAAAGCCTCAGACTATCCTCAAACCTGACTGAAATAAAGTGAGCTCACATCAGGTGAGAGTAGGTGAGAGTATAACTGAAGTGTTCATTGCAAATATTTTTGTAGCACAGGCCAGGAGTTACATAGGAAAAAAGCTGGAAATTAATCTTGAAAAAGAAGAAATTCTGCGTAAACACACCGATCTGGAGTGGGCTGACACAAACGCACAGAAGAGCAAGGATGGACGGCACCTCTGAAGACGGCCTAGTCCAACCCCCTGCCCAGAGGAGGGTCAGCGCAGCAGGCTGCTGTGGGTGGCGTCCAGTCAGGGTTGGAACACCTAGTCAGAGACTCTATAACCTCTCTGACAATCTGCTCCAGTGCTAGACCAGACCCCTAGTAATCAGTTTTTTTCACATGTGTAAATGGAACTTCCCGTATGAACATGCCAGCCAAGTGCACACATTTTCTGACACCTGAATTTACTCATCCTGATGTCACATTTTCTCTTCTTTGCACATCTGTGGAAATACCGAGACCTGTGTGTCTCTATTTTTAAGAAATTCCTTGCCTAAATTTTTCAGATGGCTCCAAGTGCTCAGAAGCACGCTTGCACACTCCCTGGGCAGAAATTACAGAGTTTGCCCTTCTAGTGCAAACAAAATTGCAGCCTCCTTGTTTCTCACTTTGTCTTCAAAGAGGCTAGGAATTTCCCCCGTTACACCAATATACAGCAGTGTTACCCCCCCACTCCTTCCAGAGTGTAGGTCGGTTGTAATAGCTCTGGCCACACATGAAATACTCCCTAGCAGGACAGAAGCGATGGCAGGGAAAACAATCTATATGCAGAACAGGCTGACAGATACTCGTGCCAATACTTGAGCATTTCATGTCTTTTTTTTTTTTTTTTTTCCCCGCTTTCTTGAAAGAGAGGGAATACCTGTGTGTACTACTGCTTCTTTCCACATGTGCTCAGCCACTACTCCCGGTGAGACAATGAGGTTTGCACTCAAAACTCCCACTCAGGGGTTTCCCTTGCCCCTGGAAGCAGCCACACTTGGCTACACCTGCTACAACCACCAGTAATACTGCTACAGTAAATCGGGGCCTTTCTTTTTCCATACATAAGCCAATAAGCACACATTCAAAGAATACTTTGAATACAGCAATAATACTGCTGCAAATTTACAGCCCTCAGAATGCCAAGCAACAGATAAAGGTTAAGCCAGAAGTGCCTGCCAGTGTTTAGGTGTCTAAAAATAATCAGGCATGGCCTTCCACATACCGATGTCATGACACACCATTTTCTCTGCACTTCAGTGAGAACAGGGCATGGAGAAGTTGGGGTCTTAAGGGAGAGATCACAGACCCATTTTGTTCTGCCTATGGCCAGTGGAAAGATTTCTTATCTTGCTTTTTGTTCCATTTTACTGGATGCAAGAGACATGGCTATACACGACCACTGCAATCACCTCTCTTGGTCTGTGCTACTGCTTATGCCAAGGATATCAATCAAAAAAATCACAAAAGCAAAATAAAAATATACCTGATGCATTTTTCAAAGTTTTACCACCTTACTCTTTTTTGTTTTTAATGGCAGGAAAAGATCTGGCAGGGAAAGATCTGGCACATATTATCAGTGTACCCATAATATAAGGTACAGCATCTCAAAAAAAAAAAAAAAAAGAAAACAACCCTGTTTATTTTGCATTTACAATAAATTCAAGTTAAATACAGAAATCTGCAAATACACTGCAAAAATGTTACTGCTGCATTGAGCACTACCATCCAAAAAAATACCTCGATAGCATTCTGTTGGAGATAGCAGAATAGATTAGCTGATTTTTATGCTTAAAAACGTTATTTGCTTCTTTCCACTCTGCTGTCACTGCATGTATTTCAAAACAGCACTTTGGTGATCAGAAAGATTTTGGTGATCAGATAGTAGCATGGTTGCCACACTACAGCACAGTAAGAGTTGTTCCCTACCCAGTTCAAAATAGAACTAGTGTACTGCAGCGCCCTGCAATTCTATGGTCATGCTGTGACAGGGGACAGGAAGATGTGCATTAGAAAGGTGCTGTGTGGTATTCTGCTTTGGCTAAGTAGTATAACCCTAGGAGACAGGCATTCCTTATTTTCTGCCAACTCTTCAGATAGCAAAGATAAGATTTCAGAAGAGAGATCAAGGTTCCTGAACAGAGCCGCATGATGACAGAAAACTGCTGGAATTTAACTTCCAAGAAAGCATAAACCTGAGAAGATGGAAAAAAGGAGAAGGCAGAGGAGACCACACATGCCTTTGCTCCATTCTGGTCTTTTTCTTTGTATGCAACAGGCGTGAATCTTCAAAATGACTAAGCAGCACCACAACTCCCCCTTAGTAGGAGTGTGGACCTGCAGAAATCACAGAGGAGCTGTGAGCAGCTCCATGCTATTCCGTTTCGCCAGTACACAGTCTGCTACACTCCAGTTACTCGTGCACAAGTCAGAACTGTGCTCTGTAACTTGCTTTACTGAAGAAAGACCTCTATATTGCTACCTCTAGCAGCATCGAGGCAACATTTATTTTTCCTATAAACCCCTAGACAAGGGGTAACTTCCTTAAATGCATGCAAAGCAACTTTCTCTCTTCAGCTTACTTTTTGCAGTCACATGAAAACTTGTTTTATAACATCTGGGCCTTCAATACAAATTAACAGTTTCCCTGAATAACGGCTTTCTGAATAACCTTGCTAGATATAATGCATTTGCCTATCAAATGTCACTTTCTCCTCCATGGCTTAGCTATGAAATAACACTACAGAACCACTGAGTTCAGCTCTCCACCAACACTGGACTATTTGCCATAGCATGCTTGGCCAAATCCAGTTTTCAAAATTCTCCTAGAGCACAGCCCCTCCTTCTCCAAGCTAAAGCATCCATCCCAGTCTAGCTGAGAATAGGAAGGGATACCACCTTTAAGTGCAGGGGTGATATACCCCCACTTGACTTGGGCCTCCTGTGCTAAGCAGAACATCTGGAACTAACAAGCCTCTGTTTCCTGACCTTTAAGGTGGATAAACCCCACTTACCACTGCCTAAGCACTGTGGGGAGAATTAACGTATTTTTCAGCTCCAGTGAGTAGTTTAAAGGGGAAGTTCTCAGTGAGTGCAACATACTCACAGCTCTCGGCTCTTCCAGATTTCAAACTTTGGAGGTTTTTGTTTAAAACTCAGTTTAATTTCTACTTACACTTAACTGATGTGATACAGGGTAATTTTCCCCCTCTTCGCACTTTACATTTCAAGCTGTTTGTGTATTTGTGTTCCTACATGTGCTACTTGTAACTGCATTCCGCTACTTCAGTTATTTAATCACTTTTGCTGCCTTCTACAAACTCCCAACTCTTTCAGGTATTTAAGCACACAAAATGAACTGAATTGTCTGGCAGTAGCCACACGAAGCCAATTTACCTCCTGAAGGGCAAAGTTTGCAGTAAGATTCCTTGACTTCTCATTGTCACTCATTTTTTCTCCTCCCTAATTCTACTCCCTCTCAGATCCTTTGCAACTTTAATGCTAACAAATATGCATAATTCAGTAGCATTAATAATTTCTGTTATGCTAAACCTCATAGGCTCATTTCAGTTTCAGGATTGCATCTGTAAAAATAGAAAGCCAGCAGCCCAAAGACCTTGGCATTCAATTGAGACAACAAGCAACAGACAAGAAGAAAAACCGCAGCTTCAAGACAGAGAAAATGAAAATACAAATACGGATTTGAAAAAAACAGGCATCTGCATAGCAAAAGGGTTTTGAGTCACCACTGAGTTGGTTTTTTTTTGTTTGTTTTTTGTTTTTTTAATAATGTAGCACATGTAAGTGGATTGAAAAGGTCAGTGTTTTCATTGCCTGTCTCACTAGCAAGAAAGAGAAGGTAAAGGCCAACACAGAAGTTTTATGAGCCAGTAGTGCACAGAGCAGTCAGTGTATATTCCACAGCACTGAAATGCAGTGATGGTTAGGAGAGGGTCATCGCTGTTACTAACATACATGCCGCAGAGTTCAACTACAACACTGAAACATCACAAAAATAATTAACTGGCAAGAGGTCTTGCTACTATACTCACCCAAAAACAATCATGGAAAACCATAAAAGAGAGTTGCTGCTGTAGCATGTTTTCCCAGGAATGTGACAGAGCACCCAACAAACTAATTGGAGGGAAACAAAGTTACTCCTGGCCTTGCTTCTCTCTAATGCATGCCATTAAATAACAGAAGATTGAGACTAGAATTAGATAAGTGTCTTACAGGTCAGTACCTGACCAGCTATCTTTATACTGCATTAAAAAAAAAAAAAAAACGCCTTGTTGTTAGTTGATTCTATGATTCCAGATCAAATATAGAAAGTCTTACTGATGGATGTTCTTACTGGTAGCTTTAAAAATGGAAACTTGACCTGAAAGGTCTGTCGTGCCTCACTAAAAATGTAGTTTGGGCAACTAGAATTCAGTTGCCAGCTCTGCAGAGGGACCATCCACAGAGAAGCCAGTACAGCATGACTGAGAGCTGCACAAAAATTGATTACATCAGTACATACAAGTAGCAGTGCCATTTGTACAAGCTGCCACCTATTGTTCTTTACAGGGAGCAGTGTCACTGTCCAAAGCCTCATCTCATGCTTTACTGCAGCTATCAGGCAGCTTTACAGCTTGATGTCCAGGCACCGGTTTGAACCATGATATGCACCTATTTGACAGCGTGAAACTTTTCTGCTCCTGCAGTACCAGCAGTGAGCCCCTTCTAATACCTGTAGGCACGGCAGCATAAGCTTTTCTCCTGCTTCAAGGCAAGCACCTTGACACAGGCTCTTATTACAGGATCTGTACTGGAGCCTGTCTGCACTCTCTTCACAAAGGTTTCATACACTGTTCATTACCCATCTTATCAAAAAGATCTGTCATTGAATTTGCCCATTAAGTCCCCTGTTCCCACTTTCATCATTACAGTAATTAAGCAAAATCAGCAGTGCTCAAAGCACCTGGAGGGAGGGCGACAGAAAGAAGGATGGCTGCACAACTGATGAGTGAAAAGAAAGAAGCATGTATTGCCTGGCCCTCCACACAGCCTAAGTGAAAACAATTTTAAGATTTACTGTCTGATCATGAAAGCTGTATTTTATGATGGAAAAATGTCATTCAGAAAACTTTAGATGGCACTTAATCACCTTGGAAATCTAACTGTATTTAAGAAAAATCAGGGGAAAAAATTGCTTGAGGAAAAACTAAATGTTGCTCAAACATTTGCAGTTTGCATTAATGAGAACATGATCCCACATAATAAAGCCAGAGACCCTAAACAGCTGCAGTGCCACTTGTTCGTTCAGAGACAGAACAAGGGCAGCCGTAACTGAAGTTCAGCATCTTTGTGCTTCAACAATGGTGTGCTGCTGCTCCTAGCACAGGGACACGTTACTCACAGACACAGCATTGTGCTTTGTTCCAACAGCTACACACCAGAGAACCCACTGATGTGGAAAGGGATATTGTAAACACAGGAACAACATAACCCTGTCTACTACTAGGGAGACCCAGACGAGAGTACCTCCTTCAGAAAAGCATGCTGCATTCACAACTGATGCATGCGTTGGAGTAACCTAGAGAATGCCACTCAGCTCAGCAGAGTGCAAAGTGAAGCAGGAGCGAGTCCAGGCTACAAAGCATCACTTCAATACAGAAAGGTCCTTGAAATTTAATGCATATAGCTACAACACCATATTATTTGGTCCATTAAGTCCCACACCCTCTTCTAACAATGGCTTAAATGGAAATACAAATCACACCAGGCTATTGGACAACCCACCATGCTGGACGTGGAGATAAGCATCTGCAGAATTCAGCTAAAACCCTGAAGCAGAAGGGATGCTTATAGAGTCCTAAAACCCTAACAAGAAAATGCAGTGGGTTTTTTATTCTTATTTCGTAATGAAAAAGAGGGACAGAGAATTTACTCTGCATGTATTTTGCCAAAAAGTTGTTTCTAAAATAAACATGCTGCTCAAGGATATATGGGAACAGGTAATTCTGGAATGTTAGCCTAGTTTTTCCCCACACTTCCAGTTTGCCATTATCCTTCCAAATCTATGGCTGGCAGGTAATTTCCCAACAAAGCAACTTTTATTTTAGTTCTCCACTTCAGCAAACACAAGATGCCATACACTTCCTCATTTCCTGTCAGCTAATCTGTTGTGGGCTTGACAGCTCCCAGATTCTCTGCCATGGAGCAAAGAATCTGGAAGTCCAAATTCTACCAACAAAGTTCAAGGCTTCCTGCATCAGGTGGGGAGACAGGGAAGATGGCAGAGCTCCCTGAGCTCCTAGTCAAGACCTGGCAAGCCTGGGGCAAAGGACTGTATGGTGGGGACTTCCTGGAGACAGGCAGATGCTCTATTTGAGAAATCCAAAATGCAAGTGCTCTGGAATTTCCTTTCGGGGGGAAGTATAAAGATAAAAACAATGTAGTTCTCATAATGAATCTGACTGCAAAAGTTTAAATCGGTGTTTCCCACAGAAAGAAAATGCCACGTCTTGAGCAGCTTTAACTGTAACTTATATTCTGCTGGGATCAATCGATTCCCAGCATGTAACTGATTACAGGAAGATTCATCAGGATTTTATCTGGATCTTGTTGCCATTAAAACAATACAGTAAATTAAAAAAGAAATTATTTACTGTGACATAAGCATCAAGAGTTTCATGGCTTGAACAGCTACTTCATGGTCCTTGTCCAGAGGCATGGACACAATTCGATCCTAATGGATGTAAAATGACAACAAAAAGATGTAACATGTTTTGTTCTCAACAAACATATATTTTTGCTACAGCTAGATCATCTACACTAGTAGAGCAGAGATTTATTTTTATTTCAGCAGCTATTTCCTAAGAGACATAAGGCAACTTGATTACTACCAAGTAGTTCCCCAGCCCCTGAAAATTAACAGCATGTTAATTTTTTAACTGAATTAATCATGCAGTAATATGGTATTTTTTTTCAGATGTAATGTATGCGTTCACAAGAAATCAACTACAGTCTACAAATTAAAAGTGACTGACAACTTGTTTCTAAGATGTTACTACTGACACTTCAATATGTTAAATGAAGGTAAGCCTCAAATTACAAGCATTATATAATCAGTTTCTCCCACCAACAACAAAGTATGTGTACCTACACATTACAGAAGCCAGTGCTTTGCTGGAAAGATAATTAGGAACTGAGTCATTACGGTGCTTCGTGAAATAGCAGCAATCTTCCTGACCGCTAGAGTTCACACTATTGCAACTTGGTGCACAGACAAACACCTCAGAAAACAGAAGTTTTCCTGTCCTGGGCACCCAAGAACAGTTTGCAGTAATCCATTTATATATACCATCCTCCACAGAAAGAGACACCTCAGTAAAAGCAGACTAGCGCTGCTTCAGCAGCCTCTGAATACCAATTCTGTTCATGGGATTAAGTTGCTTACGCAGTTTGCAGTAGCTTACAACTGCCTTCCTTTAAAAGGAAAGAGGGATCACTACTACAAAACTGCTTAAAACAGGGGTTAATCTGAGATAGCCAAGCTCCAATCTGAACAATTTATTCTTAGGTTACCAGAATTATTCTGTATCTTGTTGTTCAGCAACATTCTGCAGGTAATTACTACTAACAGCTGCTCTGACATACAGGTAAGCACTGCACCTTTCACAGAAAGGACACGAGTTACCACCACATGCAAGCATTGAAGTGTACTGATTCAGAAGGAATGTGGTAACAATCCCTCCTCTCACAGCATCTTGAGCTTTCTTATTCACATACTGACACTGCCCCATAAGGATAAGAAAAGCTGATGAAATCATTACAAAGGGCAGGATTGAAAAAAGTAAAGGGCTTACTTCTCAAATGAGTGAGGATGTTGGAATACAGTGAAGGTATATGCATAGATGCTGGAATATGATAAAGGCATGTACATGAGGGCTACATGGTCAGTGCAGTCACAGAACAAGCCCTCAAAATTTCAGCATATCATCTGACTCATTCAGATAGGAGATGATGGATCCTTCTTCAAGAGTCACACTGACATGGCAAATCAACAGAGAGCCATTTCCACATCAGTGTAAGACCCAGCCAGTCAATTAAATATTTGAGAGCTTAACCAATGATCAGGAATAGCAAAAAGAAAGGGAATGCTGGAGTATCAAAGTCCTTCCCATCTGACAAAGATCCTGTATAAAAGTCTGGGCCATCCTGGATAAATGATGGAGATAACTGGCTACAGTGCACATGTACACCATTTTGCACATAAAGTGAAGTGAAACAGAAGTCCACAAAAACAGAGGGAAGCACCTCTGCAAAACTCCTTCATCCACTCAGTCAAGCAGGCTGTGTCTGCAGAACTCTGAGCTTCTGTCAGTCAAGAGAACAGGGAGAGGAGCTCTGACCATACACATCACACCCTGTGTATACACCCATCCCAGACTTAAAAAAATAAAAAATAAAAATAAAAAAATAAGCAACAACAACACAGCAAACTATTTACCTTGAATCTGCTAGTAAAGAGATCCATCCTGGAAACAAGTTCTTTTCTGCCATAAATTCCCTGCAGTCCCAGAAGACACTTCAACCGCACTTCAGCTTGCTACAAGACAAAGAGAAATCTGCTAACATTTTATCTCTGATGTTATTTACTATCGGCATTTATATCATACAAATCCGTGTGGGTGCCTACCCAAATACTGCCTCATTTTCGTTATTAGTGATACTAGTACTGCCTCATGTGCATCTCTCCCTCTCTCTGAGACAGCATGCAGTGAGCCAAATGTAAAGGTGACATCGAAGCTTGTCATGCTCCCTAAGATTTAAAGGAACTGTCGCTAACGTTACAGTTAATATAAGCAACAGAATGCAAAAGATGCGGGAATTGTGCTACTCACTCTTTCAACATGTACAAAGACAAGAATACAGATGACCTACTTAATGCAATCAGTGCTCTTCTGCACAACCAACTTTGCCTCCTTTCAACATTTGTCTCAGACAATAGTTAAACTTCTGCACAGACTCCAAGAAATTCCTGTCCAGTAAAAATTCCCTGAGGAAGAGGTGCACCTTAGAAATGCACCAGCTTATCATTGCGGATTCTCACAGAGCCATAGAATGGCTTGGGTTGGAAGGGACCTCACAGCCCACCCAGCCCCAACCCCCTGCCGTGGGCTGGTTGCCACCCACTGGATCAGGCTGCCCAGGGCCCATCTACCCTGGCCTTGAACACCTCCAGGGATGGGGCATCCACAGCTTCTCTGGGCAGCCTGTGCCAGGGCCTCACCGCCCTCTGAGTGAAAAATTTCTTCCTAACATCTGATCTAAACCCACCCTCTTCTAGTTGAAAACCACCACCTCTAATCCTGTCACTGCACTCCCTCATAAAGCATCCCTTCCCAACTTTCCTGTAGGCCCCCTTTAAGTTCTAGTCAGCTGCTTTAATATCTCCCTGTAGCCTTCCCTCCTCCAGACTGAACAAACCCAGCCCCCTCAGCTTGTCCCCACAGGAGAGGTGCTCCAGCCTCTGAGCATCCTTGTGGCCTCCTCTGGACCCACTCCAGCAGCTCCATGTCCTTCTTGTGTTGGGGGCCCCAGGGTGCAGTACTGCAGACGGGCACGACGGCAAAGCAGAGGAGGACAATCCCCTCCCTCACCCTGCTGCCACTCCTCTTTTGATGCAGCCAGGATATGATTGGCTTTCTGGGCTGCAAATGAACACTGCCAGCTCATATTTAGTTTTTCATCCACCAGCACCCTAAGTCCTTCTCCTCAGGGCTGCTCTCAATCCATTCATTGCCCAGCCTATATTCATGTTTGGGATCTCCCTAATCCAGGCACAGGACCTTGCAACTTGGACTTACTGAACTGCATGAGGTTCACAAGGGCCTACCTCTCAAACCAGCCAAGGTCCCTCTGGATGGCACCCCTCCCCTCCTGTGTGTCATACATACAGATGTTATGCCTTCTCACTGTTTCTGTTTTACATTGGCACGCTGTATTTTAAGCATTCTAATAAAAGAAAGGTTGCTTTGAGTTTGGCCTAGTTGGCAAATTTAGGAAAAAAAAAAGTTATCCCTGCAAGGTGTTTCCTGTCATTAGTTCTGCTGCTCCACAAATGCCCCAAAAAGAGGACTTTTCCTTACACAATTTCTAAATCATCTCATGTACACCACTAGACCTTTCAAATGACAAAAAGCTTTAGATGTCATTAAAGAAGTTATTCTGAGGATCTAACACAGAAATATCACAGTGAAATATCACTTTATTTGTGGTTGGAAGAATTTTAAATTTTTTATTTATTTATTTTTTTAAGTATGAGATGGTTTGTTGGATGGTCACGTAGTGCCTGGATAACAAATAACAGCTAGCAATCAGTCACTTGCACACGTCAGTCTGGTGGCATTCAAGGGTAGGTCTGCAGACTAAGTTTAATGCATTTAACTAAACTGCCTGTCTTCCTCTAAAGCATCCACTTCCCACTCAAAAGCTGTCATAACCCTGTATGTATGCGTTTCTTTTACTGGTTGAGCAAATTATCTCTAAAAACTATGAATGCACAACTATTTCTTCCATTACCATTTCTGCTATCTTCCTATGGTTTTAGATGCAATTTTCCTTCTCAGCCACCTCTCCTTTTCCAGATTCATAGCTCCTCACAGTTTCTTGATCATTTAAAACTATTTCACATCCCTCTAAAACTATCACTTACCTTCAGCTCCCTTCAGCAGTAATGTAGGCAAGTACCAAAAA
>VXAV01006273.1:228726-240015 GCA_013399715.1 Alectura lathami
GCACGAAAAAAAAAAAAAAAAAATAAAAAAGGCTTACCAATTAAATTGCACAGTTAATTCATAAAGATAAAAACAGCACAAACCATGCATCATATTTGAAAAGCTATTACAACTTAGGAGAACTTGTATTATACATAGTTCACACAACCCCATGCCTTAAACAAAATCTAATGCCTTCTCATCTCGCTATTTTTTATTTATAGGCAATGACAGAAGAAAAAAAAGCAAATTTTTAATATAAAACCTGATTTTTCCTGTACAAGTAAGAGTCAACTTTGTTTTATAATTTATAAGCAACACACACGAAGTATAATCCTCACAGTTAGTTCCAGTATATGCCTTCCCAGCATGTCTAAGTATATATCCAACACTTAGTAACTAGGTACTGTTAAACAGCTGAACTCTAAAAAATAAAATTAAATTAAATTTTAAAAAAAAATGAGCTTTTGAAATTACAGAGAAATGTTTTCAGAATGAGCCTTAAAGATGTTTCCTCAGATCTACAATTATTCCAAACCAAAAGGCACAAAATCTGTAGTTTTTATTAGATTCAGTGAAGCACGAGTATTTCTCTCCTCATCGGGCGATACAGTTATGCATCAAACTTATTTATTCCATTGCTAAATTCTTCAGCAATGCAATGGGAGAGGAACCCATAAAACAATAAACAACAGATGCAAGAAATAAAATAATGTGTGCAGGAGGAAAAGCAGCGGAAAAAAAGAATACCCTAAGAAAGAGGGGGAAACAAAAAGCAGCAGTCCTAAAGACAAGTCTAGAGAGGAGTTCTACGGCTCATAGAGCAGGGAAGCAAGGCCTCTGGACCACTGTATTAAAGCCATGTGCTTCTGATGCCTGCACAAGTTTTCAGAGAAGCACAGAAGCTTCAGTTTGAGCCCATTGCCAAGTCTTCCTCTGAGAGGAAGTCTTCTTTGTTCCAGACCTTCCCACTGGTCTCAGGAATCCGGTATTCCTGAAAGCCAGTCTGACCAGTAAAGACTGAGGCAAACATGCCACTGAGTACCACAGACTCTTCTGTGTCCTTTGTCACCAGGGCCAATGCCCCATTTTGCAGTGGGGCCATGTTTTCCTTAGTCTTCTTTTTAACGTTGATATACCTGCAGAGTCTTTTCTTCTTGCCCTTCACACCTCTTGCCAGATTCAACTCCACTAACATTTCCCACTAAAGTTGGTGAGAATTTTGCGAGGAAGAATGGTAATACTCTCCATTCTCATTACTACTTACAGCATTATTACTGTTTTAAAAAACATTTTTGAAAATTCGGTAGTCCTGCATGGCATTATTTCTCAACTAACTTAATCACTAAATCACATTTCGTTTTTTATTTATTAAACAGATGAGAAAGAACTACATGAGAAAAGAAATGCCAACACAAAAACAACTAACTTCAAAACAATGCTCTACTTTTCTCTTATCGTAGTTCCATTAAAACAAAAAAAAAAAAAATCATTTTAATCCTGAAGCATTTTTTCAATCACCTAATACGTGGTTAACATAAAAATGGTTGCCTCAAACCTATTTTTTTTTCCTATACTGATTTGATGGTCATAACATACCAAGAAGTAAAGCAAACAAGCTCTCAGGCATCACCTGTAGGAGTATTTCGTTCTGCATGAATTATTTCAGGAATTTATTTTACAGTCAGTCTATTTAAAAACAGATAACGAGAATTTCAGGCGAATTTCACAACTCACCAGATTTAGAAAGATTTAGGCAGAGTATCTAACACAGGGGTTACCATTTAGTATTTTTGATGAACTCTCTAGAGTAAATTAAATTCTTCTCTAGAGTAGCACATTAAAATACTGCCTCAAAAACAAAGTCAGAGCTCAAAAACATTGTTTTTATAGCATGCAGAATTCAGCTTCTAAGACAACTGCAGGATCTTTTTTTTTACCCACCAGGACAGGAGAAACAGTTACAGAGCAGCAACACATCCAGGGTGATGACAACAACAATCACCTGTGTACCTTCCAGGGCACATCACCTATCATGAGCACTATTCAGGGTTAACTTAGTTGAGAAAGAAGTGCCACATTACTGGCTCATATGGCCAGACACATACCGGATCATTTCTGTCAAAAATTAGCCCAAGTGCTGGTACAGTTCTAAAATGAGGAAAACCATGTTGGCAAATTCTTCCTCTGTGGGAATTTCTACAGCAGCTGGTCTTTGAGAAATGCTCAGTTTAAGCAGGGATGATGGCTGTGGCTTGACAAATGAATTCAGAAGTGGCAAATTCAGAGGGAAAAAACAACTGTGAGAGTGCTGCAGGAAATCTGATGTTGTCATAATTAGCCAAGAACGATTCAAACACAGAAACAGTGTTGTAAAAGTATGCATTTTTCTTAATAAGCCTCAAAAAATGAAATATTCACTATTATTTTGACGATTATCCAAAAATCATGAATGCATTTTCCTTCATTCATATGAAAATATACTTATAAAATTTTATATTGCCAGGAAAACAGGAAGAAAAATATTGAACAAAACATCAGATAAAAAAATATCTTCAGCTCATCAGTAATTCACAAGAGCATTTTTAAAAAGACCTACCAACCAAATACCAAAGGAACTGGTTATCTGCAGCAATGTCAGGTTACATTTAGAATCACAGAATGGTTTGGGTTGGAAGGGATCTTAAAGACCATCTAGTTCCACCCCCCCTGCCATGGGCAGGGACACCTCCCACCAGACCAGGTTGCTCAGAGCCCCATCCAGCCTGGCCTTGAACACTGCCAGGGAGGGGGCAGCCACAGCCTCTCTGGGCAACCTGTGCCAATGTCTCACCACCCTCACAGAAAAGAATTTCTTCCTAATATCTAGCCTAAATCTCCCCTCTTCCAGTTTGTGGCCATTACCCCTTGTCCTGTTGCTATATGCCCTTCTAAAGAGTCCCTCCCCAGCTCTCCTGTAGGCTCCTTCAGGTCCTGGAAGGTGGCTATCAGGCCCCCCCTTTTCTTCTCCAGGCTGAACAACCCCAACTCTCTCAGCCTGCCTTCATAGGGTAGGTGCTCCAGCCCTCTGATCATCTTTGTAGCCCTCCCCTGGACCTCCTCCAACAGCTCAATGTCCTTCTTGTGTTGGGGCCCCAGAACTGGACGCAGTGCTCCAGGTGGGGTCTCACAAGAGCAGAGTAGAGGGGCAGAATCACCTCCCTCGCCCTGCTGGTTATGCTTCTCTTGATGCAGCCCAGGATGCAGTTGGCTTTCTGGGCTGCAAGCGTACACTGTCAGCTCATGTTGAGTTTTCCATCAACCAACACCCCCTTCTCCTCAGAGCTCCTCTCCAGCCATTCTCCGCCCAACTTCTATTTGTGCTTGGGATTGCCCTGACCCAGGTGCAGGACCTTACACTTGGCCTTGTTGAACTTCATGAGGTTGGCATGGGCCCACCTCCCCAGCCTGTCCAGGTCCCTCTGGACGACATCCCTTCCCTCTAGCGAGTCAACGGCACCACACAGCTTGGTGTCATCTGCAAACTTGTTGAGGGTGCCCTCAGTTTACCTCTGTTATAAATCACTATCACTACTCCTAAGATAAAGACAGATTCAGGAACACTAAGCAAGATAGCCCTACTAACTCTAAAAAGCAGAAGTCACAAAAAAAATACTTTGCTTCTATAAGATGTCATTACAACATCAAAGTTCTCTTCTGAGAAAGCAAGACTGTTTTTCTAGAGAAAGGAAGTGGGATATAGCTCCTGATAAGCAGTAGGAAATCTGGTCAGGTTTATTATTAAGGTAAACCCTACTGTTTATATTAAAAAGTCACATGAAGTCAAAGCTGCACCTACCTCATCAAAGGTTTCTGTCATTTTTTGCATGACGTCCTTCTTCTGTGAATTTTGAAACATCTCCGCTGTTACCAGGCCTAAAAAAAAGAAGAATACTGAGAACCATATTACATTAACCACATTTTACTTCAATTTTAGAAATACCAGCAAAGGGAGACTTGGGTTGTTTTCTCTCTGTTTACACTGGTACAGATGACACATACACAGGAGACATGCACATTAATTTACTGCAGAAAACACCAATGAACTAGAAGAAATACATATTAGAGAAATCAGTCCTGTATTGTCTTGCATGGCTGTTCGGCTATTTGCCCTGGCAGCCCAAAGGGCCAACCGTGCCCTGGGGTACACCAGGCCCAGCACTGCCAGTCAGGCGAGGGAAGGGATTGTCCCGTACTGCCTTGCCTGGTGAAGCCTCACCTCAAGCACTGGGGGCAGGTTTGGGTGCCACAACAGCAGAAGGACACACAACTACCAGAAGCTTCCAGTGAACAGAAAAGTCTTCTTACATCTCTTATTTGCCATTCTGAAGCTTTTAGCTAGCAAACATACTTCAGATTACTCTCACCCACAGGCAATGTAAAGGGCTCTTAAGAGGGTGAATTACCTTGACAGCCTGAGCACTGAATGAAGAAGTTGATCAGGTCTAGAAGTGCCACATTCCTGTCTTGTTTATAGGCTTCAACCCAGTCATCTATCACAGACTGGAAGAGATTAAAGAAACTCATCAGTCAAGAGCTGAGCACAGTACACTGCACTTCTCTGAGGACATCCATAATGGACACACATTCTTCTGTCTCCATTAAATTATAAAAATGAGAATGAACTCCCAATCATTTTGTTCCATTTCTCACAGAACATACAATAGACTCTTTCTGGGGCAAAATGAGGCCTTGAGCTGCTCATTCCCAAGTTCTGCTCTATCCAATGTTGCCATTCACAGATGCTTTGCTGTTAGAAGGGAAAACAACCTCAGCTTTAATACATTTAATACACAAAAAATGTCCTGATTTCTTGCCACCCGTAACAGATTCTTTTTTTTTTTTTAAATTAAAAACCACTTAACTTCTGCATGATTTAATAACTAATATTAACAACGGTCCCTCTACGTTCTCTTCTCTAGTACCTGGTTTGTGCAGAAAGCTGAGATAGTTCCCGCAGTACACAACCTAAAAACCTAAAAACCAACCCTAGATTTCACGTCTAGGGCAGTCCAACGTACAGCCTGTATGTGACACACGGCCTGCTGGGACAAGTCATGCAGCCTTCAGCCCACCTGTAGTGCCACACAGGCCTGACGAATTCCAGCAGCAGCCTGCACTCAAGCTGCTGCCGTCTCAAGCCCTTCACATCATGTTTCGCACAGCAGAAGCTGGGCTCTTCGGGGAACTCTACTCAAGTTAACACAGCTGTCGCACAGCAAAAGCTTGTCCAGACGTACGTCTTGGAAAAACTACCGGCTCACTTCCAGAACATAAGCATGTTTGACATGTGTGCACACGCACTTCATTTACATCACATTCTGGAGGCACGTGTATAACCCTGTATAAGAATATCTGAAGTTCCAGGTTGTGTACAAACATACAGATACGATTATTCTCACATGGGTATGGGGAGGCAGGCCTCCTCACACTGGAGGAACACGCTAACTAAACAGATGCACAGGAAAGCTGGTGATTATGCAACATGCCATCTAACTGCACGAGAGCAGGGTTAAAAGAACACTGCCAAAAGGCTGGCTTCCAGAAAATCAGTGGCCTGTTTTTCAGAATCTGAACAACCACAGCAGGAAGGTACATGTGTCTGACAGCTACATTTAATGAAGATCCATTCTTTTCAAGAACCATGCTCATATTAGTTTTCCAAATACACATTTCTTCCCCACCTATGTTGGAAACAGAACAAAATTTTAATGCTCCAGAGTACAAACGATTGAAAGAACCACTGTTTTCCCATTTTCCCTCCACCAACTCCTCTCAGGATCCAGAGCTGGAAATACCTGCATGGCCCGCTTCCCCATGCTAACCACTTCAAACAACGTAACTGCCTCAACCACTTCGCCATTCTGCAGTCGGCTCGCTCTCCTGCTGCTGGCAGAATTCCTCCTTATGTTTTCACACTGCTCTCGGACCTTCCGTTTCTCCCTCTGAAATGAGTCAAGCAAAGAAAGCATGTGAGAACATGAAAGAACCGCCATTCACAGACAAACGAGCTGTTCCCTAATAACAAGTTAACTTTACTCTCATTGCAATGGTTTCCCCAGGCTGCTAACTTTTAAGCCTTAAGGACACTTGATATCAAACATGACCACGAAGGAAAGAATTTATCAGTTCGAATTTTTTTCCTCAGCAAGTCATAAACACTGCAAGGTATGACTGGCAAGAAGCTTCTGAACAGCTGTGCACTACCCAGAAGGCATTTTTCAACGGCAGCCGCAATTTCTGAACAGCAGACAGCAAGCACAAAGCCTCTTTTACACCTCTTTGCTCACAGAGTAAACAAACCACCCACAAATTAACATCAGCTGCAGCACACAACGCGCAGCTAAGGAAGAACACACCCTGCAAACGCCAGCACTGAGGCTCTGATGCCAACAGAGTTTGGGGGTCAAATGGCTGCAGCCCGTGACTAGGTTTTGGATGCCCTGTATTGTGAGTGTTTCATGAAACACTCTATTTTGTAACAATTGAGTAAGACAGAATAAGTCTGATAAATAAAAGAAGTATACTTACAGATGTTTTCAGGTTGCCATTTCTCACAGAGCTGCTGTTCTGCACAGCAGACTCGGGCACAGTCTCATCACGGACAGCATTCTCTCTACAACACAACAAACACGTTGAAACAGTTAGCAGGGAGCACAAAGAACCAAACACCTGGGTACAAACTGCAGAAGACAGTAAGAGCATACATACATATTTTAATATTCCTAACAATATAAAATGGCTTGGAAATTATGTTATTTTTTTACTCCAAAAAAAAAAAAAACTTTGAAAGTACAATATAAATTTGGCATCTTTTTCAAATTTCTTTCCTTTCCTACAAGTTATATAAGTAATTAGAAAACTAGCGAAACTATCAAAGACATCAAGGAAGTAGAAAGTAAGTAGATCAGTTAAAGCAAGTGAATGGAACAGAAAGCTGATGTTGACTTAAAGCAGCCTGTAAGAGCTTTGGACTGCCAGTCGGTACCACAAGCACATACCCACTTTGTGGGTCCTCTGCACAAAACAAGAGAATAACATCTGACGGATCTACAGTTTAGAGAGGAAGTTCTACTTGCTCCATAAAACACGCTGAAGAAAAAAAGACATAAGAAATTTCTTTTTGTTTGCAGGTCATTGCTAATGTGATGGAGGAATAATGTCATAAGCAAAGATGCACCTTTTGGGGGATCTGAAGCCATACACCTATCTGCAATGAAACCATGGCATTTTTCAGCTTTCCCAAAGCTAACAATGTTTGAGCAGACGAGCTAGATCCCACTTGTGCAGCAGGTCCAGTACTGGCGGCTGGCTGCTATGGCCTCCTTTTAAACTATGGTGGCCAGGACATGAAGCCAGTTGACTTGTACTATAAGAAGGCACAAAAAGAAAGTAAACATGAGAGCGCACAGTGACTTAAATCTTCACCATACTGCTGCAACAAGAGAGTGTATTAACATGAGTGACCACTTTACAGAGAACAAAGCAGCTGCCAGATGGGGTTAGCTCTCCAACATCCACTGTCAGCTAATCCAGATGGAGAATTAAGTGTGCAATGGATGCAGAGCCAGCTTGAGTCCATCTAGGTTTATCGACACCAGATAAGGACCATTCCCAGGCAGATGCTGCCTCTGCAAAGCAAACCCCAAGGCTGCGTACCATCAGCTGCAGGACCTGGGTCCTGACAGTATTTCATCAGCAAGAAGTTTTTATGTAAACGCACCTCTGCTTACGTTCTGAATCTATTGGGACACTGCACTGTGAGGTAGAATTAGGCTTCCAATGATTCTTACGCTGCTGTCTAGATTCCATAAAAATATATCAAATTTCTAAATAAAATTACGCAAATGCACAAGTCCCCTACAGAGAAAAATCCAATTACAGCTCAATTCAATGAACTTCTCATCAAAAAGTTCAGAATGTGCCAACAGATGGAAGCTAAGGAAATAAATCAGGATGAACCAACCCTCACATGAGCTGTCTGGGCTCCTGCATGAGACGAAAGGAGAGAACTGTACTTCACAACCAAGTCAGCGTGCCACAAACAGCACTTCGCAGCTTCCAGAATGCTTCCTTTGATTTGTAATTGCGCGCCACAGAGATTAAGTATCTCAGGCACCACCAAATGCTTCCTGCTTCAGAAGAACAAGCAACAAGATGTTTTGCTTTTCTGGTGCCAGTTAGCTCTTCCCAGATTCTTCTGCAGGCCACAAACAAAAAGGATCCAAACACGTTTGTCAAGGAGCTGCCTCTCCTACGCGATTAAACTCTTTCACTCTTGGTTTTAAAGCAGAATGCAGCATTACGGGGCAGGACAAACATGTTCCTACTTGTGCTGTTTCACTAGAACAACTCAGATGCCAGCTGGCATTTTATCATGAGTTACCTGCTCCTGCAGTATATCTTGACACAGTATGCAACGCACTCTTCAGCCTAAGTTGAATTAAAAAACTTAAATTATGAAAAGACCATACCGTCATGGTACAGGACGCTTCAGCCCAGTACTTGCTTCAGCATGGGCTGCTTTTAACACCTCTGTCTAGAATATACCTTGCTGAACCTTTAATTCATGCAGCTCTTTCCCAAGAGCATCCAAGAGGTCCTGAGGCGATGCGCACACAATACGCACATGGAAAAAACACTTCACATAATGGCCCACTGACCCTGCGCTACTTTCTCCACGAGCTTACGCCAGGCAAAACCTGCCTGCTGCAAAAGGGGGTAACAAGGGAAGTGAATGCTCAGCGTAGGGAGCAGCACGCTCACCAAAGCCCAAGCAACATCTGCGGTTAGAAGACCGTTAGCCTACAGCTTCCTCCTGCCTGGCCAACAGCTCCGAGTGTAACAAGGGCTCTGTGAGGAGAGCAACCTTCAGACATGTGCCAGGCACCGCTGCTGAACAACCAGCAAACAGAATCAAGAACTACACAAACCCTAAGGAGTCACTCAATACTCAGTCACTCAGTACTCAGTTTCCAAACCATTTTGGTTTTAAGTGCACCGCAGCACTTAAAAATTGTTTTAAAAGACTCCTCATCATTAGCCTGTAAAAAATAAAATTGCATGGGGGAAAAGAAAATAAAAAAGTACAAGAATCTCTCAAGAGCCTTCACAGCTTGATCCTGCTTTGGAAAAAAGGCATCTTCCCTTCAGTGCAACCTTGACTATGAGTTTCTGGACTGGTATGGTTTCCTGCATTTAAAGTATTCTAATTCCCTGAATTTTTAGATTGTTTTGCATTCCTTAAGAAGCCATTGGATCTTGTTTGCTCTTCTTTGGTTTCTTTACACAGAGAGTTGAAAAAATCATTTATCTGGAAATGTTTTCTTCAGTTTTGGTAGAGATTTTTTAAATGTCAAATACTATCACTACTCTTCTTTCTTTCATTTCTTTTTCTCTTAATACTGATACTTCCAGGAAAGCTTTTCATAAGGGAGGTACAAGACCAGAGCCTACAACCAGAACCATATGACCTTTAGACCCTGCTGCATGTGGCTCACAGACACATTTTCACCTTGCCTTCCTGCCACAAGGCAGTCCTTTCACTGGCACTTAAAGTGTTACTGATGAGATAAAAACTCTTGAAGCAGGAAGGAAGCAAAGCCCTTCTTCCAGTCCTCAGATAACACCACTGTGAGAATTTCTGAGTTCAGTTTTCTCAACTTACTGTTTGGAGCAGACTTCGAGACTCATACTTAAAAAGAAAGCTACCTCTTTGTCACTGAGTTAATATATTCTTGTAGCTGTGTACAAGGAACAATTAACCCACCTTACTGGACAAATCCTACCTGTAGATTTTTTGTTACCTGCTTCACCTTTTTGAGGCAACAGAAGAAGCTCACCTACACAACTGCCAGGCACCTCCCTGTCACTTTTGAAATTAAAAAGGTTGGTTTCAGACAAAACACTCTGGAAAGGACATTTGGCAAGCTACGTTGATTGCCATCGTGGACTAAGAGGAATGCACCTCCTAGAGCCTAAGGAATCAAAAGACCTGGAGCACACTTGCTTAAAAGGTGACCAGATTGGCAAAGGACAGGCTGCAATGAGTCCAGGACAAGCAACGCTGGATACCAAAGAAGTTTCACTCTTTGAAACTACACAAGATAAGCTCAAATGTATTACCTTTACTGTTCATTTGTATCTGGTCCTTCTACTTCCATACAACACTGTAAGCAACATGAATACATTCGGTTTCTAGATCAACCTATGCCTGAAAACACACTCTTTGAAAGGGAGGAACGCTTGACATATCCCTGGTGAAAGCAGCTACAAAGAAGCACATCCTCTCCTCCTGCTCTGTGGTGATAAGGAATATGCAACGCCGCCAGGGAGGCCACAGATTAACTTGGCACTCTGCCCTTTCAGCACCCTAAACATCACTGAATTCAGCATACACACTAAGATAATAAATCTGCCCATTTTTATTCATAGAACCAGAGAATGGCCAGGGTTAGAAGGGACCTTAAAGACATCTAGTCCCAACCCCCTGCCGTGGGCTGGTTGCCACCCACTGGATCAGGCTGCCCAGGGCCCATCCAGCCTGGCCTTGAACACAGCCAGGGATGGGGCACCCACAGCTTCTGTGGGCAGCCTGTGCCAGGGCCTCACTGCCCTCTGAGTGAAGAACTTCCTCCTAATACCTAATTCAAGCTAAGCTAATTTGCACTGTGGTGAACAAGGCACAGAAAACCTTATAAGATGAAGGTCAGCATATAGCACATTTAGAAGATGCTGAACAAAAGCGCAGACATTAGCACATCACAAACACCCCTTATTTTCCCTCCCACCCCAGGCGATGCATTTTCCTAGTATCTACACAACCCAAATTGAAGGGACAGCGCCCTGATTTACCAAAAAAAGCCCCGTGCCAGGCCTTACTTTTGGCTGGGGAGGTTACTGGCTGCGTTGGGCTCGGCTATCATTTCCGCTACATTATTTCAGCAGCGCAGACAGCAAGCTACCAGGATCAGCACGGCTTCCGAGGAAACTTCACCCCGCTTCGTGTTCCAAAGTTAATGACACGGCTCCACAGCTTTGGCTCTTGAGGGCTAAGCGGCAGCAAACTGTCGAGAGAAGAAAACGAGAAGGGCTAACTGCAGATTAATTAATTAACGAACTAACTAACTGACCCCCTCAACACAGCCCTGCAACGCCAAGCGGCGGAACGGAACGCAACTCCGAGAGGGAAATTAATTCAAAGAGGAAAACCCGGAGACGGGAGCCCTGCGCCTGCCAGCAGCCCCGGAGGAGCTGCCCGCTGTGCCCCCG